>CM055349.1:170581-217008 GCA_029228515.1 Populus alba x Populus x berolinensis | reverse complement strand
TCAACATCACACTTCCTCCGCAAACAGCGAAAAGCTTTGACTCGTGAGTTTTGCGGCACTTCCGACTTCGATGCCCCGTTGCCGAAATTCAGTTGCCTTTGAATTTCGGGTGATCCCTCTTGAGCATGTATGCTTCTGCTACTTGTTCTACATCACACTTCCTTCCCGCAAACGCGAAACGCTTTGACTCGGTGAGTTTCGCGGCATTCCGACTTCGATGCCCCGGTTGCCGAAATTCAGTTGCCTTTGAATTCGGTGATCCCTCTTGAGCATTTATGCTTCTGCTTACTTGTTCTACATCAGACTTCCTTCCGCAAACGAAACGCTTTGACTCGGTGAGTTTCGCGGCATTCCGACTTCGATGCCCCGGTTGCCGAAATTCAGTTGCCTTTGAATTTCGGTGATCCCTCTTGAGCATGTATGCTTCTGCTACTTGTTCTACATCACACTTTCTTCCGCAAACGGCGAAACGCTTTGACTCGGTGAGTTTCGCGGCATTCCGACTTCGATGCCCCGGTTGCCGAAATTCAGTTGCCTTTGAATTTCGGTGATCCCTCTTGAGCATGTATGCTTCTGCTACTTGTTCTACATCACACTTCCTTCCGCAAACAGCGAAACGCTTTGACTCGGTGAGTTTCGCGGCATTCCGACTTCGATGCCCCGGTTGCCGAAATTCAGTTGCCTTTGAATTTCGGGTGATCCCTCTTGAGCATGTATGCTTCTGCTACTTGTTCTACATCAGACTTCCTTCCGCAAACGGCGAAACGCTTTGACTCGGTGAGTTTCGCGGCATTCCGACTTCGATGCCCCGGTTGCCGAAATTCAGTTGCCTTTGAATTTCGGGTGATCCCTCTTGAGCATGTATGCTTCTGCTACTTGTTCTACATCAAACTTCCTTCCGCAAACGGCGAAACGCTTTGACTCGGTGAGTTTCGCGGCATTCCGACTTCGATGCCCCGGTTGCCGAAATTCAGTTGCCTTTGAATTTCGGGTGATCCCTCTTGAGCATGTATGCTTCTGCTACTTGTTCTACATCACACTTCCTTCCGCAAACGGCGAAACGCTTTGACTCGGTGAGTTTCGCGGCATTCCGACTTCGATGCCCCGGTTGCCGAAATTCAGTTGCCTTTGAATTTCGGGTGATCCCTCTTGAGCATGTATGCTTCTGCTACTTGTTCTACATCACACTTCCTTCCGCAAACGGCGAAACGCTTTGACTCGGTGAGTTTCGCGGCATTCCGACTTCGATGCCCCGGTTGCCGAAATTCAGTTGCCTTTGAATTTCGGGTGATCCCTCTTGAGCATGTATGCTTCTGCTACTTGTTCTACATCACACTTTCTTCCGCAAACGGCGAAACGCTTTGACTCGGTGAGTTTCGCGGCATTCCGACTTCGATGCCCCGGTTGCCGAAATTCAGTTGCCTTTGAATTTCGGGTGATCCCTCTTGAGCATGTATGCTTCTGCTACTTGTTCTACATCACACTTCCTTCCGCAAACGGCGAAACGCTTTGACTCGGTGAGTTTCGCGGCATTCCGACTTCGATGCCCCGGTTGCCGAAATTCAGTTGCCTTTGAATTTCGGGTGATCCCTCTTGAGCATGTATGCTTCTGCTACTTGTTCTACATCAGACTTCCTTCCGCAAACGGCGAAACGCTTTGACTCGGTGAGTTTCGCGGCATTCCGACTTCGATGCCCCGGTTGCCGAAATTCAGTTGCCTTTGAATTTCGGGTGATCCCTCTTGAGCATGTATGCTTCTGCTACTTGTTCTACATCACACTTCCTTCCGCAAACGGCGAAACGCTTTGACTCGGTGAGTTTCGCGGCATTCCGACTTCGATGCCCCGGTTGCCGAAATTCAGTTGCCTTTGAATTTCGGGTGATCCCTCTTGAGCATGTATGCTTCTGCTACTTGTTCTACATCACACTTTCTTCCGCAAACGGCGAAACGCTTTGACTCGGTGAGTTTCGCGGCATTCCGACTTCGATGCCCCGGTTGCCGAAATTCAGTTGCCTTTGAATTTCGGGTGATCCCTCTTGAGCATGTATGCTTCTGCTACTTGTTCTACATCACACTTCCTTCCGCAAACAGCGAAACGCTTTGACTCGGTGAGTTTCGCGGCATTCCGACTTCGATGCCCCGGTTGCCGAAATTCAGTTGCCTTTGAATTTCGGGTGATCCCTCTTGAGCATGTATGCTTCTGCTACTTGTTCTACATCACACTTCTTCCGCAAACGGCGAAACGCTTTGACTCGGTGAGTTTCGCGGCATTCCGACTTCGATGCCCCGGTTGCCGAAATTCAGTTGCCTTTGAATTTCGGGTGATCCCTCTTGAGCATGTATGCTTCTGCTACTTGTTCTACATCAGACTTCTTCCGCAAACAGCGAAACGCTTTGACTCGGTGAGTTTCGCGGCATTCCGACTTCGATGCCCCGGTTGCCGAAATTCAGTTGCCTTTGAATTTCGGGTGATCCCTCTTGAGCATGTATGCTTCTGCTACTTGTTCTACATCACACTTCTTCCGCAAACAGCGAAACGCTTTGACTCGGTGAGTTTCGCGGCATTCCGACTTCGATGCCCCGGTTGCCGAAATTCAGTTGCCTTTGAATTTCGGGTGATCCCTCTTGAGCATGTATGCTTCTGCTACTTGTTCTACATCACACTTCTTCCGCAAACGGCGAAACGCTTTGACTCGGTGAGTTTCGCGGCATTCCGACTTCGATGCCCCGGTTGCCGAAATTCAGTTGCCTTTGAATTTCGGGTGATCCCTCTTGAGCATGTATGCTTCTGCTACTTGTTCTACATCACACTTCTTCCGCAAACGGCGAAACGCTTTGACTCGGTGAGTTTCGCGGCATTCCGACTTCGATGCCCCGGTTGCCGAAATTCAGTTGCCTTTGAATTTCGGGTGATCCCTCTTGAGCATGTATGCTTCTGCTACTTGTTCTACATCACACTTTCTTCCGCAAACAGCGAAACGCTTTGACTCGGTGAGTTTCGCGGCATTCCGACTTCGATGCCCCGGTTGCCGAAATTCAGTTGCCTTTGAATTTCGGGTGATCCCTCTTGAGCATGTATGCTTCTGCTACTTGTTCTACATCACACTTCTTCCGCAAACAGCGAAACGCTTTGACTCGGTGAGTTTCGCGGCATTCCGACTTCGATGCCCCGGTTGCCGAAATTCAGTTGCCTTTGAATTTCGGGTGATCCCTCTTGAGCATGTATGCTTCTGCTACTTGTTCTACATCACACTTCCTTCCGCAAACGCGAAACGCTTTGACTCGGTGAGTTTCGCGGCATTCCGACTTCGATGCCCCGGTTGCCGAAATTCAGTTGCCTTTGAATTTCGGGTGATCCCTCTTGAGCATGTATGCTTCTGCTACTTGTTCTACATCACACTTCTTCCGCAAACAGCGAAACGCTTTGACTCGGTGAGTTTCGCGGCATTCCGACTTCGATGCCCCGGTTGCCGAAATTCAGTTGCCTTTGAATTTCGGGTGATCCCTCTTGAGCATGTATGCTTCTGCTACTTGTTCTACATCACACTTCCTTCCGCAAACGGCGAAACGCTTTGACTCGGTGAGTTTCGCGGCATTCCGACTTCGATGCCCCGGTTGCCGAAATTCAGTTGCCTTTGAATTTCGGGTGATCCCTCTTGAGCATGTATGCTTCTGCTACTTGTTCTACATCACACTTCCTTCCGCAAACGGCGAAACGCTTTGACTCGGTGAGTTTCGCGGCATTCCGACTTCGATGCCCCGGTTGCCGAAATTCAGTTGCCTTTGAATTTCGGGTGATCCCTCTTGAGCATGTATGCTTCTGCTACTTGTTCTACATCACACTTCCTTCCGCAAACGGCGAAACGCTTTGACTCGGTGAGTTTCGCGGCATTCCGACTTCGATGCCCCGGTTGCCGAAATTCAGTTGCCTTTGAATTTCGGGTGATCCCTCTTGAGCATGTATGCTTCTGCTACTTGTTCTACATCACACTTTCTTCCGCAAACGGCGAAACGCTTTGACTCGGTGAGTTTCGCGGCATTCCGACTTCGATGCCCCGGTTGCCGAAATTCGGTTGCCTTTGAATTTCGGTGGATCCCTCTTGAGCATGTATGCTTCTGCTACTTGTTCTACATCAGACTTCCTTCCGCAAACAGTGAAACGCTTTGACTCGGTGAGTTTCGCGGCATTCCGACTTCGATGCCCCGGTTGCCGAAATTCAGTTGCCTTTGAATTTCGGGTGATCCCTCTTGAGCATGTATGCTTCTGCTACTTGTTCTACATCAGACTTCCTTCCGCAAACGGCGAAACGCTTTGACTCGGTGAGTTTCGCGACATTCCGACTTCGATGCCCCGGTTGCCGAAATTCAAATGCCTTTGAATTTCGGGTGATCCCTCTTGATCATGTATGCTTCTGCTACTTGTTCTACATCACACTTCTTCCGCAAACAGCGAAACGCTTTGACTCGGTGAGTTTCGCGGCATTCCGACTTCGATGCCCCGGTTGCCGAAATTCAGTTGCCTTTGAATTTCGGGTGATCCCTCTTGAGCATGTATGCTTCTGCTACTTGTTCTACATCACACTTCCTTCCGCAAACGGCGAAACGCTTTGACTCGGTGAGTTTCGCGGCATTCCGACTTCGATGCCCCGGTTGCCGAAATTCAGTTGCCTTTGAATTTCGGGTGATCCCTCTTGAGCATGTATGCTTCTGCTACTTGTTCTACATCAGACTTCCTTCCGCAAACGGCGAAACGCTTTGACTCGGTGAGTTTCGCGGCATTCCGACTTCGATGCCCCGGTTGCCGAAATTCAGTTGCCTTTGAATTTCGGGTGATCCCTCTTGAGCATGTATGCTTCTGCTACTTGTTCTACATCACACTTCTTCCGCAAACGGCGAAACGCTTTGACTCGGTGAGTTTCGCGGCATTCCGACTTCGATGCCCCGGTTGCCGAAATTCAGTTGCCTTTGAATTTCGGGTGATCCCTCTTGAGCATGTATGCTTCTGCTACTTGTTCTACATCACACTTCTTCCGCAAACGGCGAAACGCTTTGACTCGGTGAGTTTCGCGGCATTCCGACTTCGATGCCCCGGTTGCCGAAATTCAGTTGCCTTTGAATTTCGGGTGATCCCTCTTGAGCATGTATGCTTCTGCTACTTGTTCTACATCAGACTTCTTCCGCAAACGGCGAAACGCTTTGACTCGGTGAGTTTCGCGGCATTCCGACTTCGATGCCCCGGTTGCCGAAATTCAGTTGCCTTTGAATTTCGGGTGATCCCTCTTGAGCATGTATGCTTCTGCTACTTGTTCTACATCAGACTTCCTTCCGCAAACGGCGAAACGCTTTGACTCGGTGAGTTTCGCGGCATTCCGACTTCGATGCCCCGGTTGCCGAAATTCAGTTGCCTTTGAATTTCGGGTGATCCCTCTTGAGCATGTATGCTTCTGCTACTTGTTCTACATCAGACTTCCTTCCGCAAACGGCGAAACGCTTTGACTCGGTGAGTTTCGCGGCATTCCGACTTCGATGCCCCGGTTGCCGAAATTCAGTTGCCTTTGAATTTCGGGTGATCCCTCTTGAGCATGTATGCTTCTGCTACTTGTTCTACATCAGACTTCCTTCCGCAAACAGCGAAACGCTTTGACTCGGTGAGTTTCGCGGCATTCCGACTTCGATGCCCCGGTTGCCGAAATTCAGTTGCCTTTGAATTTCGGGTGATCCCTCTTGAGCATGTATGCTTCTGCTACTTGTTCTACATCAGACTTCCTTCCGCAAACGGCGAAACGCTTTGACTCGGTGAGTTTCGCGGCATTCCGACTTCGATGCCCCGGTTGCCGAAATTCAGTTGCCTTTGAATTTCGGGTGATCCCTCTTGAGCATGTATGCTTCTGCTACTTGTTCTACATCAGACTTCTTCCGCAAACGGCGAAACGCTTTGACTCGGTGAGTTTCGCGGCATTCCGACTTCGATGCCCCGGTTGCCGAAATTCAGTTGCCTTTGAATTTCGGGTGATCCCTCTTGAGCATGTATGCTTCTGCTACTTGTTCTACATCAGACTTCTTCCGCAAACGGCGAAACGCTTTGACTCGGTGAGTTTCGCGGCATTCCGACTTCGATGCCCCGGTTGCCGAAATTCAGTTGCCTTTGAATTTCGGGTGATCCCTCTTGAGCATGTATGCTTCTGCTACTTGTTCTACATCACACTTCCTTCCGCAAACGGCGAAACGCTTTGACTCGGTGAGTTTCGCGGCATTCCGACTTCGATGCCCCGGTTGCCGAAATTCAGTTGCCTTTGAATTTCGGGTGATCCCTCTTGAGCATGTATGCTTCTGCTACTTGTTCTACATCAGACTTCTTCCGCAAACGGCGAAACGCTTTGACTCGGTGAGTTTCGCGGCATTCCGACTTCGATGCCCCGGTTGCCGAAATTCAGTTGCCTTTGAATTTCGGGTGATCCCTCTTGAGCATGTATGCTTCTGCTACTTGTTCTACATCACACTTCCTTCCGCAAACAGCGAAACGCTTTGACTCGGTGAGTTTCGCGGCATTCCGACTTCGATGCCCCGGTTGCCGAAATTCAGTTGCCTTTGAATTTCGGGTGATCCCTCTTGAGCATGTATGCTTCTGCTACTTGTTCTACATCAGACTTCCTTCCGCAAACGGCGAAACGCTTTGACTCGGTGAGTTTCGCGGCATTCCGACTTCGATGCCCCGGTTGCCGAAATTCAGTTGCCTTTGAATTTCGGGTGATCCCTCTTGAGCATGTATGCTTCTGCTACTTGTTCTACATCAGACTTCTTCCGCAAACGGCGAAACGCTTTGACTCGGTGAGTTTCGCGGCATTCCGACTTCGATGCCCCGGTTGCCGAAATTCAGTTGCCTTTGAATTTCGGGTGATCCCTCTTGAGCATGTATGCTTCTGCTACTTGTTCTACATCACACTTCCTTCCGCAAACGGCGAAACGCTTTGACTCGGTGAGTTTCGCGGCATTCCGACTTCGATGCCCCGGTTGCCGAAATTCAGTTGCCTTTGAATTTCGGGTGATCCCTCTTGAGCATGTATGCTTCTGCTACTTGTTCTACATCAGACTTCCTTCCGCAAACGGCGAAACGCTTTGACTCGGTGAGTTTCGCGGCATTCCGACTTCGATGCCCGGTTGCCGAAATTCAGTTGCCTTTGAATTTCGGGTGATCCCTCTTGAGCATGTATGCTTCTGCTACTTGTTCTACATCACACTTCCTTCCGCAAACGGCGAAACGCTTTGACTCGGTGAGTTTCGCGGCATTCCGACTTCGATGCCCCGGTTGCCGAAATTCAGTTGCCTTTGAATTTCGGGTGATCCCTCTTGAGCATGTATGCTTCTGCTACTTGTTCTACATCACACTTCCTTCCGCAAACAGCGAAACGCTTTGACTCGGTGAGTTTCGCGGCATTCCGACTTCGATGCCCCGGTTGCCGAAATTCAGTTGCCTTTGAATTTCGGGTGATCCCTCTTGAGCATGTATGCTTCTGCTACTTGTTCTACATCACACTTCTTCCGCAAACAGCGAAACGCTTTGACTCGGTGAGTTTCGCGGCATTCCGACTTCGATGCCCCGGTTGCCGAAATTCAGTTGCCTTTGAATTTCGGGTGATCCCTCTTGAGCATGTATGCTTCTGCTACTTGTTCTACATCACACTTCCTTCCGCAAACAGCGAAACGCTTTGACTCGGTGAGTTTCGCGGCATTCCGACTTCGATGCCCCGGTTGCCGAAATTCAGTTGCCTTTGAATTTCGGGTGATCCCTCTTGAGCATGTATGCTTCTGCTACTTGTTCTACATCACACTTCCTTCCGCAAACGGCGAAACGCTTTGACTCGGTGAGTTTCGCGGCATTCCGACTTCGATGCCCCGGTTGCCGAAATTCAGTTGCCTTTGAATTTCGGGTGATCCCTCTTGAGCATGTATGCTTCTGCTACTTGTTCTACATCACACTTCCTTCCGCAAACAGCGAAACGCTTTGACTCGGTGAGTTTCGCGGCATTCCGACTTCGATGCCCCGGTTGCCGAAATTCAGTTGCCTTTGAATTTCGGGTGATCCCTCTTGAGCATGTATGCTTCTGCTACTTGTTCTACATCACACTTCCTTCCGCAAACGGCGAAACGCTTTGACTCGGTGAGTTTCGCGGCATTCCGACTTCGATGCCCCGGTTGCCGAAATTCAGTTGCCTTTGAATTTCGGGTGATCCCTCTTGAGCATGTATGCTTCTGCTACTTGTTCTACATCACACTTCCTTCCGCAAACAGCGAAACGCTTTGACTCGGTGAGTTTCGCGGCATTCCGACTTCGATGCCCCGGTTGCCGAAATTCAGTTGCCTTTGAATTTCGGGTGATCCCTCTTGAGCATGTATGCTTCTGCTACTTGTTCTACATCACACTAGCCTTCCGCAAACAGGGAAAAGACTCGCTTTGACTCGGATGACTTTTGCGGTATTCCCGACCGTCGATGGCCCGGATTGCCGAAATTCAGTTTGCCTTTGAAGTTGTCGGGTGATCCCTCTTGAGCATGTATGCTTCTGCTACTTGTTCTACCTAACACTGCCTTCCGCAAACGGCGAAACGTTTTAACTCGGTTGTTTTCGCGGCAGTCCGAACTTCCCATGTCCCCGGTTGCCGAACAGTCCGGTGCCTTTGAAGTGCGGGTGATCCCGCTTGAGCTTGTATGCTTCTTGCTACTTGTTCTACCATCACACTTCCGTCCTCAAACAGCGATAACGCTTTGACTACCCGGTGACTTCTAGCGGTACTCTGACCGCTCGATTGCCACCGGTTGCCGAAATTCTGTTGCCTTTGAATTTCCGGTGATTGCCCTCTTTGAGCATAGTATGCGGCTGGCTGACTTGTTCTACATGACACTTCCTTACCGCAAACAGCGAAACGCTTTGGACTCGGATGTTTTCGCATGGATAATTTCGACTTCGATGCCCCCGTTGCCGAAATTCAGGTTGCCTTTGAATTTCTTGTGATCCCGCTTGAGCATGTATGCTTCATGCTACTTGTTTCTTACATCACACTTTTCTTCAACAAACAGAGCGAAACGCTTGTTTGACTCGGTGACTTGGCGGTATTCCAACCTAGATAGCCCAGGTTGATGAAAATTCAGGGTTGCCTTTGCATTGTCTAGAGATACCCACTTGAGCATGTATTACTCTGCTACTTGTTACTATAGCACACTTCACTTCCGCAAACAGCGAAACGCGTTGACTGTGGGAGTTTCAGGGCATTCCGACCGTATTGTGATTCCCGTGGGTTGGCTGAAATTCAGTTGCCATTATAGATTTTGAGTTGATCCCTCTAGAGCATGTATGCGTCGGCTACTTTTTCTACAAATCACATGTTCCATTTCCTCAGATACAGCGAAGCACTTTGACTCGGTTGACGTTCACGTAGGCATTCCTGACTTTTGATGCCGCAGTTGCCGAAATGATGATTGCTATTGAATTTCGGGTGATCCCTCTTGAAGCATGTATTGCTTCGACTACTTGTGTCTATAATCATCAGACTTCCTTCAGCAATGAACAGCAAAACGCTTGAGACTCCATGGTGAGTTTTTCGTCGGAATCCCGACATTCGATGCCTCGGTTGAAAGAATTCATTGGCCTTTGAATTTTCGGTGAATCCGTGATTGAGCATGTATGCGTCGTCGCTACGTGTTCTACTTCACAAATTCACTCATCCTCAAACAGGCGAAACACCTTTGACTCGGTGACTTTTGCGGTAGTCCGACTTCGATGCCGCCAGGTTGCCGAAATTCCGTTGCCTTTGAATTTCGGGTGATATCTCTTGAGCTAGTATGCTTTCTGCTACGTGTTCTACATGACACTTCCTTTCCGCAAAACGGTCGAAACGCTTTGACCTCGGTGAGTTTGCGCAGGCATTCCGACTAGTTCTGATGCCCGGTTGCGGCAAGGAAAATCACGTTGCCGTTTGAATTTTTCGCGGGTTGATCCCTATTGAGCTTGTATGCTTTCTAGGCTAAAAACTTGTTCTACATCACTACTGATCCATAGTCCTCAAACAGCGAAACGCTTTGACTTCGGTGACTTTTGCGGTCTTCCGACCATCGATGGCCCCGGTTGCCGAAATTCAGTTGCCTTTGAATTTCGGTGTGGATCCACTCTTGAGCATCGTATGCTTCTGCTACTTGTTCTACATCAAACCTGCCTTCCTCAAACAGCGAAACGTTTTGAGTCGGATGACTTTCGCGGCATTCTCCGACTTCTATGTCCCGGTTGTCCGAAATTCGAGTTGCCTTTGAATTTCGGGTGATACCGTCATCTTGTGAGCAATGTATGCTTCTGCTACTTTGTTCTATCATCAAACTTCCTTACCTCAAACCGCGAAAACGCTTTGACTTTCGGAGATCATTTACGCGATATTTCCCAACCTTCGATGCCGCCGGTTGCCGGAAATTGAGATTTCCTTTTGAATTTTCGGATCTGATCCCTCTAGACACATGTATGCTTCTGCTACTTGTTCTACTATGCACACTTCCTTCCGCAAAACTAGCGAAACGCATATTAGGGACTCGGTGAGTTTTCGCGGCATAGCCGACGTTCGATGCCGCCCGGTATTTGGCCGAAATTCAGTTGCCTTTGAATTTCTGTGAGGTCCCTCTTGAGCATGTATGCTTACTACTACTGATGATTCTTAACATCACACTTCGCTATCCGCAAAACAGTCAGAAACGCTTTGACATCGGTGAGTTTCGCGGTTTTCGACTTTCGATTGCCCGGTTGTCGCAAATCAGTTGCCTTTGAATTTCGGGTTTTCCCTCTTCAGCATGTATGCGTCTGCTACTTGTTCTGACAGCACACTAACTCCATCAAACAGCGAATACGCTTGGAGTCGGAGACTTTTGCGCGACATGTCCAGTCTTTCGATGCCATTCGAGAGCTGCCTGAATAGTCAGTTGCCTTGGAATTTCGGGTGATCCCTCTTGATGCATGTATAGCTTCTACTACTTGTTCTAGCAATCACACTACCTTCTGCAAACAGAGTGAAGTACGCATTTGACTAGCGACTCGGTGACGTTTTGCGGTATTGTCCGACCTCGATGGCCCGGTTGCCGAAATTCAGTTGCCTTTGAATTTCGGGTGATCCCTCTTGAGCATGTATGCTTCTGGACTTGTTCTAAACATCACACTTCCTTCCTCAAACAAGCGAAATACGTTTTGAGGTCGGTGACTTGGGCGGTCTTTCGTCGACTTCGATGCCACGGTTGCTGAATATTGAGCTTCCTTTGAATTTCGGGTGATCCCTCTTTGAGGCATGTACGCGTTCTGCTACTTTGTTCTACTTCACACTTCCTTCCGCTAAACGGCGAAATAACGTTTTGGGTCGGTGACTTTCGCGGCATTCCGACTTCGATGCCACGTTTGGCCATTAGAAATTTAGATTGCCTTTGAATTTTCGGTCTGGTTCCTCTTGAGGCTAGTAGTATGCTTCTGCTACTTGTTGGGGGGGTATAAAAATCTTCATCATCAGTTCCTTCCTGCAAACGGCGAAACGCTTTGACTCGGTGAGTTTTTACGCAGGGCATTCCAACTTTTGAATGTGCCCGGTTTCTGAAAAGTTCCGTTGCCTTTGAATTTCGGGGTGATCCCTCTTCAGCCATGTATGCTTCTGGCTTACTTGTTCTCAAAGGCACTCGAAGAGGAAGAAAAGCACGAAGATTTTTTAGATGGCCTATTTCTTATGGGCGGCCTTCCCATGTTGAAAAATTCTCAAAAATGAAAAGCATTCAACAACAATTTTGATCTTTGGCCATTTCAAGTTGGCCTTCCACTTGATGGATTCCATTTGAATTTTCTCATATGAAATTTAAAAAAACTAATTGTCCAATGTCTCAAATTTAGATGATATGCATGAATCTTTACCTGTTTTGAAATATAGGCCCCCATTTCTTCTTAGTCTTCTTGTTGCTTGACTAATGCGGACTTGCTACCTCTGATTCGGGTCATCTTTGTCGCTTGGCTTCTAGTCCACTCGAATTGGCCCATGTAAGTTTATTTCCAGATTTGTTTGCACAACTTAGCCTTTGTGGTGCCCATCGTGACCCACTTGCTTGCTAAAGATTTTTTGACTCGTCAAATATTTTGAGAGGATCATTCATTACTCCTCGTCTCACTGATAAAAACATTCAGTGTCACTTGCTGAAAGGATCAAATTGTTTTTCGTAAACCAAAATGCCCCCTTGTCTTGTTGTAGGAAATATTCCTCTCTTTATTTCTAGAAGAGAAAATACAATGTTGCCCCCTTGTACTGGTCATTGCCCCCAAGTGTACTTTGCCAGCGACTCAGACAAATAATGGTTTTAAAAGACCATTCTCTCATTTCTCTTTCTGTTCATTTTGGTGAAGGAATATGGGTCTAGAATGAATCTTGAAATCTTGATCTTGCATTTTGAAAACAAAAATTATTTCGATGTGAATCTAAAACAATTTGCTTTTGAAATCTTGCAACTCCTTGGTTATTTTCTTTCTTGGAAAAGAGGTTATTTTCTCTTATGTTTGGCAATGAGATCTTCAGTGAAAATACATCATGAGATGACCTTTTGTTTCAAAGTGAAGGGCTCGAGATTTTGTATGAGAAAAATTTATCTCTTTTTGAATCATTCATTTTTTATCAGCATGAATAATAATGAGTAGTTTATTCTTGATGTCATGAATCTTATGAAAAAGTATTCTTTGCATTTGGAGAGCATTGTTTATTGTTCCAGGTTGCTTGCTTGCTTGATTAGAAAGGACTTCTATAGGGACGTAACGTAGGCTGTGGTTTCTGGCTATGAAAGAAAAGGATTCATAAGGCTCAAAGAGTGTTTCAGGATTTCAAAGACCAAGGATCACTATCAACAATTTGACTCTTGACGTCATTCATATTTTCTTTTGTCACACTTCTTTGATTTGTTGCTTCTTCTTTTTTATTGCTTTGCTAGGGCATACCCACTTTAATTTTGGATGTCACGTTTTCTAGTGATTTGGGCATGCCCCCTAGCATTTGAGTTTCTTGAGCTCTTATGCTTTTTTTTTTGGCCTTCTTGTAGCTTTTTCACTTTTCTCATTGAAATTTTCTCTTGCCCCCCAGTGTGGGGTGTGATCCTAGTCGGGATTTTTTCATGAAAGAAAAATTATTCAGGCTCAAAAAGGGATAGCAAGGGATGTACTTATTTCAGAATGTGAAAGGAATAACAAAGATGGCCTTTCCTCATTTCAAGCGCAAGCAGTTCAGATCAATAAACTTTGACCTCATCTAGTGTGATGGTTTGGTCTTTGCAAAGATGCATTTCATGGATCATGAGCAACGAGTGTACTACATACCATTATTCATACATTTAAAAACAAATGATTCAAGAGTCATGGGTAAGGGTGTTTATTCATTTGTTTTTTCTTTTTTTTTTGGTTTATAATTTAGTCACCTCAATGATGGAGTTGCTTGATTCAATTGTCATTCTACAAGTAGAATGTTAAAAATATCATTTTTGAAAGAACATCAAATTATTTTTGTAATCAAAATACCAGATCAATTTTTCAAAACTCCAATAGGGAAATGAATTTTGGTACAAGAGATGAATTACGTCTATGAGATCACGCGAGGCTTCAAAGGTGTATTCGTGAGTCCTTATAAGAAAACTCTCTTAAGAAGATAAATAATGATTGGTCGCAAACACAATTGAATGAGAAACTCATTATTTCATTGAAGCTTTGGAAAAGAAGTTTAACAACAAAGAACTTATGCCAACATGAATATTGGCATGATAACACATAAAAAGGCTAAACATTTAGCAATCATTCATTGGAATTTTCAGGAATCTTTCAATCATTCATTCTCCTTGACAAAGGGCATCTCTTCAACACTTAGTTTCAGTCACATGTAGACCATTCTCGACCTATTATCACCATAGCTTTATCTTCAAAATAGTTGATTTCTGGGAGTCGGTGTGAAGGAATTAGCTATAGGAACGATAAGTGTCTTGGCAACCACCTTCAGTGAAACCGTTCTTCTTAGTCGGGTTAGCAATCTTACCTAACCCAATGGCTTGTTCAATCCTCTCAGCTATAATAACCAGGTCAGTGAAATGTTGTGCAGAGCTTCTAACCAAGTATTCAAAGTACGGAGCTTTAAATGTATTGGAAAATAAACTGATCATCTCTTTTTCCAACATGGAAGGATTAACTTGTGCAGCTACCTCGCTCCATCTCCGGGCATATTCTCTTATGGATTCCTTGTTGTTCTTCTCCATAGCTTGCAAGCTTAACCGATTAGGAACCACATCTATATTGAACTTATATTGCCTCATGAAGGCATCAACTAAGTCCTTCCATTTTTTAACCTTGGTATTGTCCAACCGCATATACCAAGTGAGGGCAGCGTCACTCAAGCTGTCTTGAAAAAAATGAATCAGCAGTTTCTCATCATCAACCACCTCAGCCATTTTGTTGCAGTATGCTTTGAGATGAGTCATAGGGCATTGAGTTCCCGTATATTTGACAAATTCTGGCACTCTAAACTTTTTGGGAATGACAACGTTGGGCACCAAACACATATTGATAGCTTTCACCAGGTCACACAAATGGTTTCCCTCAACTGCCCTTATCCTCTTCTCTAGGGTAGTCCATTTTTCCGAATCCTCTTCTTTCACCATCTTGCCCTTTTGAGATTCTTTCTCGGTGGAATCAGTGGTAGATGAAATTCTTGAAGGGTATGCTGGCTGGAAATGCATAGCTTGTTGAAATTCAAATGACATCTTACTTGCCCTCAGATTATGTGGATCGAAATGAGTTACATGCATATCTTCAGGCTGAGCTATAAGTGTTCCTTTTCTGGATTTATCTCTCAAGGCTTGCTCGAGTAGACTAGTAAGCCTTGCGACTTCTTCTTTAAGATTATCCACCTCTTTTTGATGTTGGGCTTCCAACTGGGCTCTTTCTTCGTTTTCCATTTGTCTTTTTCTTGAACGAGTGTTATAAATGAGTTTCAATGGGGGACTTATATTTCAACCTACTAAATGTAAATCATGCAATTACGCAAAAATGCTAAAGCAATAATAAAAAAATGCATATGAAATGTGAACTTGCCCTTCACGGGGTGACAACCTAATTGGAAGATCCTAATTACTGAGTGCATCAAGGGGTTGGTCATTATCTAGTTTCAAAGGGTCTCTCGCATGCTTAGTGATCGTCCATGAAAGGTCGATATGAGGCTTACAAGTAGTGTGAAGATAGAGGCCCTGAGTAATATCAGTTTGGCATATCAACCACTTCCAAGTAAACAATCAAGCGAGAGTTGGATGGTTTCACGAGTCTTACCCAGGCTAAAGCCATTGGGGTACCGTTACTTTCCCACTTATCCTAGGTTGCAAAGTGTGTGCTCTCAAAGTGATGCATGGCAACATAAACAAGGATGCATGCTAAAGCAGTAAATGCAGGAAAAATAAACAAATAAACACAACAAAAAACAAATTAAAAAAAATAGCAATAATAAGACAAAAGACAAAGCTTAATCCTAAGTCCCCAGCGGAGTCGCCATTCTGTCGCACCCGACATCGCTGCGGCCCTAAAAAAAATTAATTCTCTTGAATTAATTATGGAAAAAGAACAGATTCTGGCATCCGGTTCTTTTAGGAAAAAAAATGTCTTGTTTGAGGAGTCACCACCTAGTATTATGGTCACTAAGAACCCTAACTGGTAAACAGAGATTATATGACTCGGGATTGGTTACGTAAAAGGGAAGATATTATCACCCCTTAAACGTTCTGCCTAAGGCAGACTGCATTGTTGGTTTTGTCTTAAATTGGTAAATATTTATTAATTTATGCTGTGATGATTTATTTATGATATTCCTGACTCTGGCACCAGTGAATATTCGAGCTCGAATAATTCCAACTCTGGCGTTGGTAAAAATTCGTAGCTACGACAAAAATTAGATCAATATATTTTATTCCCTACTCTAGCGCTAGTGAATAAATAAATAAAAAATAAATTTATTTTTGTATACATGCACATATTTTTTATTTTTTCTCGCTAAATAAAATAAAATACAACGAATAAAAATAATATAAATTTAAACCGGTATTTTTATTCCTGACTCTGGCGTCAGTGAATAAACGAATAAATTTACATTATTTTTATTCATGCATACACATTTTTATTTTTTATTTTTTTCTATTTTTTTAAATTATTTTTGGGGGCTGGGCCCAGCTCAGCCCATATGGGCTGGGCTGGACCCGGCTGGGCAACATAAAGCACGCGTGAATTAAATCACGCGTGCATGTGCAGGTAAAGAGAGTGAATTAAAATGAAAAGTGGGGGAAGTGAAGCCTACTTGGTTCTGGAAGAAAACCGAAAGCAGTAGCAACGATGGTGCTGGTCACGGTGGCCTTCCTCTGCTTAGGTTCTTCCCTTCTGCAGTTGGCGCTGCACTGGGAGTTGAGGATGACAGTGATGGAGGGCTGACCGAGCGACGTTCTTCCCCCTTCTTTCTCTTTATCTCTTGCTTTCTTCTGCTCTCAGAATTCTCTCCCTCTCTCTCTCCGTATCTGTTTTTCTTTCTCTGTCTAGTCTCCTTCCCCTGGTTTTTCTTCATGCTCAATCCCCTGTTGAAGGCTTTCCTCAGTCAGCCCCTCTTTGTTTGTTCGTTCCTTCTCAAGCCATAACAGTAGTGGCTGCTAAAAATGGAATTTTTGGAGCTGCCACCGAAGAAACCGAGAGCGTCCCCTTTTGTTTTTCACTGCTGTTTGATATTTTCCTCCGTTTCCTCCGTTTCCTCCTCAATCTCCCTTTTGTATTCCTTTTTATATGCTCCCTCTCTCTGGTTCAGTTTTTTAATTTCGTTTCTTTTTCTCGGTTCATTGTTCCAACCCCTCTCCTGTGACCTTTCATTCTCTGGCTTTTATAGCCAGAGAACAATCTGTTTCTTCCAACCATTGATTGCAGGTGTAATGGCAGAGGCGGGTGTCCGTTTGAAGAAGATGAACAGCGTATCCACAGACGACACCGTTTTGAAGTTTAATAATTATATGCGTTTTGGCCCTTGAATTTTTAAATGGTTTGTAATTAAGCCCCTAGTTCAAACTGTAATTGGCCCCTTGCATTTGCGCGCCATTTTTAATTGAATCCTTGGATTTTAATTTCGCAATTTGGACCCCAAATGTTAATATTTCTTCAATTAAGTCCCTGATTTCATTAATTCAATTAAATCCAAGTCTAATTAAGTCTCAAAACTTATTAATTCTCCAATTAAATCCTTGATTGGATGAATTAAATTAATTTCAAGCTTAATTAAGTCTAAAAATTTATCGATTCTCCAATTAAACCCTTAATTGGATTAAATAAATTAATTTCAAGCTTAATTAGATTAATTCCAAAGTTTAATTAAACCCCAAAACTTCCAATCATATTGTCCTTAACCCAAATTTTACTTCATTCTTCATTTATTTCATTTTACTTGTTTTTTCATCATCATTATTATTATTTTTTCATCAATTTTTTATCCTTTTTAATAAATAAAATAATAATAAAAAATAAAAATAAAATTGTCAAAAAATGGGTTATGACAGTTGCCCCCTCTTTATAATATTTACTATGCAAAGATATTGGAAAATTTCATTTTCTTTTATCTTTGTGTAGTAAATTTATAAAGAAAAGTAGATAGAGAAAGAACCTTTTTTTTTGTCTTGAAAACAGTAGATGGACTCACGACCTTTACAGAGAGATGTAGAAATCAAGAAACAAGTCATTTGGAAGATGACCAACTTTTTTTGTTTTTTTGTTATTTGTTTTTTTATTTTATTTTTTAATTATTTTTAGAAGTGGTCTCATTGTAATGGGTGACCTACCCAAGTAAAAAAAGGAAAATGAGGGCTTGAAGGCACACTCGAAAGAATGTAAATGCTCGTAGACGAGCTCAAAAAAGAAAGTGAGTGCTCAAAGGCGCTCAAAAAGAAAAGCGAGGGCTCAGAGGCGCTCGAGAAGGAAGGTGAGTGCTCAAAGGCACTTGAAGGGTAAAGCGAGTGCTCAAACGCACTTGAAGGGGAAAGCGAGTGCTCAGAGGCACTGGTGCTCAAAGGCACTTGAAGGGTAAAGCGAGTGCTCAGAGGCACTGGTGCTCAAAGGCACTTGAAAGGGAAAGCGAGTGCTCAGAGGACTGGTGCTCAAAGGCACTTGAAGGGGAAGCGAGTGCTCAGAGGCACTGGTGCTCACAGGCACTTGAAGGGAAAAGCGGGTGCTCAGAGGCACTGGTGCTCAAAGGCACTTGAAGGGAAAAGCGGGTGCTCAGAGGCACTGGTGATCAAAGGCACTTGAAGGGAAAAGAAAGTGCTCAGAGGCACTGGTGCTCAAAGGCACTTAAAGGGGAAGCGAGTGCTCAAAGGCACTTGAAGGGAAAAGCGAGTGCTCAAAGGCACTTAAAGGGGAAACGAGTGCTCAGAGGCACTTGAAGGGAAAAGCGAGCGCTCAGAGGCATTGGTGCTCACAGGCACTTAAAGGGGAAGCAAGCTTAATTAGATTAATTCCAAAGTTTAATTAAACCCCAAAACTTCCAATCATATTGTCCTTAACCCAAATTTTACTTCATTCTTCATTTATTTCATTTTACTTGTTTTTTTCATCATCATTATTACTATTTTTTCATCATTTTTTATCCCTTTTTAATAAATAAAATAATAATAAAAAATAAAAATAAAATTGTCAAAAAATGGGTTATGACAAGCATGTATGCTTCTGCTACTTGTTCTACATCACACTTCCTTCCGCAAACGGCGAAACGCCTTGACTCGGTGAGTTTCGCGACATTCCGACTTTGATGCCCCGGTTGCCGAAATTCAGTTGCCTTTGAATTTCAGGTGATCCCTCTTGAGCATTTATGGTTCTGCTACTTGTTCTACATCACACTTCCTTCCGCAAACAGCGAAACGCTTTGACTCGGTGAGTTTCGCGGCATTCCGACTTCGATGCCCCGGTTGCCGAAATTCAGTTGCCTTTGAATTTCGGGTGATCCCTCTTGAGCATGTATGCTTCTGCTACTTGTTCTACATCACACTTCCTTCCGCAAATAGCGAAACGCTTTGACTCGGTGAGTTTCGCGGCATTCCGACTTCGATGCCCCGGTTGCCGAAATTCAGTTGCCTTTGAATTTCGGGTGATCCCTCTTGAGCATGTATGCTTCTGCTACTTGTTCTACATCACACTTCCTTCCGCAAACGCGAAACGCTTTGACTCGGTGAGTTTCGCGGCATTCCGACTTCGATGCCCCGGTTGCCGAAATTCAGTTGCCTTTGAATTTCGGGTGATCCCTCTTGAGCATGTATGCTTCTGCTACTTGTTCTACATCAGACTTCTTCCGCAAACGGCGAAACGCTTTGACTCGGTGAGTTTCGCGGCATTCCGACTTCGATGCCCCGGTTGCCGAAATTCAGTTGCCTTTGAATTTCGGGTGATCCCTCTTGAGCATGTATGCTTCTGCTACTTGTTCTACATCACACTTCCTTCCGCAAACAGCGAAACGCTTTGACTCGGTGAGTTTCGCGGCATTCCGACTTCGATGCCCCGGTTGCCGAAATTCAGTTGCCTTTGAATTTCGGGTGATCCCTCTTGAGCATGTATGCTTCTGCTACTTGTTCTACATCAGACTTCTTCCGCAAACGGCGAAACGCTTTGACTCGGTGAGTTTCGCGGCATTCCGACTTCGATGCCCCGGTTGCCGAAATTCAGTTGCCTTTGAATTTCGGGTGATCCCTCTTGAGCATGTATGCTTCTGCTACTTGTTCTACATCACACTTCCTTCCGCAAACGGCGAAACGCTTTGACTCGGTGAGTTTCGCGGCATTCCGACTTCGATGCCCCGGTTGCCGAAATTCAGTTGCCTTTGAATTTCGGGTGATCCCTCTTGAGCATGTATGCTTCTGCTACTTGTTCTACATCAGACTTCCTTCCGCAAACAGCGAAACGCTTTGACTCGGTGAGTTTCGCGGCATTCCGACTTCGATGCCCCGGTTGCCGAAATTCAGTTGCCTTTGAATTTCGGGTGATCCCTCTTGAGCATGTATGCTTCTGCTACTTGTTCTACATCAGACTTCCTTCCGCAAACGGCGAAACGCTTTGACTCGGTGAGTTTCGCGGCATTCCGACTTCGATGCCCCGGTTGCCGAAATTCAGTTGCCTTTGAATTTCGGGTGATCCCTCTTGAGCATGTATGCTTCTGCTACTTGTTCTACATCAGACTTCTTCCGCAAACGGCGAAACGCTTTGACTCGGTGAGTTTCGCGGCATTCCGACTTCGATGCCCCGGTTGCCGAAATTCAGTTGCCTTTGAATTTCGGGTGATCCCTCTTGAGCATGTATGCTTCTGCTACTTGTTCTACATCAGACTTCTTCCGCAAACGGCGAAACGCTTTGACTCGGTGAGTTTCGCGGCATTCCGACTTCGATGCCCCGGTTGCCGAAATTCAGTTGCCTTTGAATTTCGGGTGATCCCTCTTGAGCATGTATGCTTCTGCTACTTGTTCTACATCAGACTTCCTTCCGCAAACGGCGAAACGCTTTGACTCGGTGAGTTTCGCGGCATTCCGACTTCGATGCCCCGGTTGCCGAAATTCAGTTGCCTTTGAATTTCGGGTGATCCCTCTTGAGCATGTATGCTTCTGCTACTTGTTCTACATCAGACTTCTTCCGCAAACGGCGAAACGCTTTGACTCGGTGAGTTTCGCGGCATTCCGACTTCGATGCCCCGGTTGCCGAAATTCAGTTGCCTTTGAATTTCGGGTGATCCCTCTTGAGCATGTATGCTTCTGCTACTTGTTCTACATCAGACTTCTTCCGCAAACGGCGAAACGCTTTGACTCGGTGAGTTTCGCGGCATTCCGACTTCGATGCCCCGGTTGCCGAAATTCAGTTGCCTTTGAATTTCGGGTGATCCCTCTTGAGCATGTATGCTTCTGCTACTTGTTCTACATCAGACTTCTTCCGCAAACGGCGAAACGCTTTGACTCGGTGAGTTTCGCGGCATTCCGACTTCGATGCCCCGGTTGCCGAAATTCAGTTGCCTTTGAATTTCGGGTGATCCCTCTTGAGCATGTATGCTTCTGCTACTTGTTCTACATCAGACTTCTTCCGCAAACGGCGAAACGCTTTGACTCGGTGAGTTTCGCGGCATTCCGACTTCGATGCCCCGGTTGCCGAAATTCAGTTGCCTTTGAATTTCGGGTGATCCCTCTTGAGCATGTATGCTTCTGCTACTTGTTCTACATCACACTTCTTCCGCAAACGGCGAAACGCTTTGACTCGGTGAGTTTCGCGGCATTCCGACTTCGATGCCCCGGTTGCCGAAATTCAGTTGCCTTTGAATTTCGGGTGATCCCTCTTGAGCATGTATGCTTCTGCTACTTGTTCTACATCAGACTTCTTCCGCAAACGGCGAAACGCTTTGACTCGGTGAGTTTCGCGGCATTCCGACTTCGATGCCCCGGTTGCCGAAATTCAGTTGCCTTTGAATTTCGGGTGATCCCTCTTGAGCATGTATGCTTCTGCTACTTGTTCTACATCAGACTTCTTCCGCAAACGGCGAAACGCTTTGACTCGGTGAGTTTCGCGGCATTCCGACTTCGATGCCCCGGTTGCCGAAATTCAGTTGCCTTTGAATTTCGGGTGATCCCTCTTGAGCATGTATGCTTCTGCTACTTGTTCTACATCAGACTTCCTTCCGCAAACGGCGAAACGCTTTGACTCGGTGAGTTTCGCGGCATTCCGACTTCGATGCCCCGGTTGCCGAAATTCAGTTGCCTTTGAATTTCGGGTGATCCCTCTTGAGCATGTATGCTTCTGCTACTTGTTCTACATCAGACTTCTTCCGCAAACGGCGAAACGCTTTGACTCGGTGAGTTTCGCGGCATTCCGACTTCGATGCCCCGGTTGCCGAAATTCAGTTGCCTTTGAATTTCGGGTGATCCCTCTTGAGCATGTATGCTTCTGCTACTTGTTCTACATCAGACTTTCTTCCGCAAACGGCGAAACGCTTTGACTCGGTGAGTTTCGCGGCATTCCGACTTCGATGCCCCGGTTGCCGAAATTCAGTTGCCTTTGAATTTCGGGTGATCCCTCTTGAGCATGTATGCTTCTGCTACTTGTTCTACATCAGACTTCTTCCGCAAACGGCGAAACGCTTTGACTCGGTGAGTTTCGCGGCATTCCGACTTCGATGCCCCGGTTGCCGAAATTCAGTTGCCTTTGAATTTCGGGTGATCCCTCTTGAGCATGTATGCTTCTGCTACTTGTTCTACATCAGACTTCTTCCGCAAACGGCGAAACGCTTTGACTCGGTGAGTTTCGCGGCATTCCGACTTCGATGCCCCGGTTGCCGAAATTCAGTTGCCTTTGAATTTCGGGTGATCCCTCTTGAGCATGTATGCTTCTGCTACTTGTTCTACATCAGACTTCCTTCCGCAAACGGCGAAACGCTTTGACTCGGTGAGTTTCGCGGCATTCCGACTTCGATGCCCCGGTTGCCGAAATTCAGTTGCCTTTGAATTTCGGGTGATCCCTCTTGAGCATGTATGCTTCTGCTACTTGTTCTACATCAGACTTCTTCCGCAAACGGCGAAACGCTTTGACTCGGTGAGTTTCGCGGCATTCCGACTTCGATGCCCCGGTTGCCGAAATTCAGTTGCCTTTGAATTTCGGGTGATCCCTCTTGAGCATGTATGCTTCTGCTACTTGTTCTACATCAGACTTCTTCCGCAAACGGCGAAACGCTTTGACTCGGTGAGTTTCGCGGCATTCCGACTTCGATGCCCCGGTTGCCGAAATTCAGTTGCCTTTGAATTTCGGGTGATCCCTCTTGAGCATGTATGCTTCTGCTACTTGTTCTACATCAGACTTCTTCCGCAAACGGCGAAACGCTTTGACTCGGTGAGTTTCGCGGCATTCCGACTTCGATGCCCCGGTTGCCGAAATTCAGTTGCCTTTGAATTTCGGGTGATCCCTCTTGAGCATGTATGCTTCTGCTACTTGTTCTACATCAGACTTCTTCCGCAAACGGCGAAACGCTTTGACTCGGTGAGTTTCGCGGCATTCCGACTTCGATGCCCCGGTTGCCGAAATTCAGTTGCCTTTGAATTTCGGGTGATCCCTCTTGAGCATGTATGCTTCTGCTACTTGTTCTACATCAGACTTTCTTCCGCAAACGGCGAAACGCTTTGACTCGGTGAGTTTCGCGGCATTCCGACTTCGATGCCCCGGTTGCCGAAATTCAGTTGCCTTTGAATTTCGGGTGATCCCTCTTGAGCATGTATGCTTCTGCTACTTGTTCTACATCACACTTCCTAAACGGCGAAACGCTTTGACTCGGTGAGTTTCGCGGCATTCCGACTTCGATGCCCCGGTTGCCGAAATTCAGTTGCCTTTGAATTTCGGGTGATCCCTCTTGAGCATGTATGCTTCTGCTACTTGTTCTACATCAGACTTCTTCCGCAAACGGCGAAACGCTTTGACTCGGTGAGTTTCGCGGCATTCCGACTTCGATGCCCCGGTTGCCGAAATTCAGTTGCCTTTGAATTTCGGGTGATCCCTCTTGAGCATGTATGCTTCTGCTACTTGTTCTACATCAGACTTCTTCCGCAAACGGCGAAACGCTTTGACTCGGTGAGTTTCGCGGCATTCCGACTTCGATGCCCCGGTTGCCGAAATTCAGTTGCCTTTGAATTTCGGGTGATCCCTCTTGAGCATGTATGCTTCTGCTACTTGTTCTACATCACACTTTCTTCCGCAAACGGCGAAACGCTTTGACTCGGTGAGTTTCGCGGCATTCCGACTTCGATGCCCCGGTTGCCGAAATTCAGTTGCCTTTGAATTTCGGGTGATCCCTCTTGAGCATGTATGCTTCTGCTACTTGTTCTACATCAGACTTCCTTCCGCAAACGGCGAAACGCTTTGACTCGGTGAGTTTCGCGGCATTCCGACTTCGATGCCCCGGTTGCCGAAATTCAGTTGCCTTTGAATTTCGGGTGATCCCTCTTGAGCATGTATGCTTCTGCTACTTGTTCTACATCAGACTTCTTCCGCAAACGGCGAAACGCTTTGACTCGGTGAGTTTCGCGGCATTCCGACTTCGATGCCCCGGTTGCCGAAATTCAGTTGCCTTTGAATTTCGGGTGATCCCTCTTGAGCATGTATGCTTCTGCTACTTGTTCTACATCAGACTTTCTTCCGCAAACGGCGAAACGCTTTGACTCGGTGAGTTTCGCGGCATTCCGACTTCGATGCCCCGGTTGCCGAAATTCAGTTGCCTTTGAATTTCGGGTGATCCCTCTTGAGCATGTATGCTTCTGCTACTTGTTCTACATCACACTTCCTTCCGCAAACGGCGAAACGCTTTGACTCGGTGAGTTTCGCGGCATTCCGACTTCGATGCCCCGGTTGCCGAAATTCAGTTGCCTTTGAATTTCGGGTGATCCCTCTTGAGCATGTATGCTTCTGCTACTTGTTCTACATCACACTTTCTTCCGCAAACGGCGAAACGCTTTGACTCGGTGAGTTTCGCGGCATTCCGACTTCGATGCCCCGGTTGCCGAAATTCAGTTGCCTTTGAATTTCGGGTGATCCCTCTTGAGCATGTATGCTTCTGCTACTTGTTCTACATCACACTTCTTCCGCAAACGGCGAAACGCTTTGACTCGGTGAGTTTCGCGGCATTCCGACTTCGATGCCCCGGTTGCCGAAATTCAGTTGCCTTTGAATTTCGGGTGATCCCTCTTGAGCATGTATGCTTCTGCTACTTGTTCTACATCACACTTCTTCCGCAAACGGCGAAACGCTTTGACTCGGTGAGTTTCGCGGCATTCCGACTTCGATGCCCCGGTTGCCGAAATTCAGTTGCCTTTGAATTTCGGGTGATCCCTCTTGAGCATGTATGCTTCTGCTACTTGTTCTACATCAGACTTCCTTCCGCAAACGGCGAAACGCTTTGACTCGGTGAGTTTCGCGGCATTCCGACTTCGATGCCCCGGTTGCCGAAATTCAGTTGCCTTTGAATTTCGGGTGATCCCTCTTGAGCATGTATGCTTCTGCTACTTGTTCTACATCAGACTTCTTCCGCAAACGGCGAAACGCTTTGACTCGGTGAGTTTCGCGGCATTCCGACTTCGATGCCCCGGTTGCCGAAATTCAGTTGCCTTTGAATTTCGGGTGATCCCTCTTGAGCATGTATGCTTCTGCTACTTGTTCTACATCAGACTTCCTTCCGCAAACGGCGAAACGCTTTGACTCGGTGAGTTTCGCGGCATTCCGACTTCGATGCCCCGGTTGCCGAAATTCAGTTGCCTTTGAATTTCGGGTGATCCCTCTTGAGCATGTATGCTTCTGCTACTTGTTCTACATCAGACTTCCTTCCGCAAACGGCGAAACGCTTTGACTCGGTGAGTTTCGCGGCATTCCGACTTCGATGCCCCGGTTGCCGAAATTCAGTTGCCTTTGAATTTCGGGTGATCCCTCTTGAGCATGTATGCTTCTGCTACTTGTTCTACATCAGACTTCTTCCGCAAACGGCGAAACGCTTTGACTCGGTGAGTTTCGCGGCATTCCGACTTCGATGCCCCGGTTGCCGAAATTCAGTTGCCTTTGAATTTCGGGTGATCCCTCTTGAGCATGTATGCTTCTGCTACTTGTTCTACATCACACTTCTTCCGCAAACGGCGAAACGCTTTGACTCGGTGAGTTTCGCGGCATTCCGACTTCGATGCCCCGGTTGCCGAAATTCAGTTGCCTTTGAATTTCGGGTGATCCCTCTTGAGCATGTATGCTTCTGCTACTTGTTCTACATCAGACTTCTTCCGCAAACGGCGAAACGCTTTGACTCGGTGAGTTTCGCGGCATTCCGACTTCGATGCCCCGGTTGCCGAAATTCAGTTGCCTTTGAATTTCGGGTGATCCCTCTTGAGCATGTATGCTTCTGCTACTTGTTCTACATCACACTTCTTCCGCAAACGGCGAAACGCTTTGACTCGGTGAGTTTCGCGGCATTCCGACTTCGATGCCCCGGTTGCCGAAATTCAGTTGCCTTTGAATTTCGGGTGATCCCTCTTGAGCATGTATGCTTCTGCTACTTGTTCTACATCAGACTTCTTCCGCAAACGGCGAAACGCTTTGACTCGGTGAGTTTCGCGGCATTCCGACTTCGATGCCCCGGTTGCCGAAATTCAGTTGCCTTTGAATTTCGGGTGATCCCTCTTGAGCATGTATGCTTCTGCTACTTGTTCTACATCAGACTTCCTTCCGCAAACGGCGAAACGCTTTGACTCGGTGAGTTTCGCGGCATTCCGACTTCGATGCCCCGGTTGCCGAAATTCAGTTGCCTTTGAATTTCGGGTGATCCCTCTTGAGCATGTATGCTTCTGCTACTTGTTCTACATCAGACTTCTTCCGCAAACGGCGAAACGCTTTGACTCGGTGAGTTTCGCGGCATTCCGACTTCGATGCCCCGGTTGCCGAAATTCAGTTGCCTTTGAATTTCGGGTGATCCCTCTTGAGCATGTATGCTTCTGCTACTTGTTCTACATCACACTTCTTCCGCAAACGGCGAAACGCTTTGACTCGGTGAGTTTCGCGGCATTCCGACTTCGATGCCCCGGTTGCCGAAATTCAGTTGCCTTTGAATTTCGGGTGATCCCTCTTGAGCATGTATGCTTCTGCTACTTGTTCTACATCACACTTCCTTCCGCAAACGGCGAAACGCTTTGACTCGGTGAGTTTCGCGGCATTCCGACTTCGATGCCCCGGTTGCCGAAATTCAGTTGCCTTTGAATTTCGGGTGATCCCTCTTGAGCATGTATGCTTCTGCTACTTGTTCTACATCACACTTCTTCCGCAAACGGCGAAACGCTTTGACTCGGTGAGTTTCGCGGCATTCCGACTTCGATGCCCCGGTTGCCGAAATTCAGTTGCCTTTGAATTTCGGGTGATCCCTCTTGAGCATGTATGCTTCTGCTACTTGTTCTACATCACACTTCTTTCCGCAAACGGCGAAACGCTTTGACTCGGTGAGTTTCGCGGCATTCCGACTTCGATGCCCCGGTTGCCGAAATTCAGTTGCCTTTGAATTTCGGGTGATCCCTCTTGAGCATGTATGCTTCTGCTACTTGTTCTACATCACACTTCCTTCCGCAAACGGCGAAACGCTTTGACTCGGTGAGTTTCGCGGCATTCCGACTTCGATGCCCCGGTTGCCGAAATTCAGTTGCCTTTGAATTTCGGGTGATCCCTCTTGAGCATGTATGCTTCTGCTACTTGTTCTACATCAGACTTCTTCCGCAAACGGCGAAACGCTTTGACTCGGTGAGTTTCGCGGCATTCCGACTTCGATGCCCCGGTTGCCGAAATTCAGTTGCCTTTGAATTTCGGGTGATCCCTCTTGAGCATGTATGCTTCTGCTACTTGTTCTACATCAGACTTCCTTCCGCAAACGGCGAAACGCTTTGACTCGGTGAGTTTCGCGGCATTCCGACTTCGATGCCCCGGTTGCCGAAATTCAGTTGCCTTTGAATTTCGGGTGATCCCTCTTGAGCATGTATGCTTCTGCTACTTGTTCTACATCACACTTCTTCCGCAAACGGCGAAACGCTTTGACTCGGTGAGTTTCGCGGCATTCCGACTTCGATGCCCCGGTTGCCGAAATTCAGTTGCCTTTGAATTTCGGGTGATCCCTCTTGAGCATGTATGCTTCTGCTACTTGTTCTACATCACACTTCCTTCCGCAAACGGCGAAACGCTTTGACTCGGTGAGTTTCGCGGCATTCCGACTTCGATGCCCCGGTTGCCGAAATTCAGTTGCCTTTGAATTTCGGGTGATCCCTCTTGAGCATGTATGCTTCTGCTACTTGTTCTACATCACACTTCCTTCCGCAAACGGCGAAACGCTTTGACTCGGTGAGTTTCGCGGCATTCCGACTTCGATGCCCCGGTTGCCGAAATTCAGTTGCCTTTGAATTTCGGGTGATCCCTCTTGAGCATGTATGCTTCTGCTACTTGTTCTACATCACACTTCCTTCCGCAAACGGCGAAACGCTTTGACTCGGTGAGTTTCGCGGCATTCCGACTTCGATGCCCCGGTTGCCGAAATTCAGTTGCCTTTGAATTTCGGGTGATCCCTCTTGAGCATGTATGCTTCTGCTACTTGTTCTACATCACACTTCTTTCCGCAAACGGCGAAACGCTTTGACTCGGTGAGTTTCGCGGCATTCCGACTTCGATGCCCCGGTTGCCGAAATTCAGTTGCCTTTGAATTTCGGGTGATCCCTCTTGAGCATGTATGCTTCTGCTACTTGTTCTACATCACACTTCTTCCGCAAACGGCGAAACGCTTTGACTCGGTGAGTTTCGCGGCATTCCGACTTCGATGCCCCGGTTGCCGAAATTCAGTTGCCTTTGAATTTCGGGTGATCCCTCTTGAGCATGTATGCTTCTGCTACTTGTTCTACATCACACTTCCTTCCGCAAACGGCGAAACGCTTTGACTCGGTGAGTTTCGCGGCATTCCGACTTCGATGCCCCGGTTGCCGAAATTCAGTTGCCTTTGAATTTCGGGTGATCCCTCTTGAGCATGTATGCTTCTGCTACTTGTTCTACATCACACTTCCTTCCGCAAACGGCGAAACGCTTTGACTCGGTGAGTTTCGCGGCATTCCGACTTCGATGCCCCGGTTGCCGAAATTCAGTTGCCTTTGAATTTCGGGTGATCCCTCTTGAGCATGTATGCTTCTGCTACTTGTTCTACATCACACTTCCTTCCGCAAACGGCGAAACGCTTTGACTCGGTGAGTTTCGCGGCATTCCGACTTCGATGCCCCGGTTGCCGAAATTCAGTTGCCTTTGAATTTCGGGTGATCCCTCTTGAGCATGTATGCTTCTGCTACTTGTTCTACATCACACTTCCTTCCGCAAACGGCGAAACGCTTTGACTCGGTGAGTTTCGCGGCATTCCGACTTCGATGCCCCGGTTGCCGAAATTCAGTTGCCTTTGAATTTCGGGTGATCCCTCTTGAGCATGTATGCTTCTGCTACTTGTTCTACATCACACTTCCTTCCGCAAACGGCGAAACGCTTTGACTCGGTGAGTTTCGCGGCATTCCGACTTCGATGCCCCGGTTGCCGAAATTCAGTTGCCTTTGAATTTCGGGTGATCCCTCTTGAGCATGTATGCTTCTGCTACTTGTTCTACATCACACTTCCTTCCGCAAACGGCGAAACGCTTTGACTCGGTGAGTTTCGCGGCATTCCGACTTCGATGCCCCGGTTGCCGAAATTCAGTTGCCTTTGAATTTCGGGTGATCCCTCTTGAGCATGTATGCTTCTGCTACTTGTTCTACATCACACTTCTTCCGCAAACGGCGAAACGCTTTGACTCGGTGAGTTTCGCGGCATTCCGACTTCGATGCCCCGGTTGCCGAAATTCAGTTGCCTTTGAATTTCGGGTGATCCCTCTTGAGCATGTATGCTTCTGCTACTTGTTCTACATCACACTTCCTTCCGCAAACGGCGAAACGCTTTGACTCGGTGAGTTTCGCGGCATTCCGACTTCGATGCCCCGGTTGCCGAAATTCAGTTGCCTTTGAATTTCGGGTGATCCCTCTTGAGCATGTATGCTTCTGCTACTTGTTCTACATCACACTTCTTCCGCAAACGGCGAAACGCTTTGACTCGGTGAGTTTCGCGGCATTCCGACTTCGATGCCCCGGTTGCCGAAATTCAGTTGCCTTTGAATTTCGGGTGATCCCTCTTGAGCATGTATGCTTCTGCTACTTGTTCTACATCACACTTCCTTCCGCAAACGGCGAAACGCTTTGACTCGGTGAGTTTCGCGGCATTCCGACTTCGATGCCCCGGTTGCCGAAATTCAGTTGCCTTTGAATTTCGGGTGATCCCTCTTGAGCATGTATGCTTCTGCTACTTGTTCTACATCACACTTCCTTCCGCAAACGGCGAAACGCTTTGACTCGGTGAGTTTCGCGGCATTCCGACTTCGATGCCCCGGTTGCCGAAATTCAGTTGCCTTTGAATTTCGGGTGATCCCTCTTGAGCATGTATGCTTCTGCTACTTGTTCTACATCACACTTCTTCCGCAAACGGCGAAACGCTTTGACTCGGTGAGTTTCGCGGCATTCCGACTTCGATGCCCCGGTTGCCGAAATTCAGTTGCCTTTGAATTTCGGGTGATCCCTCTTGAGCATGTATGCTTCTGCTACTTGTTCTACATCACACTTCCTTCCGCAAACGGCGAAACGCTTTGACTCGGTGAGTTTCGCGGCATTCCGACTTCGATGCCCCGGTTGCCGAAATTCAGTTGCCTTTGAATTTCGGGTGATCCCTCTTGAGCATGTATGCTTCTGCTACTTGTTCTACATCACACTTCCTTCCGCAAACGGCGAAACGCTTTGACTCGGTGAGTTTCGCGGCATTCCGACTTCGATGCCCCGGTTGCCGAAATTCAGTTGCCTTTGAATTTCGGGTGATCCCTCTTGAGCATGTATGCTTCTGCTACTTGTTCTACATCACACTTCCTTCCGCAAACGGCGAAACGCTTTGACTCGGTGAGTTTCGCGGCATTCCGACTTCGATGCCCCGGTTGCCGAAATTCAGTTGCCTTTGAATTTCGGGTGATCCCTCTTGAGCATGTATGCTTCTGCTACTTGTTCTACATCACACTTCCTTCCGCAAACGGCGAAACGCTTTGACTCGGTGAGTTTCGCGGCATTCCGACTTCGATGCCCCGGTTGCCGAAATTCAGTTGCCTTTGAATTTCGGGTGATCCCTCTTGAGCATGTATGCTTCTGCTACTTGTTCTACATCACACTTCCTTCCGCAAACGGCGAAACGCTTTGACTCGGTGAGTTTCGCGGCATTCCGACTTCGATGCCCCGGTTGCCGAAATTCAGTTGCCTTTGAATTTCGGGTGATCCCTCTTGAGCATGTATGCTTCTGCTACTTGTTCTACATCACACTTCTTCCGCAAACGGCGAAACGCTTTGACTCGGTGAGTTTCGCGGCATTCCGACTTCGATGCCCCGGTTGCCGAAATTCAGTTGCCTTTGAATTTCGGGTGATCCCTCTTGAGCATGTATGCTTCTGCTACTTGTTCTACATCACACTTCCTTCCGCAAACGGCGAAACGCTTTGACTCGGTGAGTTTCGCGGCATTCCGACTTCGATGCCCCGTTGCCGAAATTCAGTTGCCTTTGAATTTCGGGTGATCCCTCTTGAGCATGTATGCTTCTGCTACTTGTTCTACATCACACTTCCTTCCGCAAACGGCGAAACGCTTTGACTCGGTGAGTTTCGCGGCATTCCGACTTCGATGCCCCGGTTGCCGAAATTCAGTTGCCTTTGAATTTCGGGTGATCCCTCTTGAGCATGTATGCTTCTGCTACTTGTTCTACATCACACTTCCTTCCGCAAACGGCGAAACGCTTTGACTCGGTGAGTTTCGCGGCATTCCGACTTCGATGCCCCGGTTGCCGAAATTCAGTTGCCTTTGAATTTCGGGTGATCCCTCTTGAGCATGTATGCTTCTGCTACTTGTTCTACATCACACTTCCTTCCGCAAACGGCGAAACGCTTTGACTCGGTGAGTTTCGCGGCATTCCGACTTCGATGCCCCGGTTGCCGAAATTCAGTTGCCTTTGAATTTCGGGTGATCCCTCTTGAGCATGTATGCTTCTGCTACTTGTTCTACATCACACTTCCTTCCGCAAACGGCGAAACGCTTTGACTCGGTGAGTTTCGCGGCATTCCGACTTCGATGCCCCGGTTGCCGAAATTCAGTTGCCTTTGAATTTCGGGTGATCCCTCTTGAGCATGTATGCTTCTGCTACTTGTTCTACATCACACTTCCTTCCGCAAACGGCGAAACGCTTTGACTCGGTGAGTTTCGCGGCATTCCGACTTCGATGCCCCGGTTGCCGAAATTCAGTTGCCTTTGAATTTCGGGTGATCCCTCTTGAGCATGTATGCTTCTGCTACTTGTTCTACATCACACTTCCTTCCGCAAACGGCGAAACGCTTTGACTCGGTGAGTTTCGCGGCATTCCGACTTCGATGCCCCGGTTGCCGAAATTCAGTTGCCTTTGAATTTCGGGTGATCCCTCTTGAGCATGTATGCTTCTGCTACTTGTTCTACATCACACTTCCTTCCGCAAACGGCGAAACGCTTTGACTCGGTGAGTTTCGCGGCATTCCGACTTCGATGCCCCGGTTGCCGAAATTCAGTTGCCTTTGAATTTCGGGTGATCCCTCTTGAGCATGTATGCTTCTGCTACTTGTTCTACATCACACTTCTTCCGCAAACGGCGAAACGCTTTGACTCGGTGAGTTTCGCGGCATTCCGACTTCGATGCCCCGGTTGCCGAAATTCAGTTGCCTTTGAATTTCGGGTGATCCCTCTTGAGCATGTATGCTTCTGCTACTTGTTCTACATCACACTTCCTTCCGCAAACGGCGAAACGCTTTGACTCGGTGAGTTTCGCGGCATTCCGACTTCGATGCCCCGGTTGCCGAAATTCAGTTGCCTTTGAATTTCGGGTGATCCCTCTTGAGCATGTATGCTTCTGCTACTTGTTCTACATCACACTTCCTTCCGCAAACGGCGAAACGCTTTGACTCGGTGAGTTTCGCGGCATTCCGACTTCGATGCCCCGGTTGCCGAAATTCAGTTGCCTTTGAATTTCGGGTGATCCCTCTTGAGCATGTATGCTTCTGCTACTTGTTCTACATCACACTTCCTTCCGCAAACGGCGAAACGCTTTGACTCGGTGAGTTTCGCGGCATTCCGACTTCGATGCCCCGGTTGCCGAAATTCAGTTGCCTTTGAATTTCGGGTGATCCCTCTTGAGCATGTATGCTTCTGCTACTTGTTCTACATCACACTTCCTTCCGCAAACGGCGAAACGCTTTGACTCGGTGAGTTTCGCGGCATTCCGACTTCGATGCCCCGGTTGCCGAAATTCAGTTGCCTTTGAATTTCGGGTGATCCCTCTTGAGCATGTATGCTTCTGCTACTTGTTCTACATCACACTTCCTTCCGCAAACGGCGAAACGCTTTGACTCGGTGAGTTTCGCGGCATTCCGACTTCGATGCCCCGGTTGCCGAAATTCAGTTGCCTTTGAATTTCGGGTGATCCCTCTTGAGCATGTATGCTTCTGCTACTTGTTCTACATCACACTTCCTTCCGCAAACGGCGAAACGCTTTGACTCGGTGAGTTTCGCGGCATTCCGACTTCGATGCCCCGGTTGCCGAAATTCAGTTGCCTTTGAATTTCGGGTGATCCCTCTTGAGCATGTATGCTTCTGCTACTTGTTCTACATCACACTTCCTTCCGCAAACGGCGAAACGCTTTGACTCGGTGAGTTTCGCGGCATTCCGACTTCGATGCCCCGGTTGCCGAAATTCAGTTGCCTTTGAATTTCGGGTGATCCCTCTTGAGCATGTATGCTTCTGCTACTTGTTCTACATCACACTTCCTTCCGCAAACGGCGAAACGCTTTGACTCGGTGAGTTTCGCGGCATTCCGACTTCGATGCCCCGGTTGCCGAAATTCAGTTGCCTTTGAATTTCGGGTGATCCCTCTTGAGCATGTATGCTTCTGCTACTTGTTCTACATCACACTTCCTTCCGCAAACGGCGAAACGCTTTGACTCGGTGAGTTTCGCGGCATTCCGACTTCGATGCCCCGGTTGCCGAAATTCAGTTGCCTTTGAATTTCGGGTGATCCCTCTTGAGCATGTATGCTTCTGCTACTTGTTCTACATCACACTTCCTTCCGCAAACGGCGAAACGCTTTGACTCGGTGAGTTTCGCGGCATTCCGACTTCGATGCCCCGGTTGCCGAAATTCAGTTGCCTTTGAATTTCGGGTGATCCCTCTTGAGCATGTATGCTTCTGCTACTTGTTCTACATCACACTTCTTCCGCAAACGGCGAAACGCTTTGACTCGGTGAGTTTCGCGGCATTCCGACTTCGATGCCCCGGTTGCCGAAATTCAGTTGCCTTTGAATTTCGGGTGATCCCTCTTGAGCATGTATGCTTCTGCTACTTGTTCTACATCACACTTCCTTCCGCAAACGGCGAAACGCTTTGACTCGGTGAGTTTCGCGGCATTCCGACTTCGATGCCCCGGTTGCCGAAATTCAGTTGCCTTTGAATTTCGGGTGATCCCTCTTGAGCATGTATGCTTCTGCTACTTGTTCTACATCACACTTCCTTCCGCAAACGGCGAAACGCTTTGACTCGGTGAGTTTCGCGGCATTCCGACTTCGATGCCCCGGTTGCCGAAATTCAGTTGCCTTTGAATTTCGGGTGATCCCTCTTGAGCATGTATGCTTCTGCTACTTGTTCTACATCACACTTCCTTCCGCAAACGGCGAAACGCTTTGACTCGGTGAGTTTCGCGGCATTCCGACTTCGATGCCCCGGTTGCCGAAATTCAGTTGCCTTTGAATTTCGGGTGATCCCTCTTGAGCATGTATGCTTCTGCTACTTGTTCTACATCACACTTCTTCCGCAAACGGCGAAACGCTTTGACTCGGTGAGTTTCGCGGCATTCCGACTTCGATGCCCCGGTTGCCGAAATTCAGTTGCCTTTGAATTTCGGGTGATCCCTCTTGAGCATGTATGCTTCTGCTACTTGTTCTACATCACACTTCCTTCCGCAAACGGCGAAACGCTTTGACTCGGTGAGTTTCGCGGCATTCCGACTTCGATGCCCCGGTTGCCGAAATTCAGTTGCCTTTGAATTTCGGGTGATCCCTCTTGAGCATGTATGCTTCTGCTACTTGTTCTACATCACACTTCCTTCCGCAAACGGCGAAACGCTTTGACTCGGTGAGTTTCGCGGCATTCCGACTTCGATGCCCCGGTTGCCGAAATTCAGTTGCCTTTGAATTTCGGGTGATCCCTCTTGAGCATGTATGCTTCTGCTACTTGTTCTACATCACACTTCCTTCCGCAAACGGCGAAACGCTTTGACTCGGTGAGTTTCGCGGCATTCCGACTTCGATGCCCCGGTTGCCGAAATTCAGTTGCCTTTGAATTTCGGGTGATCCCTCTTGAGCATGTATGCTTCTGCTACTTGTTCTACATCACACTTCCTTCCGCAAACGGCGAAACGCTTTGACTCGGTGAGTTTCGCGGCATTCCGACTTCGATGCCCCGGTTGCCGAAATTCAGTTGCCTTTGAATTTCGGGTGATCCCTCTTGAGCATGTATGCTTCTGCTACTTGTTCTACATCACACTTCCTTCCGCAAACGGCGAAACGCTTTGACTCGGTGAGTTTCGCGGCATTCCGACTTCGATGCCCCGGTTGCCGAAATTCAGTTGCCTTTGAATTTCGGGTGATCCCTCTTGAGCATGTATGCTTCTGCTACTTGTTCTACATCACACTTCCTTCCGCAAACGGCGAAACGCTTTGACTCGGTGAGTTTCGCGGCATTCCGACTTCGATGCCCCGGTTGCCGAAATTCAGTTGCCTTTGAATTTCGGGTGATCCCTCTTGAGCATGTATGCTTCTGCTACTTGTTCTACATCACACTTCCTTCCGCAAACGGCGAAACGCTTTGACTCGGTGAGTTTCGCGGCATTCCGACTTCGATGCCCCGGTTGCCGAAATTCAGTTGCCTTTGAATTTCGGGTGATCCCTCTTGAGCATGTATGCTTCTGCTACTTGTTCTACATCACACTTCCTTCCGCAAACGGCGAAACGCTTTGACTCGGTGAGTTTCGCGGCATTCCGACTTCGATGCCCCGGTTGCCGAAATTCAGTTGCCTTTGAATTTCGGGTGATCCCTCTTGAGCATGTATGCTTCTGCTACTTGTTCTACATCACACTTCCTTCCGCAAACGGCGAAACGCTTTGACTCGGTGAGTTTCGCGGCATTCCGACTTCGATGCCCCGGTTGCCGAAATTCAGTTGCCTTTGAATTTCGGGTGATCCCTCTTGAGCATGTATGCTTCTGCTACTTGTTCTACATCACACTTCTTCCGCAAACGGCGAAACGCTTTGACTCGGTGAGTTTCGCGGCATTCCGACTTCGATGCCCCGGTTGCCGAAATTCAGTTGCCTTTGAATTTCGGGTGATCCCTCTTGAGCATGTATGCTTCTGCTACTTGTTCTACATCACACTTCCTTCCGCAAACGGCGAAACGCTTTGACTCGGTGAGTTTCGCGGCATTCCGACTTCGATGCCCCGGTTGCCGAAATTCAGTTGCCTTTGAATTTCGGGTGATCCCTCTTGAGCATGTATGCTTCTGCTACTTGTTCTACATCACACTTCTTCCGCAAACGGCGAAACGCTTTGACTCGGTGAGTTTCGCGGCATTCCGACTTCGATGCCCCGGTTGCCGAAATTCAGTTGCCTTTGAATTTCGGGTGATCCCTCTTGAGCATGTATGCTTCTGCTACTTGTTCTACATCACACTTCTTCCGCAAACGGCGAAACGCTTTGACTCGGTGAGTTTCGCGGCATTCCGACTTCGATGCCCCGGTTGCCGAAATTCAGTTGCCTTTGAATTTCGGGTGATCCCTCTTGAGCATGTATGCTTCTGCTACTTGTTCTACATCACACTTCCTTCCGCAAACGGCGAAACGCTTTGACTCGGTGAGTTTCGCGGCATTCCGACTTCGATGCCCCGGTTGCCGAAATTCAGTTGCCTTTGAATTTCGGGTGATCCCTCTTGAGCATGTATGCTTCTGCTACTTGTTCTACATCACACTTCCTTCCGCAAACGGCGAAACGCTTTGACTCGGTGAGTTTCGCGGCATTCCGACTTCGATGCCCCGGTTGCCGAAATTCAGTTGCCTTTGAATTTCGGGTGATCCCTCTTGAGCATGTATGCTTCTGCTACTTGTTCTACATCACACTTCCTTCCGCAAACGGCGAAACGCTTTGACTCGGTGAGTTTCGCGGCATTCCGACTTCGATGCCCCGGTTGCCGAAATTCAGTTGCCTTTGAATTTCGGGTGATCCCTCTTGAGCATGTATGCTTCTGCTACTTGTTCTACATCACACTTCCTTCCGCAAACGGCGAAACGCTTTGACTCGGTGAGTTTCGCGGCATTCCGACTTCGATGCCCCGGTTGCCGAAATTCAGTTGCCTTTGAATTTCGGGTGATCCCTCTTGAGCATGTATGCTTCTGCTACTTGTTCTACATCACACTTCTTCCGCAAACGGCGAAACGCTTTGACTCGGTGAGTTTCGCGGCATTCCGACTTCGATGCCCCGGTTGCCGAAATTCAGTTGCCTTTGAATTTCGGGTGATCCCTCTTGAGCATGTATGCTTCTGCTACTTGTTCTACATCACACTTCCTTCCGCAAACGGCGAAACGCTTTGACTCGGTGAGTTTCGCGGCATTCCGACTTCGATGCCCCGGTTGCCGAAATTCAGTTGCCTTTGAATTTCGGGTGATCCCTCTTGAGCATGTATGCTTCTGCTACTTGTTCTACATCACACTTCTTCCGCAAACGGCGAAACGCTTTGACTCGGTGAGTTTCGCGGCATTCCGACTTCGATGCCCCGGTTGCCGAAATTCAGTTGCCTTTGAATTTCGGGTGATCCCTCTTGAGCATGTATGCTTCTGCTACTTGTTCTACATCACACTTCCTTCCGCAAACGGCGAAACGCTTTGACTCGGTGAGTTTCGCGGCATTCCGACTTCGATGCCCCGGTTGCCGAAATTCAGTTGCCTTTGAATTTCGGGTGATCCCTCTTGAGCATGTATGCTTCTGCTACTTGTTCTACATCACACTTCTTCCGCAAACGGCGAAACGCTTTGACTCGGTGAGTTTCGCGGCATTCCGACTTCGATGCCCCGGTTGCCGAAATTCAGTTGCCTTTGAATTTCGGGTGATCCCTCTTGAGCATGTATGCTTCTGCTACTTGTTCTACATCACACTTCCTTCCGCAAACGGCGAAACGCTTTGACTCGGTGAGTTTCGCGGCATTCCGACTTCGATGCCCCGGTTGCCGAAATTCAGTTGCCTTTGAATTTCGGGTGATCCCTCTTGAGCATGTATGCTTCTGCTACTTGTTCTACATCACACTTCTTCCGCAAACGGCGAAACGCTTTGACTCGGTGAGTTTCGCGGCATTCCGACTTCGATGCCCCGGTTGCCGAAATTCAGTTGCCTTTGAATTTCGGGTGATCCCTCTTGAGCATGTATGCTTCTGCTACTTGTTCTACATCACACTTCCTTCCGCAAACGGCGAAACGCTTTGACTCGGTGAGTTTCGCGGCATTCCGACTTCGATGCCCCGGTTGCCGAAATTCAGTTGCCTTTGAATTTCGGGTGATCCCTCTTGAGCATGTATGCTTCTGCTACTTGTTCTACATCACACTTCTTCCGCAAACGGCGAAACGCTTTGACTCGGTGAGTTTCGCGGCATTCCGACTTCGATGCCCCGGTTGCCGAAATTCAGTTGCCTTTGAATTTCGGGTGATCCCTCTTGAGCATGTATGCTTCTGCTACTTGTTCTACATCACACTTCCTTCCGCAAACGGCGAAACGCTTTGACTCGGTGAGTTTCGCGGCATTCCGACTTCGATGCCCCGGTTGCCGAAATTCAGTTGCCTTTGAATTTCGGGTGATCCCTCTTGAGCATGTATGCTTCTGCTACTTGTTCTACATCACACTTCCTTCCGCAAACGGCGAAACGCTTTGACTCGGTGAGTTTCGCGGCATTCCGACTTCGATGCCCCGGTTGCCGAAATTCAGTTGCCTTTGAATTTCGGGTGATCCCTCTTGAGCATGTATGCTTCTGCTACTTGTTCTACATCACACTTCCTTCCGCAAACGGCGAAACGCTTTGACTCGGTGAGTTTCGCGGCATTCCGACTTCGATGCCCCGGTTGCCGAAATTCAGTTGCCTTTGAATTTCGGGTGATCCCTCTTGAGCATGTATGCTTCTGCTACTTGTTCTACATCACACTTCTTCCGCAAACGGCGAAACGCTTTGACTCGGTGAGTTTCGCGGCATTCCGACTTCGATGCCCCGGTTGCCGAAATTCAGTTGCCTTTGAATTTCGGGTGATCCCTCTTGAGCATGTATGCTTCTGCTACTTGTTCTACATCACACTTCTTCCGCAAACGGCGAAACGCTTTGACTCGGTGAGTTTCGCGGCATTCCGACTTCGATGCCCCGGTTGCCGAAATTCAGTTGCCTTTGAATTTCGGGTGATCCCTCTTGAGCATGTATGCTTCTGCTACTTGTTCTACATCACACTTCCTTCCGCAAACGGCGAAACGCTTTGACTCGGTGAGTTTCGCGGCATTCCGACTTCGATGCCCCGGTTGCCGAAATTCAGTTGCCTTTGAATTTCGGGTGATCCCTCTTGAGCATGTATGCTTCTGCTACTTGTTCTACATCACACTTCTTCCGCAAACGGCGAAACGCTTTGACTCGGTGAGTTTCGCGGCATTCCGACTTCGATGCCCCGGTTGCCGAAATTCAGTTGCCTTTGAATTTCGGGTGATCCCTCTTGAGCATGTATGCTTCTGCTACTTGTTCTACATCACACTTCCTTCCGCAAACGGCGAAACGCTTTGACTCGGTGAGTTTCGCGGCATTCCGACTTCGATGCCCCGGTTGCCGAAATTCAGTTGCCTTTGAATTTCGGGTGATCCCTCTTGAGCATGTATGCTTCTGCTACTTGTTCTACATCACACTTCTTCCGCAAACGGCGAAACGCTTTGACTCGGTGAGTTTCGCGGCATTCCGACTTCGATGCCCCGGTTGCCGAAATTCAGTTGCCTTTGAATTTCGGGTGATCCCTCTTGAGCATGTATGCTTCTGCTACTTGTTCTACATCACACTTCTTCCGCAAACGGCGAAACGCTTTGACTCGGTGAGTTTCGCGGCATTCCGACTTCGATGCCCCGGTTGCCGAAATTCAGTTGCCTTTGAATTTCGGGTGATCCCTCTTGAGCATGTATGCTTCTGCTACTTGTTCTACATCACACTTCCTTCCGCAAACAGCGAAACGCTTTGACTCGGTGAGTTTCGCGGCATTCCGACTTCGATGCCCCGGTTGCCGAAATTCAGTTGCCTTTGAATTTCGGGTGATCCCTCTTGAGCATGTATGCTTCTGCTACTTGTTCTACATCACACTTCCTTCCGCAAACGGCGAAACGCTTTGACTCGGTGAGTTTCGCGGCATTCCGACTTCGATGCCCCGGTTGCCGAAATTCAGTTGCCTTTGAATTTCGGGTGATCCCTCTTGAGCATGTATGCTTCTGCTACTTGTTCTACATCACACTTCCTTCCGCAAACGGCGAAACGCTTTGACTCAGTGAGTCTTCGCGGGTTCCGACTTCGATGAACCCCTGTTGCCGAAATTCCGTTGCCTAGGAATTTCGGGTGATCCCTCTTGAGCATGTCCCCAAGCTTCTGCTTACTTGTTCTTATCACACTTCCTTCCGCAAACGACGCACGCTTTGACTCGGTGAGTTTCGCGGCATTCCGACCTTCGATGCCACCGAGTTGTCGAAATTCAGTTGCCTTTGAATTTTGGGTGATCCTTCTTGAGCATGTATGCTTCGGCTACTTGGTTCTACATCACACTTCCTTTCCGCAGACAGCGAAACGCTTTGGACTACAGTGTGTAGTTTCGCGGCATTTCCGGGCTTTGATGCCCAGGTTGTCGAAATTCAGTTGCCTGGGAATTTCGGGATGATCCCCTCTTGAGCAGGTATTGCTTCTGCTACTTGATTCTACATCACACTTCCGTCCGCAGACAGCGAAACGCTTTGACTCCGTTTAGTTTCGCGGACAGTTCGACTTCGATGCCCCGGTGGTCGATAATTCAGTTGCCTTATGGAAATTTTTCGGGGTGATCCCTCTTGAGCAAGGGTATATGCTTGTCTGCTACTTGTTTCTACACTCACACTTCTTCCGGCAAACAGCGAATCGCTTTGACTCCGTGAGTTTCGCGCGGCATTCCGACTTCGCTGCCCCGGGTGCCTGAAATTCAGTTGCCTTTGAATTTCGGTGTGTTCCGTCTTGACCAGGTATGCTTCTGCTACTTGTTCTACATCACACTTCCTTCCGCAAACGGGGTAACACTTTGGCGCGTTCGATTGAGTTTCGCGGCATTCCGACTTCGATGCCCCGCCCCTGCGTTGCCGAAATTCAGTTGCCTTTCAATATCGGTGTGATCCCTCTTGTAAGCAGGTATGCTTCTTGTACTTGTTCTACATCACACTTCCTTCCGCAGACTGCTGCAAACGCTTTTGACTTTCGGTTAAATGTTCGCGGCAATCCGATCTTCGATGCCCCGGTTGCTGAACTTCAGGTGGGACTTTGAATTTCGGGGTGATCCGTCTTGAGCATGTATGCTTCTACTACTTGTTCTACGTCACACTTCCATCCTCGCAAACCGCGAACCGCTTTGACTCGTGTGAGTTTCGCGGCATTCCTCGACTTCGAGTTGCCTCGGTAGAGCTGTCGAAATTCAGTTGCCTTTGAATTTCAGCGTGATCCCTCTTGAGCACAGTATGCTTATGCTTCTTGTTTCTACATCACACTTCCTTCCTCAAACAGCGAAACTCTTTGACTGGGTGAAGTTTCGCGTCCTTCCGACTTCGATATGCCCGGTGTTGCCGAAATTCAGTTTGCCTTTGAATTTCGGGTGATAGATCCCTCTTGAGCATGTGATGCTTCTGCTACTTGTTCTACACCACACTTCCTTCCGCAAAGGTCGTAAACTCTTTGACTCGATGAGTTACGCGGCATTCCGACTTCAGATGCCCGGTGGCTGAAATTCATGTTGCCCTTTCATTTTGGGTGATCCCTCATGAGCATGTATGCTTTCTGCTACTCTGTGCTACATCACACTTCCTTCCTCAAACAACGAAATGCTTTCGATGTCAATGTAGTTTCGTGGCGTTCGACCCCCCTCCCCTTTCCAGACTTCGGCTGACCGTGTTGCCGAAATTCAGTTGCCTATGAATTTCTCGGGTGATCCCTCTTGAGCATGTATGCTTCTGATACTTGTTCTACATCACACATCTTCCGCCAACAGCGAAACGCATTGACCCCTCGGTGAGTTTCGCGTCATTCCGACTTCGATGCCCCGGTTGCCGATATTCAGTTGCCTTTGAATTTCGGGTGATCCCTCTTGAGCTTGTATGCTTCTGCCTACTTGTTCTACATCACACGTTCCTTCTCTAAACAGCCGGACACGTGTTAGCCTCGGTATGACTTTTGCGAGCCATTCCTGATCTTCGGATGCCCCGCTTGCCGAAAATTCAGTTGCCTTTGTATTTCGGAGTGATCATCCCCTCGTGAGCATGTATTGCTTCTTGCGCTACTTGTTCTACGTCACCCCTTCCCTTCTTAAATACAACGAAAACGCGTTTGACTCGGTGAGTTTCGCGGGCATTCCCGACTTCGATGCCCCGGTTGCCGAAAAGTAGTTTTGCCTTAGAACTTTCGGGTGATCCCTCTTGAAGCATGTATGCTTCTGCTACTTGTTCTATATCACACTTCCTTCCTTCAAACAACGAAATGCTTTAGGACTCGGTGACTTTTGCTGGCATTCCTGACATTCGATTGCCCCGGTGCCCCCGCCGAAATTCAGTTTGCCTTTGAATTTCGGGTGCTCCCTCTTGAAGCATGTATGCTTTTGATATTATTTCTAGATCGCAGATTCTTCCTCAAACAGTGAAACGCTTTTACTCGATTGATGTTTCGCGGCAATTCCGACTTCGACCTGCCCCGGTTGCCGAAAGTCTGTGGCCTTTGAATTTCGGGTGATCGCCTTCTGAGCATGTATTGCCTTCTGCTACTTGTTCTACATCAGACTTGCTTTCTGCAAACGTGCTGATACGCTTTGACTATGAGTTTCGCGGCATGGTCTGACTTTGATGACCTGGCTTGCCGAAATTCAGTTTTGCCTATGAAGTGCGGAGTTGATCCCTCTTGAGCATGTATGCTTTCTGCTACTATGTTCTACATCTCACTTCCTTCCTCAAACAGCGAATACGCTTTGACTCGGTGAGTTTCGTGCATTCCGACTTCGATGCCCCGCTTGTGCTGAAATTCCTCGTGTGCCTTTGAATTTCGGGTCGATCCCTCTTGAGCATGTATTGCTTCTGCTTACTTGTTCTACGTCACATACTCTCCTTTCTTAAACCAGCGAAACGCTTCTTTTACTCGGTGAGTTGAGTTTCATGATCCGACTTCGATGCCCCCCAGGTTGCCGAATTTCAGTTGTCTTTGAATTTCTGTGTGTGGTATTGCCGTCTTGAGCATGTATGCTTCTGCTACTTCAGTCTTACATGACTTCTCTTCCGCAATTGGCGAAAGGCTTTGACGTAGGTTAGTTTCGCGGCATTCCGACTTCGATCTTGCCCCGGTTAACCATAATTCAGTTTGCCTTTGAATTTCGTGCCTGGATCCCTCTTAAGCATGTATGCTTCTGCTACTTGTTACGTGTTATACATCAGACTTGCTTCGCCAAACGGCGAAACGCTGTTGACTTCGGTGAGTTTCGCGGCATGCCGACTTTCGATGCCCCGGTTGCCGAAATTCAGTTGCCTTTGAATTTCGCTGGTGATCCCTCTTGAGCATGTATGCTTCCCTGCTACTTTGTTCTTCATCACGCTTCCCTCCGCAAACGGCGAAACGCTTTGACTCGGTGAGATTTCGCGGCATTCCGACTATATACGATGGCCCGGATGTTGATGCCCGAAATTCAGTTGCCTTTGACATATTCGGGTGGTATCCCTCTTGAGCATGTCTGCTTCATGCTACTAGTTCTTACATCACACTTCCTTCCCCAAACAGCGAAACGCTTTTGAACTCCGTGAGTTTCGCCGGGGTGCATTCCGACGTTCCGATGCCCCGGTTGCCGAAAATTCAGTTGCCTATTGAAATTTCGGGTGATCCCTCTTGAGTCATGTTATGCTTCTTGCTATCTTTTGTTCTACATCAACACTTCCATCCGCAAAACAGCGTAACGCTTTGACTCGATGGAGTTTCGCGGCATTCCGACTTCGATGCCCCGGTTGCCGAAAATTTAGTTGCCTTTGAATTTCTCGGTGATCCCTTCTTGAGCAATGTATTGCTTTCCTGCTACTTGTTCTTCATCACACTTGCTTCCTGCAAACGGCAGATACCGCTTGGACACGAAGTGAGATTCTCGCAGGCGTATTCCGACTTCGATGCCCCGGTTTGCCGAAATTCAGTTGCCTTTGAATTTCGGGTGATCCCTCTTGAGCATGTATGCTTCTGCTACTTGTTCTACATCACACTTCCTTCCGCAAACGGCGAAACGCTTTGACTCGGTGAGTTTCGCCGCATTCCGACTTCGATGCCCGGTTGCCGAAATTCAGTTTGCCTTTGAATTTCGGGTGATCCCTCTTGAGCATGTATGCTTCTGCTACTTGTTCTACATCACACTTCCTTCCGCAAACAGCGAAACGCTTTGACTCGGTGAGTTTCGCGGCATTCCGACTTCGATGCCCCGATTGCTGAAATTCAGTTGCCTTTGAATTTCGGGTGATCCCTCTTGAGCATGTATGCTTCTGCTACTTGTTCTACATCACACTTCCTTCCGCAAACAGCGAAACGCTTTGACTCGGTGAGTTTGCGGTATTCCGACTTCGATGCCCCGGTTGCCGAAATTCAGTTGCCTTTGAATTTTCGGGTGATCCCTCTTGAGCATGTATGCTTCTGCTACTTGTTCTACATCACACTTCCTTCCTCAAACGGCGAAACGCTTTGACTCGGTGAGTTTCGCGGCATTCCGACTTCGATGCCCCGGTTGCTCGAAATTCAGTTGCCTTTGAATTTCGGGTGATCCCTCTTGAGCATGTATGCTTCTGCTACTTGTTTCTACATCACATTCCTTTCCGCAAACGGCGAAACGCTTTGACTCGGTGAGTTTCGCGGCATTCCGACTTCGATGCCGCCGGTTGCCGAAATTCAGTTGCCTTTGAATTTCGGGTGATCCCTCTTGAGCATGTATGCTTCTGCTACTTGTTCTACATCACACTTCCTTCCGCAAACAGCGAAAACCTTTGACTCGGTGAGTTTCGCGGCATTCCGACTTCGATGCCCCGGTTGCCGAAATTCAGTTGCCTTTGAATTTCGGGTGATCCCTCTTGAGCATGTATGCTTCTGCTACTTGTTCTACATCACACTTCCTTCCGCAAACAGCGAAACGCTTTGACTCGGTGAGTTTCGCACATTCCGACTTCGATGCCCCGGTTGCCGAAAATTCAGTTGCCTTTGAATTTCGGGTGATCCCTCTTGAGCATGTATGCTTCTGCTACTTGTTCTACATCACACTTCTTCCGCAAACGGCGAAACGCTTTGACTCGGTGAGTTTCGCGGCATTCCGACTTCGATGCCCCGGTTGCCGAAATTCAGTTGCCTTTGAATTTCGGGTGATCCCTCTTGAGCATGTATGCTTCTGCGACTTGTTCTACATACACTCCATCCGCAAACGGCGAAACGCTTTGACTCGGTGAGTTTCACGGCATTTCGACTTCGATGCCCCGGTTGCCGAAATTCAGTTGCCTTTGAATTTCAGGTGATCCCTCTTGAGCATGTATGCTTCTGCTACTTGTTCTACACCACACTTCCTTCCGCAAACACCGAAACGCTTTGACACGGTGAGTTTCGCGGCATTCCGACTTCGATGCCCCGGTTGCCGAAATTCAGTTGCCTTTGAATTTCGGGTGAGCCCTCTTGAGCATGTAAGCTTCTGCTACTTGTTCTACATCACACTTCTTCCGCAAACAGCGAAACGCTTTGACTCGGTGAGTTTCGCGGCATTCCGACTTCGATGCCCCGGTTGCCGAAATTCAGTTGCCTTTGAAGTTCGGGTGATCCCTTTTTGAGCATGTATGCTTCTGCTACTTGTTCTACATCACACTTCCTTCCTCAAACACGAAACGCTTTGACTCGGTGAGTTTCGCGGCATTCCGACTTCGATGCCCGGTTGGCCGAAATTCAGTTGCCTTTGAATTTAGGGTGATCCACTCTTGAGCATGTTATGCTTCGGCTACTTGTTCTGTTCATCAACCCTTCCTTCCACAACCATCGAAACGCTTTGACTCGGTGAGTTTCGCGGCATTCGACTTCGATGCCCCGGTTGCGCGAAATTCAGTTGCCTTTGAATTTTCGGGGTGATTCCTCTTGAGCATGTATGCTTCTGCTACTTGTTCTATTTCTACGTCCAGACTTCTTTCCGAATAAGGCCAAAACGGGCTTTGACTCGGTGAGTTTCACGGCATTCCGACTTCGATGCCCCGGTTGCCGAAATTCTAGTTACCTATTGAATTTCGGGTGATCCCTCTTGAGCAATGTATGCTTCTGGGACTTGTTTCTACATCACACTTCCTT
>CM055349.1:123151-170481 GCA_029228515.1 Populus alba x Populus x berolinensis | reverse complement strand
ATCAAAGCGTTTTCGCGTTTGCGGAAGAAGTTGATGTAGAACAAGTAGCAGAAGCATACATGCTCAAGAGGGATCACCCGAAATTCAAAGGCAACTGAATTTCGGCAACCGGGGCATCGAAGTCGGAATGCGCGAAACTCACCGAGTCAAAGCGTTTCGCCGTTGCGGAAGAAGTATGATGTAGAACAAGTAGCAGAAGCATACATGCTCAAGAGGGATCACCGAAATTCAAAGGCAACTGAATTTCGGCAACCGGGGCATCGAAGTCGGAATGCCGCGAAACTCACCGAGTCAAAGCATTTCGCCGTTTGCGGAAGAAGTCTGATGTAGGAACAAGTAGCAGAAGCATACATGCTCAAGAGGGATCACCCGAAATTCAAAAGGCAACTGAATTTCGCCAACCAGGGCATCGAAGTCGGAATGCCGCGAAACACACCGAGTCAAGCGTTTCTATCTCCGTTTGAGGATGAAGTATGAATTGTAGGTAACAAGTAGCGGAAGCATACATGCTCAAGAGGGATCCACCCGAAATTCAAAGGCAACTGAATTTCGGCAACTCGGGCATCGAAGTCGGAATGCTGCGAAACTCACCGAGTCAAAGCGTTTCGTCATTTGCGGAAGAAGTATGATGTAGAACAAGTAGCAGAAGCATACATGCTCAAGAGGGATCACCCGAAATTCAAAGGCAACTGAATTTCGGCAACCGGGGCATCGAAGTCGGAATGCCTGCGAAACTCACCGAGTCAAAGCGTTTCGCCGTTTGCGGAAGAAGTCTGATGTAGAACAAGTAGCAGAAGCATACATGCTCAAAGAGGGATCACACGAAATTCAAAGGCAACTGAATTTCGGCAACCGGGGCATCGAAGTCGGAATGCCGCGAAACTCACCGAGTCAAAACGTTTCGCCGTTTGCAGAAGGAAGTCAAATGTAGAACAAGTAGATGAAGCATAAATGCTCAAGAGGGATCATGCGAAATTCAAAGGCAACTGAATTTCGGTAACCGGGGCATCGAAGTCGGAATGCGGCGAAACTCACCGAGTCAAAGCGTTTCGCGTTTGCGGAAGAAAGTCTTGATGTTAGAACAAGTAGCAGAAGCATACATGCTCAAGAGGGATCACCCGAAATTCAAAGGCAACTGAATTTCGGCAACGGGGCATCGAAGTCGGAATGCGCGAAACTCACCGAGTCAAAAGGTTTCGCGTTTTGGAAGAAAGTTTGATGTAGAACAAGTAGCAGAAGCATACATGCTCAAGAGGGATCACCCGAAATTCAAAGGCAACTGAATTTCGGAAACCGGGGAATCGAAGTCGGAATGCCGCGAAACTCACCGAGTCAAAGCGTTTGCCGTTTGGGAAGGAAAGTCTGATGTAGAACAAGTAGCAGAAGCATACTGCTCAGAGGGATCACCCGAAATTCAAAGGCCACTGAATTTCGGCAACGGGGCATCGAAGTCGGAATGCCGCGAAACTCACCGAGTCAAAGCGTTTCGCGTTTAAGGAAGAAGTCTGATGTAGAACAAGTGTAGCAGAAGCATACATGCTCAAGAGGGATCACCCGAAATTCAAAGGCAACTGAATTTCGGCAAACCGGTGCATCGAAGGTCGGAATGCCGCGGAAACTCACCGAGTCAAAGCGTTTCGCGTTTGCGGAAGAAAGTTGATGTAGAACAAGTAGCAGAAGCATACATGCTCAAGAGGGATCACCCGAAATTCAAAGGCAACTGAATTTCGGCAACCGGGGCATCGAAGTCGGAATGCGCGAAACTCACCGAGTCAAAGCGTTTCGCCGTTTGTGAAGAAAGTTTGAGTAGAACAAGTAGCAGAAGCATACATGCTCAAGAGGGATCACCCGAAATTCAAAGGCAACTGAATTTCGGCAACCGGGGCATCGAAGTCGGAATGCCGCGAAACTCACCGAGTCAAAGCGTTTCGCCGTTTGCGGAGGAAGTCTGATGTAGAACAAGTAGCAGAAGCATACATGCTCAAGAGGGATCACCGAAATTCAAAGGCCACTGAATTTCGGCAACCGGGGATCGAAGTCGGAATGCCGCGAAACTCACGTGTCAAAGCGTTTCGCCGTTTGAGGAAGGTTAAGTTTGATGTAGAACAAGTAGCAGAAGCATACATGCTCAAGAGGGATCACCCGAAATTCAAAGGCAACTGAATTTCGGCAACCGGGGCATCGAAGTCGGAATGCGCGAAACTCACCGAGTCAAAGCGTTTCGACGTTTGAGGAAGAAGTTTGATGTTAGAACAAGTAGCAGAAGCATACATGCTCAAGAGGGATCACCCGAAATTCAAAGGCAACTGAATTTCGGCAACCGGGGCATCGAAGTCGGAATGCCGCGAAACTCACAGAGTCAAAGCGTTTCGCCGTTTGTGGTAGAAGTCTGATGTAGAACAAGTAGCAGAAGCATACATGCTCAAGAGGGATCACCGAAATTCAAAGGAAACTGAATTTCGGCAACCGGGGCATCGAAGTCGGAATGGCGCGAATCTCACCGAGTCAAAGCGTTTCGCGTTTGCGGGAAGAAAGTCTGATGTAGAACAAGTAGCAGAAGCATACATGCTCAAGAGGGATCACCCGAAATTCAAAGGCAACTGAATTTCGGCAAACGGGGCATCGAAGTCGGTATGCCGCGAAACTCACCGAGTCAAAGCGTTTCGCATTTAAGGAAGATGTATGATGTAGAACAAGTAGCAGAAGCATACATGCTCAAGAGGGATCACCGGAAATTCAAAGGCAACTGAATTTCGGCAACCAGGGCATCGAAGTCGGAATGCGGCGAAACTCACCGAGTCAAAGCGTTTCGCCGTTTGCGGAAGAAAGTTTGATGTAGAACAAGTAGCAGAAGCATACATGCGCAAGAGGGATCACCGAAATTCAAAGGCAACTGAATTGCGGCAACCGGGGAATCGAAGTCGGAATGACGCGAAACTCACCGAGTCAAAGCGTTTCTCCGTTTGTGGAAGAAGTCTGATGTAGAACAAGTAGCAGAAGCATACATGCTCAAGAGGGATCACTCGAAATTCAAAGGCTACTGAATTTCGGCAACCGTGGGCAATCGATAGTCGGAATTGCCGACGAGAACTCACGCAGTCAAAGCGTTTCTCCGTAGTTAAGGAAGGAAGTATGATGCTAGAACAAGTGGGAGGAAGCATACATGGTAAAGAGGGATCACCCGAAATTCAAAGCGCAACTGAAATTTCGGCGAACTGGGGCATCGAAGTCGGGAATGCCGCGAAACTCACCGAGTCAAAGCGTTTCGCCGTTGTGTGGAAGTTTTCTGATGTAGAAAAAGTAGCGGAAAGCATACATGCTCAAGAGGGATCTCCCACAATCCAAAGGCAAATGGAATTTCTGCAACTGGGGCATTGAAGTCGGATTGGCGCGGGAAAATCAACTTAGTCAAAGCGTTTCGCGTTTGCGGAAGAAGTTGATGTAGAACAAGTAGCAGAAGCATACATGCTCAAGAGGGATCACCCGAAATTCAAAGGCAACTGAATTTCGGCAACCGGGCATCGAAGTCGGAATGCCGCGAAACTCACCGAGTCAAAGCGTTTCGCTTTGCGGAAGAAGTATGATGTAGAACAAGTAGCAGAAGCATACATGCTCAAGAGGGATCACCCGAAATTCAAAGGCAACTGAATTTCGGCAACCGGGCATCGAAGTCGGAATGCCGCGAAACTCACCGAGTCAAAGCGTTTCGCCGTTTGCGGAAGAAGTCTGATGTAGAACAAGTAGCAGAAGCATACATGCTCAAGAGGGATCACCCGAAATTCAAAGGCAACTGAATTTCGGCAACGGGGCATCGAAGTCGGAATGCCGCGAAACTCACCGAGTCAAAGCGTTTCGCCGTTTGCGGAAGAAGTCTGATGTAGAACAAGTAGCAGAAGCATACATGCTCAAGAGGGATCACCCGAAATTCAAAGGCAACTGAATTTCGGCAACCGGGGCATCGAAGTCGGAATGCCGCGAAACTCACCGAGTCAAAGCGTTTCGCCGTTTGCGGAAGAAGTCTGATGTAGAACAAGTAGCAGAAGCATACATGCTCAAGAGGGATCACCGAAATTCAAAGGCAACTGAATTTCGGCAACCGGGGCATCGAAGTCGGAATGCCGCGAAACTCACCGAGTCAAAGCGTTTCGCCGTTTGCGGAAGAAGTCTGATGTAGAACAAGTAGCAGAAGCATACATGCTCAAGAGGGATCACCCGAAATTCAAAGGCAACTGAATTTCGGCAACCGGGGCATCGAAGTCGGAATGCCGCGAAACTCACCGAGTCAAAGCGTTTCGCCTTTGCGGAAGAAGTCTGATGTAGAACAAGTAGCAGAAGCATACATGCTCAAGAGGGATCACCCGAAATTCAAAGGCAACTGAATTTCGGCAACCGGGGCATCGAAGTCGGAATGCCGCGAAACTCACCGAGTCAAAGCGTTTCGCCGTTTGCGGAGGAAGTCTGATGTAGAACAAGTAGCAGAAGCATACATGCTCAAGAGGGATCACCCGAAATTCAAAGGCAACTGAATTTCGGCAACCGGGCATCGAAGTCGGAATGCCGCGAAACTCACCGAGTCAAAGCGTTTCGCCGTTTGCGGAAGAAGTCTGATGTAGAACAAGTAGCAGAAGCATACATGCTCAAGAGGGATCACCCGAAATTCAAAGGCAACTGAATTTCGGCAACGGGCATCGAAGTCGGAATGCCGCGAAACTCACCGAGTCAAAGCGTTTCGCCGTTTGCGGAAGAAGTCTGATGTAGAACAAGTAGCAGAAGCATACATGCTCAAGAGGGATCACCCGAAATTCAAAGGCAACTGAATTTCGGCAACCGGGCATCGAAGTCGGAATGCCGCGAAACTCACCGAGTCAAAGCGTTTCGCCGTTTGCGGAAGAAGTCTGATGTAGAACAAGTAGCAGAAGCATACATGCTCAAGAGGGATCACCCGAAATTCAAAGGCAACTGAATTTCGGCAACCGGGGCATCGAAGTCGGAATGCGCGAAACTCACCGAGTCAAAGCGTTTCGCCGTTTGCGGAAGAAGTCTGATGTAGAACAAGTAGCAGAAGCATACATGCTCAAGAGGGATCACCCGAAATTCAAAGGCAACTGAATTTCGGCAACCGGGGCATCGAAGTCGGAATGCCGCGAAACTCACCGAGTCAAAGCGTTTCGGTTTGCGGAAGAAGTCTGATGTAGAACAAGTAGCAGAAGCATACATGCTCAAGAGGGATCACCGAAATTCAAAGGCAACTGAATTTCGGCAACGGGGCATCGAAGTCGGAATGCCGCGAAACTCACCGAGTCAAAGCGTTTCGCGTTTGCGGAGGAAGTCTGATGTAGAACAAGTAGCAGAAGCATACATGCTCAAGAGGGATCACCCGAAATTCAAAGGCAACTGAATTTCGGCAACCGGGCATCGAAGTCGGAATGCCGCGAAACTCACCGAGTCAAAGCGTTTCGCGTTTGCGGAAGAAGTTGATGTAGAACAAGTAGCAGAAGCATACATGCTCAAGAGGGATCACCCGAAATTCAAAGGCAACTGAATTTCGGCAACCGGGGCATCGAGTCGGAATGCCGCGAAACTCACCGAGTCAAAGCGTTTCGCCGTTTGCGGAGGAAGTCTGATGTAGAACAAGTAGCAGAAGCATACATGCTCAAGAGGGATCACCCGAAATTCAAAGGCAACTGAATTTCGGCAACCGGGGCATCGAAGTCGGAATGCCGCGAAACTCACCGAGTCAAAGCGTTTCGCCGTTTGCGGAAGAAGTCTGATGTAGAACAAGTAGCAGAAGCATACATGCTCAAGAGGGATCACCCGAAATTCAAAGGCAACTGAATTTCGGCAACCGGGGCATCGAAGGCGGAATGCCGCGAAACTCACCGAGTCAAAGCGTTTCGCTGTTTGCGGAAAAAGTCTGATGTAAAACAAGTAGCAGAAGCATACATGCTCAAGAGAGATCACCCGAAATTCAAAGGCAACTGAATTTCAGCAACGGGGCATCGAAGTCGGAATGCCATGAAACTCACCGAGTCAAAGCGTTTCGCCGTATGCGAAAGAAGTGTGATGTATAACAAGTAGCAGAAGCGTACATGCTCAAGAGGGATCACCCGAAATTCAAAGGCAATAGAATTTCGGCAACCGGGGCATCGAAGTCGGAATGTCGGGAAACTCACCTAGTCAATGCTTTTCATCGTTTGTGGAGGAAGTCTGATGTAGAACAAGTAGCAGAAGCATACATGCTCAAGAGGGATCACCCGCAACTGAAGGGCAACTGAATTTCGGCAACCAGGGCATCGAAGTCGGAATGCCGCGAAACTCGCCGAGTCAAAGCGTTTTTCCATTTGCGGAAGAAGTCTGATGTAGAACAAGTAGCAGAAGCATACATGCTCAAGAGGGATCACCCGAAATTCAAAGGCAACTGAATTCCGACAACCAGGGCATCGAAGTCGGAATGCCGCGAAACTCGCCGAGTTAAATCGTTTTGCCAATTGCGGAAGAAGTCTGATGTAGAACAAGTAGCAGAAGCATACATGCTCAAGAGGGATCACCCGACATTCAAAGGCAACTGAATTTCGAGAACCAGGGCATCGAAGTCGGAATGCCACGAAACTCACCGAGGCAAAGCGTTTGGCCATTTGCGGAAGAAGTCTTATGTAGAACAAGTAGCAGAAGCATACATGCTCAAGAGGGATCACCCGACATTCAAATGCAACTGAATTTCGGCAACCAGGGCATCGAAGTCGGAATGCCGCGAAACTCACCGAGGCAAAGCGTTTCGCCATTTGCGGAAGAAGTCTTATGTAGAACAAGTAGCAGAAGCATACATGCTCAAGAGGGATCACCCGAAATTCAAAGGCAACTGAATTTCGGCAACCGGGGCATCGAAGTCGGAATGCCGCGAAACTCACCGAGTCAAAGCGTTTCGCGTTTGCGGAAGAAGTCTGATGTAGAACAAGTAGCAGAAGCATACATGCTCAAGAGGGATCACCCGAAATTCAAAGGCAACTGAATTTCGGCAACCGGGGCATCGAAGTCGGAATGCCGCGAAACTCACGAGTCAAAGCGTTTCGCCGTTTGCGGAAGAAGTCTGATGTAGAACAAGTAGCAGAAGCATACATGCTCAAGAGGGATCACCCGAAATTCAAAGGCAACTGAATTTCGGCAACCGGGGCATCGAAGTCGGAATGCCGCGAAACTCACCGAGTCAAAGCGTTTCGCGTTTGCGGAAGAAGTGTGATGTAGAACAAGTAGCAGAAGCATACATGCTCAAGAGGGATCACCCGAAATTCAAAGGCAACTGAATTTCGGCAACCGGGGCATCGAAGTCGGAATGCCGCGAAACTCACCGAGTCAAAGCGTTTCGCCGTTTGCGGAAGAAGTCTGATGTAGAACAAGTAGCAGAAGCATACATGCTCAAGAGGGATCACCCGAAATTCAAAGGCAACTGAATTTCGGCAACCGGGGCATCGAAGTCGGAATGCCGGAAACTCACCGAGTCAAAGCGTTTCGCCGTTTGCGGAAGAAGTCTGATGTAGAACAAGTAGCAGAAGCATACATGCTCAAGAGGAATCACCCGAAATTCAAAGGCAACTGAATTTCGGAACCGGGCATCGAAGTCGGAATGCCGCGAAACTGACCGAGTCAAAGCGTTTCGCCGTTTGCGAAAGAAGTCTGAGGTAGAACAAGTAGCAGAAGCATACATGCTCAAGAGGGATCACCCGAAATTCAAAGGCAACTGAATTTCGGCAACCGGGGCATCGAAGTCGGAATGCCGCGAAACTCACCGAGTCAAAGCGTTTCGCGTTTGCGGAAGAAGTCTGATGTAGAACAAGTAGCAGAAGCATACATGCTCAAGAGGGATCACCGAAATTCAAAGGCAACTGAATTTCGGCAACCGGGGCATCGAAGTCGGAATGCCGCGAAACTCACCGAGTCAAAGCGTTTCGCGTTTGCGGAAGAAGTCTGATGTAGAACAAGTAGCAGAAGCATACATGCTCAAGAGGGATCACCGAAATTCAAAGGCAACTGAATTTCGGCAACCGGGGCATCGAAGTCGGAATGCCGCGAAACTCACCGAGTCAAAGCGTTTCGCCGTTTGCGGAAGAAGTTGATGTAGAACAAGTAGCAGAAGCATACATGCTCAAGAGGGATCACCGAAATTCAAAGGCAACTGAATTTCGGCAACGGGGCATCGAAGTCGGAATGCCGCGAAACTCACCGAGTCAAAGCGTTTCGCCGTTTGCGGAAGAAGTCTGATGTAGAACAAGTAGCAGAAGCATACATGCTCAAGAGGGATCACCCGAAATTCAAAGGCAACTGAATTTCGGCAACCGGGGATCGAAGTCGGAATGCCGCGAAACTCACCGAGTCAAAGCGTTTCGTCGTTTGCGGAAGAAGTCTGATGTAGAACAAGTAGCAGAAGCATACATGCTCAAGAGGGATCACCCGAAATTCAAAGGCAACTGAATTTCGGTAACCAGGGCATCGAAGTCGGAATGCCGCGAAACTCACCGAGTCAAAGCGTTTCGCCGTTTGCGGAAGAAGTCTGATGTAGAACAAGTAGCAGAAGCATACATGCTCAAGAGGGATCACGCGAAATTCAAAGGCAACTGAATTTCGGCAACCGGGCATCGAAGTCGGAATGCCGCGAAACTCACCGAGTCAAAGCGTTTCGCCTTTTGCGGAAGAAGTCTGATGTAGAACAAGTAGCAGAAGCATACATGCTCAAGAGGGATCACTCGAAATTCAAAGGCAACTGAATTTCGGGAAGCGGGGCATCGAAGTCGGAATGCCGCGAAACTAACTGTGTCAAAGCGTTTCGCCGTTTGGGGAAGAAGTCTGATGTAGAACAAGTAGCAGAAGCATACATGCTCAAGATGGATCACCCGAAATTCAAAGGCAACCGAATTTCGGCAACGGGGTCATTGAAATCGGAATGCCACGAAACTCACCGAGGCAAAGCGTTTCGCCGTTTGCGGAACAAGTCTGATGTAGAACAAGTAGCAGAAGAATACATGCTCAATAGGGATCACACGAAATTCAAAGGCAACTAAATTTCGGCAAGCGGGGCATCGAAGTCGGAATGCCGCGGAACTGACCGAGTCAAAGCGTTTCGCAGTTTGCGGAACAAGTCTGATGTAGAACAAGTAGCAGAAGAATACACGCTCAATAGGGATCACACGAAATTCAAAGGCAACTAAATTTCGGCAAGCGGGGCATCGAAGTCGGAATGCCGCGGAACTGACCGAGTCAAAGCGTTTCGCCGTTTGCGGAAGAAGTCTGATGTAGAACAAGTAGCAGAAGCATACATGCTCAAGAGGGATCACCCGAAATTCAAAGGCAACTGAATTTCGGCAACCGGGGCATCGAAGTCGGAATGCCGCGAAACTGACCGTGTCAAAGCGTTTCGCAGTTTGGGGAAGAAGTCTGATGTAGAACAAGTAGCAGAACCATACATGCTCAAGAGGGATCACCCGAAATTCAAAGGCAACCGAATTTCGGCAAGCGGGTCATCGAAGTCGGAATGCCACGAAACTCACCGAGTCAAAGCGTTTCGCCGTTTGCGGAAGAAGTCTGATGTAGAACAAGTAGCAGAAGCATACATGCTCAAGAGGGATCACCCGAAATTCAAAGGCAACTGAATTTCGGCAACCGGGGCATCGAAGTCGGAATGCCGCGAAACTCACCGAGTCAAAGCGTTTCGCCGTTTGCGGAGGAAGTCTGATGTAGAACAAGTAGCAGAAGCATACATGCTCAAGAGGGATCACCCGAAATTCAAAGGCAACTGAATTTCGGCAACCGGGGCATCGAAGTCGGAATGCCGCGAAACTCACCGAGTCAAAGCGTTTCGCCGTTTGCGGAAGAAGTCTGATGTAGAACAAGTAGCAGAAGCATACATGCTCAAGAGGGATCACCCGAAATTCAAAGGCAACTGAATTTCGGCAACCGGGCATCGAAGTCGGAATGCGCGAAAACTCACGAGTCAAAGCGTTTCGCGTTTGCGGAGGAAGTCTGATGTAGAACAAGTAGCAGAAGCATACATGCTCAAGAGGGATCACCCGAAATTCAAAGGCAACTGAATTTCGGCAACCGGGGCATCGAAGTCGGAATGCCGCGAAACTCACCGAGTCAAAGCGTTTCGCCGTTTGCAGGGAAGTCTGATGTAGAACAAGTAGCAGAAGCATACATGCTCAAGAGGATCACCCGAAATTCAAAGGCAACTGAATTTCGGCAACCGGGCATCGAAGTCGGAATGCCGCGAAACTCCCGAGTCAAAGCGTTTCGCCGTTTGCGGAGGAAGTCTGATGTAGAACAAGTAGCAGAAGCATACATGCTCAAGAGGGATCACCCGAAATTCAAAGGCAACTGAATTTCGGCAACCGGGGCATCGAAGTCGGAATGCCGCGAAACTCACCGAGTCAAAGCGTTTCGCCGTTTGCGGAAGAAGTCTTGATAGAACAAGTAGCAGAAGCATACATGCTCAAGAGGGATCACCCGAAATTCAAAGGCAACTGAATTTCGGCAACCGGGGCATCGAAGTCGGAATGCCGCGAAAACACCGAGTCAAAGCGTTTCGCCGTTTGCGGAGGAAGTGTCTGATGTAGAACAAGTAGCGAAGCATACATGCTCAAGAGGGATCACCCGAAATTCAAAGGCAACTGAATTTCGGCAACGGGGCATCGAAGTCGGAATGCCGCGAAACTCACCGAGTCAAAGCGTTTCGCCGTTTGCGGAGGAAGTCTGATGTAGAACAAGTAGCAGAAGCATACATGCTCAAGAGGGATCACCCGAAATTCAAAGGCAACTGAATTTCGGCAACCGGGGCATCGAAGTCGGAATGCCGCGAAACTCACCGAGTCAAAGCGTTTCGCCGTTTGCGGAAGAAGTCTGATGTAGAACAAGTAGCAGAAGCATACATGCTCAAGAGGGATCACCCGAAATTCAAAGGCAACTGAATTTCGGCAACCGGGGCATCGAAGTCGGAATGCCGCGAAACTCACCGAGTCAAAGCGTTTCGCCGTTTGCGGAAGAAGTCTGATGTAGAACAAGTAGCAGAAGCATACATGCTCAAGAGGGATCACCGAAATTCAAAGGCAACTGAATTTCGGCAACCGGGGCATCGAAGTCGAATGCCGCGAAACTCACCGAGTCAAAGCGTTTCGCCGTTTGCGGAAGAAGTCTGATGTAGAACAAGTAGCAGAAAGCATACATGCTCAAGAGGGATCACCCGAAATTCAAAGGCAACTGAATTTCGGCAACCGGGGAATCGAAGTCGGAATGGCGCGAAACTCACCGAGTCAAAGCGTTTCGCCGTTTGCGGAAGAAGTCTGATGTAGAACAAGTAGCCGAAGCATACATGCTCAAGAGGGATCACCCGAAATTCAAAGGCAACTAAATTTCGGCAACCGGGGCATCGAAGTCGGAATGCCGCGAAACTCACCGAGTCAAAGCGTTTCGCTTTGCGGAAGAAGTCTGATGTAGAACAAGTAGCCGAAGCATACATGCTCAAGAGGGATCACCCGAAATTCAAAGGCAACTAAATTTCGGCAACCGGGGCATCGAAGTCGGAATGCCTCGAAACTCACTGAGTCAAAGAGTTTCGCCGTTTGCGGAGGAAGTCTGATGTAGAGCAAGTAGCGGAAGCATAAATGCTCAAGAGGGATCTCCCGAAATTCAAAGGCAACTGAATTTCGGCAACCGGGGCATCGAAGTCGGAATGCCGCGAAACTCACCGAGTCAAAGCGTTTCGTCGTTTGCGGAAGAAGTCTGATGTAGAACAAGTAGCCGAAACATACATGCTCAAGAGGGATCACCCGAAATTTAAAGGCAACTGAATTTCAACAATCAGGACATCGAGGTCGGAATGCCGCGAAACTCACCGAGTCAAAGCGTTTCGCCGTTTGCGGAAGAAGTCTGATGTAGAACAAGTAGCCGAAGCATACATGCTCAAGAGGGATCACCCGAAATTCAAAGGCAACTGAATTTCGGCAACCGGGGCATCGAAGTCGGAATGCCGCGAAACTCACCGAGTCAAAGCGTTTCGCCGTTTGCGGAAGAAGTCTGATGTAGAACAAGTAGCAGAAGCATACATGCTCAAGAGGGATCACCCGAAATTCAAAGGCAACTGAATTTCGGCAACCGGGGCATCGAAGTCGAATGCCGCGAAACTCACGAGTCAAAGCGTTTCGCCGTTTGCGGAAGAAGTCTGATGTAGAACAAGTAGCAGAAGCATACATGCTCAAGAGGGATCACCCGAAATTCAAAGGCAACTGAATTTCGGCAACCGGGGCATCGAAGTCGGAATGCCGCGAAACTCACCGAGTCAAAGCGTTTCGCCGTTTGCGGAAGAAGTCTGATGTAGAACAAGTAGCAGAAGCATACATGCTCAAGAGGGATCACCCGAAATTCAAAGGCAACTGAATTTCGGCAACCGGGGCATCGAAGTCGGAATGCCGCGAAACTCACCGAGTCAAAGCGTTTCGCCGTTTGCGGAAAGAAGTCTGATGTAGAACAAGTAGCAGAAGCATACATGCTCAAGAGGGATCACCGAAATTCAAAGGCAACTGAATTTCGGCAACCGGGGCATCGAAGTCGGAATGCCGCGAAACTCACCGAGTCAAAGCGTTTCGCCGTTTGCGGAAGAAGTCTGATGTAGAACAAGTAGCAGAAGCATACATGCTCAAGAGGGATCACCGAAATTCAAAGGCAACTGAATTTCGGCAACCGGGGCATCGAAGTCGGAATGCCGCGAAAACACGAGTCAAAGCGTTTCGCCGTTTGCGGAAGAAGTCTGATGTAGAACAAGTAGCAGAAGCATACATGCTCAAGAGGGATCACCCGAAATTCAAAGGCAACTGAATTTCGGCAACCGGGCATCGAAGTCGGAATGCCGCGAAACTCACCGAGTCAAAGCGTTTCGCCGTTTGCGGAGGAAGTCTGATGTAGAAAAGAGTAGCAGAAGCATACATGCTCAAGAGGGATCACCCGAAATTCAAAGGCAACTGAATTTCGGCAACGGGGCATCGAAGTCGGAATGCCGCGAAACTCACCGAGTCAAAGCGTTTCGCCGTTTGCGGAAGAAGTGATGATGTAGAACAAGTAGCAGAAGCATACATGCTCAAGAGGGATCACCGAAATTCAAAGGCAACTGAATTTCGGCAACCGGGGCATCGAAGTCGGAATGCCGCGAAACTCCGAGTCAAAGCGTTTCCCGTTTGCGAAAGAAGTCTGATGTAGAACAAGTAGCAGAAGCATACATGCTCAAGAGGGATCACCCGAAATTCAAAGGCAACTGAATTTCGGCAACCGGGGCATCGAAGTCGGAATGCCGCGAAACTCACCGAGTCAAAGCGTTTCGCCGTTTGCGGAAGAAGTCTGATGTAGAACAAGTAGCAGAAGCATACATGCTCAAGAGGGATCACCGAAATTCAAAGGCAACTGAATTTCGGCAACCGGGGCATCGAAGTCGGAATGCCGCGAAACTCCGAGTCAAAGCGTTTCGCCGTTTGCGGAAGAAGTCTGATGTAGAACAAGTAGCAGAAGCATACATGCTCAAGAGGGATCACCCGAAATTCAAAGGCAACTGAATTTCGGCAACCGGGGCATCGAAGTCGGAATGCCGCGAAACTCCGAGTCAAAGCGTTTCGCCGTTTGCGGAAGAAGTCTGATGTAGAACAAGTAGCAGAAGCATACATGCTCAAGAGGGATCCCGAAATTCAAAGGCAACTGAATTTCGGCAACCGGGGCATCGAAGTCGGAATGCCGCGAAACTCACCGGCAAAGCGTTTCGCTGTTTGCGGAAGAAGTCTGATGTAGAACAAGTAGCAGAAGCATACATGCTCAAGAGGGATCACCCGAAATTCAAAGGCAACTGAATTTCGGCAACCGGGGCATCGAAGTCGGAATGCCGCGAAACTCACCGAGTCAAAGCGTTTCGCCGTTTGCGGAAGAAGTCTGATGTAGAACAAGTAGCAGAAGCATACATGCTCAAGAGGGATCACCCGAAATTCAAAGGCAACTGAATTTCGGCAACCGGGGCATCGAAGTCGGAATGCCGCGAAACTCACCGAGTCAAAGCGTTTCCCTTTGCGGAAGAAGTATGATGTAGAACAAGTAGAGAGCATACATGCTCAAGAGGGATCACCCGAAATTCAAAGGCAACTGAATTTCGGCAACCGGGGCATCGAAGTCGGAATGCCGCGAAACTCACCGAGTCAAAGCGTTTCGCCGTTTGCGGAAGAAGTCTGATGTAGAACAAGTAGCAGAAGCATACATGCTCAAGAGGGATCACCCGAAATTCAAAGGCAACTGAATTTTCGGCAACCCGGGGCATCGATGTCGGATTGACTGCGAAGACTCACTCGAGTTAAAGCGTTTCCCCTGTTTGCGGAAGGAAAGTGTGATGTTACAACAAGTATAGATGCTTACATGCTCAAAAGGGACTCACCCGGAAATTCAAAGGCAACTGAATTTCGGCAACCGGGGTGGAATCGAAGTCGGAAGTGCCGCGAAACTCACCGAGTTCAAAGCGTTTCGCCTGTTTGCGGAAGGAAGTGTGATGTGTGCAACAAGTAGCAGAAGCATTACATGCTCTAAAGGGATCACCCGAAAATTCAAAAGGCAACTGAAATTTCAGACAACCGGAGATTTGGCACCGAAGTCGGAAAGCCGCGAAACTCATCTAGAGTTAAAGAGCGTTTTATCCAGTGTTTGCGAGAGGAAGTGTGATGTAGGAACAAGTTGGCAGAAGCTATACTATCCCTCAAGAGGGATCACCCGAAATTCAAACGGCAACTGAATATTTTCGGCAAAACCGGGTGCATCGAAGTCGGAATGCTCGCTGAAAACTCACCTAGTCAAAGCGGTTCGCTGTTTAGCCGAAGAAGTGTGATGTCTAGGAAACAAGTTGCAGAGAAAAAGAAGCATACATGCTCAAAAGGGATGGCATTCGAAATTCAGAGGCAACTGAATTTCTGGCAACCGGGGGCACCGAAGTCGGAATTCCGCGGAAACATCACCGAGGTCATAAAGCCTTTTCGCCGTTTCTAACGTAAGAAGAGTATGATGTAGAATCACAATTAGCAAGAGCATACATGCTAAACAAGGATCACCGAAATTCAAAGGCAACTGAATTTCTAGCAACCGTGGGCATCTGAAGGCGGAATGCCGCGAAACTCACCGTGTCAATGCGTTTCGCTGTTTGGGGAAGGAAGTCTGATGTAGCAACCAAGTAGCAGAAGCATAACATGGCTCAAAATGGATTCACCCGAAAATTCAAAGGCAAATGTATTTCGGCAACTTAGGGCATCGAAGTTGGAAAGACCCTGCGAAAACTCACCGAGAGTCAAATGCGTTTGTGTCATTGTTTGCGGAAGGACTCAGTGTGAGTATAGAACAAGTAGCAGATGCATACATGCTAACAAGAGGGATCACCCATCAAATTCAAAAGGCAAACTGAAAGTTTCGGCAACCGGAGGAGGGGCAACGAAGTCGGAATGCCGCAAAGAACTCTCCGAGTGATATAGCGTTTCGCGGTGTTGCGAAAGAAGTCTGATGTAGAACAAAGTGTGCAAGAAGCATACATGCTGTAAAGGGATCATCCCGAATTACAAAGGCCACTCAATTGGGCAACCGGGGCATCGAAATCGGAATGCCTAGCGAAACTCACCGAGTCAAAGCGTTTCGCCGTTTGCGGAAGAAGTCTGATGTAGAACAAGTAGCAGAAGCATACATGCTCAAGAGGGATCACCCAAATTCAAAGGCAACTGAATTTCGGCAACCGGGGCATCGAAGTCGGAATGCCGCGAAACTCACCGAGTCAAAGCGTTTCGCCGTTTGCGGAAGAAGTCTGATGTAGAACAAGTAGCAGAAGCATACATGCTCAAGAGGGATCACCTGAAATTCAAAGGCAACTGAATTTCGGCAACCGGGGCATCGAAGTCGGAATGCCGCGAAACTCACCGAGTCAAAGCGTTTCGCCGTTTGCGGAAGGAAGTGTGATGTAGAACAAGTAGCAGAAGCATACATGCTCAAGAGAGATCACCCGAAATTCAAAGGCAACTGAATTTCGGCAACCGGGCATCGAAGTCGGAATGCCGCGAAACTCACCGAGTCAAAGCGTTTCGCCGTTTGCGGAAGAAGTATGATGTAGAAACAAGTAGCAGAAGCATACATGCTCAAGAGGGATCACCCGAAAATTCAAAGGCAAACTGAATTTCGGCAACCGGGGCACTCGAAGTCGGAATGCGCGAAACTCACCGAGTCAAAGCGTTTCGCCGTTTGCGGAAGAAGTCTGATGTAGAACAAGTAGCAAGAAGCATACATGCTCAAGAGGGATCACCGAAATTCAAAGGCAACTGAATTTCGGCAACCGGGGCATCGAAGTCGGAATGCCTGCGAAACTCACCGAGTCAAAGCGTTTCGCCGTTTGCGGAAGAAGTGTGATGTAGAACAAGTAGCAGAAGCATACATGCTCAAGAGGGATCACCGAAATTCAAAGGCAACTGAATTTCGGCAACCGGGGCAACGAAGTCGGAATTCCGCGAAACTCACCGAGGCAAAGCGTTTCGCCGTTTGCGGAAGAAGTGTGATGTAGAACAAGTAGCAGAAGCATACATGCTTAAGAGGGATCACCTGAAATTCAAAGGCAACTGAATTTCATCAACCAGGGCATCGAAGTCGGAATGCCGCGAAACTCACCGAGGCAAATCGTTTCGCCGTTTGCGGAAGAAGTATGATGTAGAACATGTAGCAGAAGCATACATGCTCAAGAGGGATCACCCGAAATTCAAAGGCAACTGAATTTCGGCAACCGGGGAATCGAAGTCGGAATGCCGCCAAACTCACCGAGTCAAAGCGTTTCGCCGTTTGCGGAAGAAGTCTGATGTAGAACAAGTAGCAGAAGCATACATGCTCAAGAGGGATCACCCGAAATTCAAAGGCAACTGAATTTCGGCAACTGGGGCATCGAAGTCGGAATGCCGCGAAACTCACCGAGTCAAAGCGTTCCTCCGTTTGCGGAAGGAAGTGTGATGTAGAACAAGTAGCAGAAGCATAGATGCTCAAGAGGGATGGCCCGAAATTCAAAGGCAAATGAATTTCGTCAACCGGGGCATCGAAGTCGGAATGCCGCGAAACTCACCGAGTCAAAGTGTTTCGCAGTTTGCGGAAGGAAGTCTGATGTAGAACAAGTAGCAGAAGCATACATGCTCAAGAGGGATCCCCCAAATTCAAAGGCAACTGAATTTCGGCAACTGGGGCATCGAAGTAGGAATGTCGCGAAACTCACCGAGTCAAAGCGTTTCGATGTTTGCGGAAGGAAGTATGATGTAGAACAAGTAGTAGAGGCATACATGCTCAAGAGGGATCACCCGAAATTCAAAGGCAACTGAATTTCGGCAACCGGGCATCGAAGTCGGAATGCCGCGAAACCACCGAGTCGAAGCGTTTCGCTATTTCCGGAAGAAGTCTGATGTAGAACAAGTAGCAGAAGCATACACGCTCAAGAGGGATCACCCAAAATTCAAAGGCAACTGAATTTCGGAAACGGGGGCATCGAAGTTGGAATGCCGCGAAACTCACCGAGTCAAAGCGCTTCGCCGTTTGTGGAAGGAAGGCTGATGTAGAACTAGTAGCAGACGCATACATGCTCAAGAGGGATCACCCGAAATTCAAAGGCAACTGAATTTCGGCAACCGGGGCATCGAAGTCGGAATGCCGCGAAACTCACCGAGTCAAAGCGTTTCGCCGTTTGCGGAAGAAGTCTGATGTAGAACAAGTAGCAGAAGCATACATGCTCAAGAGGGATCACCGAAATTCAAAGGCAACTGAATTTCGGCAACCGGGGCATCGAAGTCGGAATGCCGCGAAACTCACCGAGTCAAAGCGTTTCGCTGTTTGCGGAAGGAAGTCTGATGTAGAACAAGTAGCAGAAGCATACATGCTCAAGAGGGATCACCCGAAATTCAAAGGCAACTTAATTTCGGCAACCGGGCATCGAAGTCGGAATGCCGAAACTCACCGAGTCAAAGCGTTTCGCTGTTTGCGGAAGAAGTCTGATGTAGAACAAGTAGCAGAAGCATACATGCTCAAGAGGGATCACCCGAAATTCAAAGGCAACTGAATTTCGGCAACCGGGGCATCGAAGTCGGAATGCCGCGAAACTCACCGAGTCAAAGCGTTTCGCCGTTTGCGGAAGAAGTGTGATGTAGAACAAGTAGCAGAAGCATACATGCTCAAGAGGGATCACCCGAAATTCAAAGGCAACTGAATTTCGGCAACCGGGGCATCGAAGTCGGAATGCCGCGAAACTCACCGAGTCAAAGCGTTTCGCCGTTTGCGGAAGGAAGTCTGATGTAGAACAAGTAGCAGAAGCATACATGCTCAAGAGGGATCACCCGAAATTCAAAGGCAACTGAATTTCGGCAACCGGGCATCGAAGTCGGAATGCCGCGAAACTCACCGAGTCAAAGCGTTTCGCCGTTTGCGGAAGAAGTGTGATGTAGAACAAGTAGCAGAAGCATACATGCTCAAGAGGGATCACCCGAAATTCAAAGGCAACTGAATTTCGGCAACCGGGGCATCGAAGTCGGAATGCCGCGAAACTCACCGAGTCAAAGCGTTTCGCCGTTTGCGGAAGAAGTGTGATGTAGAACAAGTAGCAGAAGCATACATGCTCAAGAGGGATCACCCGAAATTCAAAGGCAACTGAATTTCGGCAACCGGGGCATCGAAGTCGGAATGCCGCGAAACTCACCGAGTCAAAGCGTTTTCGTTTGCGGAAGAAGTTGATGTAGAACAAGTAGCAGAAGCATACATGCTCAAGAGGGATCACCCGAAATTCAAAGGCAACTGAATTTCGGCAACCGGGGCATCGAAGTCGGAATGCCGCGAAACTCACCGAGTCAAAGCGTTTCGCCGTTTGCGGAAGAAGTCTGATGTAGAACAAGTAGCAGAAGCATACATGCTCAAGAGGGATCACCCGAAATTCAAAGGCAACTGAATTTCGGCAACCGGGGCATCGAAGTCGGAATGCCGCGAAACTCACCGAGTCAAAGCGTTTCGCCGTTTGCGGAAGAAGTATGATGTAGAACAAGTAGCAGAAGCATACATGCTCAAGAGGGATCACCCGAAATTCAAAGGCAACTGAATTTCGGCAACCGGGGCATCGAAGTCGGAATGCCGCGAAACTCACGAGTCAAAGCGTTTCGCCGTTTGCGGAAGAAGTCTGTGATGTAGAACAAGTAGCAGAAGCATACATGCTCAAGAGGGATCACCCGAAATTCAAAGGCAACTGAATTTCGGCAACCGGGGCATCGAAGTCGGAATGCGCGAAACTCACCGAGTCAAAGCGTTTCGCCGTTTGCGGAAGAAGTGTGATGTAGAACAAGTAGCAGAAGCATACATGCTCAAGAGGGATCACCCGAAATTCAAAGGCAACTGAATTTCGGCAACCGGGCATCGAAGTCGGAATGCCGCGAAATCACCGAGTCAAAGCGTTTCGCCGTTTGCGGAAGAAGTATGATGTAGAACAAGTAGCAGAAGCATACATGCTCAAGAGGGATCACCCGAAATTCAAAGGCAACTGAATTTCGGCAACCGGGGCATCGAAGTCGGAATGCCGCGAAACTCACCGAGTCAAAGCGTTTCGCCGTTTGCGGAAGGAAGTCTGATGTAGAACAAGTAGCAGAAGCATACATGCTCAAGAGGGATCACCCGAAATTCAAAGGCAACTGAATTTCGGCAAACGGGGCATCGAAGTCGGAATGCCGCGAAAACTCACCGAGTCAAAGCGTTTCGCCGTTTGCGGAAGAAGTCTGATGTAGAACAAGTAGCAGAAGCATACATGCTCAAGAGGGATCACCCGAAATTCAAAGGCAACTGAATTTCGGCAACCGGGCATCGAAGTCGGAATGCCGCGAAACTCACCGAGTCAAAGCGTTTCGCGTTTGCGGAAGGAAGTCTGATGTAGAACAAGTAGCAGAAGCATACATGCTCAAGAGGGATCACCCGAAATTCAAAGGCAACTGAATTTCGGACCGGGGCATCGATGTCGGAATGCCGCGAAACTCACCGAGTCAAAGCGTTTCGCCGTTTGCGGAAGGAAGTCTGATGTAGAACAAGTAGCAGAAGCATACATGCTCAAGAGGGATCACCCGAAATTCAAAGGCAACTGAATTTCGGCAACGGGGCATCGAAGTCGGAATGCCGCGAAATCTCACCGAGTCAAAGCGTTTCGCCGTTTGCGGAAGGAAGTTTGATGTAGAACAAGTAGCAGAAGCATACATGCTCAAGAGGGATCGCCCGAAATTCATAGGCAACTGAATTTCAGCAAACGGGGCATCGAAGTCGGAATGCCGCGAAACTCACCGAGTCAAAGCGTTTCGTCATTTGCGGAAGAAGTCTGATGTAGAACAAGTAGCAGAAGCATACATGCTCAAGAGGGATAACCCGAAATTCAAAGGCAACTGAATTTCGGCAACCAGGGCATCGATGACGGAATGCCGCGAAACTCATCGAATCAAAGCGTTTCACCGTTTTCGGAAAAAGTCGGATGTAGAACAAGTAGCAGAAGCATACAAGCTCAAGAGGGATCGCCCGAAATTCAAAGGCAACTGAATTTCAGCAACCGGGGCATTGAAGTCGGAATGCCGCAAAAGTCACCGAGTGAAAGCGTTTCGCCGTTTGCGGAAGAAGTCTGATGTAGAACAAGTAGCAGAAGCATACATGCTCAAGAGGGATCGCCCGAAATTCAATGCCAACTGAATTTCGGCAACCGGGGCATCGAAGTCGGAATGCTGCGAAACTCACCGAGTCAAAGCGTTTCGCCGTTTGCGGAAGGAAGTCTGATTGTAGAACAAGTAGCAGAAGCATACATGCTCAAGAGGGATCACCCGAAATTCAAAGGCAACTGAATTTCTGCAACCGGGGCATCGAAGTCGGAATGCCGCGAAACTCACGAGTCAAAGCGTTTCGCTGTTTGCGGAAAAAGTGTGATGTAGAACAAGTAGCAGAAGCATACATGCTCAAGAGGGATCACCCGAAATTCAAAGGCAACTGAATTTGGGCAACGGGGCATCGAAGTCGGAATGCCGCGAAACTCACCGAGTCAAAGCGTTTCGCCGTTTGCGGAAGAAGTGTGATGTAGAACAAGTAGCAGAAGCATACATGCTCAAGAGGGATCACCCGAAATTCAAAGGCAACTGAATTTCGGCAACCGGGGCATCGAAGTCGGAATGCCGCGAAACTCACCGAGTCAAAGCGTTTCGTGTTTGCGGAAGCAAGTTGATGTAGAACAAGTAGCAGAAGCATACATGCTCAAGAGGGATCACCCGAAATTCAAAGGCAACTGAATTTCGGCAACCGGGGCATCAAAGTCGGAATGCCGCGAAACTCACCGAGTCAAAGCGTTTCGCCGTTTGCGGAAGGAAGTCTGATGTAGAACAAGTAGCAGAACCATACCATGCTCAAGAGGGATGATGACACTACTCAAAAAGCTTGATGACTTCTCCCAAGTGCATGAGTGACGAAGTAATAAATAACCCCGGCCAGACCGGGGTCGAACCACAAAGAGGTTACTTGTATAAATTACAAATAACAAGAACGACAACAACAACAACAACAACAACAACAACAATAACAACAAAATAACAAAATAATTGTTATTATACTCAGTACGTGGCGTTGTTATACTTGAGAATGACTAGATAGATCGGGTCACACACAGGTTTCCAGCCTATATACTACATTTATGAAAAGCTCAAATATATAATATTACAGAATATATATAAATAGAATGTAAATAATAATAATAATAATAATAATATAATAATAATAATAATAGAACGCAGAAGATGAAGAAATTAATAAGAACTTCGAGATGAAAGATTAACGTAAGGATTAAACAAACGATAAAAACAAAATGTCAAGGTTAAAGGATCCACTAATGGTATTTCAAACAAGTATAGTATAAACTCTTGTTACACCAATTGGAAACCACAAGACATAAAAAAAAAAAGGAGGTTCCAATGCAGATTAATACATTGTTAACATGATAACATTTAGTTTATCTTTATTCGAATAAAGCTAATACTTGTAAATTGGTTGGCAGGCATATCAAGATTATAACACTGTAAACAAACAAATCAAGTTCCTTTCATAGCCTCAGGTGTCGGTTTTTACCATACAGATATGTGCTATGACGTGCCAAGTATTTGTATGTACCAAGAGTTATACCGACATAAATTCTAGATTAACTCATTTACCAAGCAAAGTATTAAAAGTGAACAAGATAACAAATATAAAACATGATAGTATCCAACGTTCAGGTCCATGTTAAGTTTATATTATACTTATTCTTACACCATTAGTGTACCCTTTTCACCTAGACATAATTAACTTAGCTGAACATAGTGAAGAGAAAGCAACATACTGAACAAAGATAAGAAAATATAAATGAGAAAGAGGTTTAACTAAGTAAAGGAAAGGGAAATGAAGTGCATAAACTTGATATTAATGAAAGCAAGACATAAGCAATACAAAGAGAGACAGCAAGAGCATGAATCTTGAATCTGGAAACCAAGATGCCTCAAAACATGGTAAGTGCCGTCCTTTTATAGGCCTCAAAATTTGGAACTATTGATTTTGTTGACTAATTGATGAGTGGGTGGCCCCATCTTGACTTGAATAACAATCCTTATCTTCTTGTCTGAACAAGACGTCTTGGCAAACATCATAATGTTGCCAAGAAATCCTCAGGAATGTTCTAGGAAATTATCTCAGCTTTCCAACAAAAAAAAAGATGAGTCCATTTGGACTTCTATAACTCAAGATCTGGGCTGAACACTAAATAGTGTCTGGGCTGCAGGACAGTTTCGGACTTCTTCGTTGTTTGCCTGATAAATTTGTACTTGAAAACGGCCTTCGTTTGATCTTGGTGTCCAATGAAAGGTTGTAGGCCTTAAGTTTCTTACCTTTTCATCCATATATAAAATGGACCTACATCCTGAGAACTCCCAAGAGCTCCAGATATTGATTCCAATTACCGAGCAATGTTCCCGTTTGGACTGCACCGACATCACTTTTCTAAGTTTGGCCATCTCTTTGTCCTTTAACTTTCAATGCTTAAACTCATCAATCAATCCTTTATATTTATGTGATAGTCCTAGCATTTAAAATGAGCATTTACTATAAATTAAGGTATCATAAAATATCAAACTATGATTACTATAAAAAACAAGCTTTCGTTAAGGAGTTAATGATTACTTCAAGTGCAAAATGATGATATAAAACACTTGTGATAAACATGCACATATAAGTACTAATCACACCCCCCAACAGCTTATTACTAGTCCCTAGTAATCTAAAGTGTTAAATAGAGAAACAATTTGCAAGTTTCACAAAGCAAGGCATTCATCATTCAACTTCTATTACTCTATCCAGATAAACAACTCTCATTAAATTTATATTACTTCTTAAACAAGATATTAATAAACCTTCTTTTTATGTGCTCAATATATGAAAACATAGATGATGGGGCTTTTGTTGGAAGAAAACAATATTATGTTCAAATTTAAGGTGAACTTCCTTGGGTTGGGATTATTATTATTATTACTTTTTTTTTCTTTTTTTTTCTTTTTTTTTTAATTTTATTTATATACACATACAACTTAAAACATAATGTATCTTTAACCCATGTAACGAGTTTTAGGCTAATGACTCCCAGACCAGTTGGTCTTAGGGCATTAGGTGTTGAGACACCCCTACGAGCTTAACAACTCGGGTTGCAGATATTGATACGTAGATAGTGCAATGTTTGATTCCCTTAAGCTTTTCTCCTTAACCCATGTAACAAGCTTTGGGCCAATAACTCCCAAGTCAGTTGACTTTAGGGTATTAGGTGTTAAAAACCCCTTCGGGCTTAATTGCTTAGGTTAGGGGGAGGCTACGAAACCAAACTTATCCACGTTTTATTATCATCAATACTATCTTTTTTTTTTCTTTTTTTTTTTTTTTTATGAAAATTATATACTATTTTCCCTTAGTTGTTACCTTCAACAAAAGAACATAATTAATGTAATAATCCAATGTGCAACCCACAATATATGTAAATAATGTGTGTGTGTGTGTGAAAATGAAGGTTTAATAATACTTGTTAAATGAGTATAGGAGCAAAATCAAGTGATAACAATGCGAGAGTTTGTAAACCTGAATATTTCAAGAAGTATTCTAATAGCCTTGTTATGAATATTGCAAATAACCATTAGAAAATTTTTACTAAGATGCGTCTCAAGAATAATTCTCTTTACTCTGCCATCCTAGTAATACAGTTTTGTCAAATGGTTTTTTTAAAACAAACACAGTTAGTTGGTTAGTTTTTTTTTTTTTTATAACTACTACCTCTCCCCCAACCAAAACGAGACATTGTCCTCAATGTTCGAAGGTAGAAAGATAGAGTATAGAAGACATCACCTTAAACAGTGAACAATGACAAACCTGAAACACACTTAAACAAATATAAGAAGTAAACAACAAAAAATATGCTATTAATAACACAAAAGACACAAGGTTTCAAATGAAGGCTCAAATCTAATCTAAGCTTTTTACGGCTTTCCTTAGTTGACCAATTAGACGACTCATGCAGGGATCAATGAAGGGATGAAAGATTGTAGTTGGTCAATCAATTGTTCAAAGTAGCAGCAGAGATTATGATTCGTCGTGCCGAAGATGTTAGAAATTCCTGTTCACAGCTTGATCAAGGAAAGACAGCAACTTATCATAAAAACATTAACATTTAACAAACCTATAGGTTTATGGTGAATGTGCAGTTGGGCCCAAGATGAAATATGAAAGATCTCTTCCAATGTGCCCAGACCACCTGGTAAGGCAATGAAGGCATCAGCATGGTTAAACATGGTATTCAGTCGGTCAGACATTGTTGACCTGTAGTTTTCTCCAAATGTTTTTTCAATGATGTCCCCATTTGCTAAAGCTTGGGGACAACCCCCAAAACTTGACTGCCTCCCAAAAATGCAGCCATTGACACACCTCCCATTAACCCAAGGCTACCTCCCCATACACTAAATGAATCTTTCTCTCAGCTAGTAACCGACCAAGATGATTTGTTGATTCTAAAAACTCTTTTTCTTTCCCAGGACTAGATCCATCGAAAACACACAAATATTTTTATGTGATGACTTGAGGAACCTGCATTTCTACACACTTCTATATTTGATGAATGTATGGGATGAGTAGAAATGAAGGGAAGAAAGAGAAGAATTTATAGATGAAAAATGGAAAATGCAATCATACCACCTATATGTAGGCCAACTGTAGTCTCACACACACTCTCTCTCTCTTTATTAATTATTTATTTGAAAAAGCATGTATGTACAGGTAGTTGTGATTGTGGTCACATCTTCCTTGGTTTTACGTCCAAGAACGGCTTAAACGCCCTCTATGGGTCGGGGATAGGCTTCCCATCCAGTTTTCTTAAAACTGGCAAACAGGGTCTTTTTTAGTCAGATTCCCAAGACTAAGTCGATCATGTTCTTTATGGAATTGTGGCCATCTGGCACATCTGTGACAGACTTTTCAGTCGTTTTGCATGACGTTTTTTGCAAAAGTGCTTTTACCTGTTCCAGGTGTGTGAAATGAAAGAATTAGAGGACTCACTCACCTGATAATCGGACCTTTGCTTCAATTAGCCAGCGAATATCTTCAGGAATTCCATGATTCATTAACAACCTCAATCTTTCACACCTAGCACGGTAACTTTTTGTAATCGCATTCTGAGGCAGAGCGGGAAAATATTTTTCAATTTTTCAAGAGTGGTGTCCATTTTCAAATGAGAATTGGATGCGAGATTCAAAGAAAGAAAAAGAGCAGAGAATTGCACAATTATATACACAGATTCAGTTATCATGGGAAACTGAAAAGAACCGACTTAAGAGTCACGGAGTACCGTTATCCGCCATTTGACCGGATGAGAGAAACTAGCAAAACAAAGATACACCAAAACAAACACAAACAATGTGAGAAAAGAATCAATCTTTATATACAGGATCACTCAATTCAGTAGAGTCATTTTCAACTGAAAAATTGTCAAAATAAACTTTCAATCGATGCCCATTTACTTGAAAACATTGCCATTCTTTGGATTCTCGATATCACAGGCCCCATATGGATACACATGTTTCACAATAAAAGGACCGCTCCATCTTGACCTTAGTTTTCAGGAAATAAATGGAGTCGAGAATTATAAAGCAAGACTTTTTACCAACATTGAATGTTTTTCTCAGTATTTTCTTGTCATGAAACTCTTTAATTCTTGCTTTATGAATTCTTGAATTGTCATATGCATCATTTTCTAATTTCCTCAAGCTCATTTATTTGCAATTTTCGCAGCTGACTAGCATCATCAATGTTTGAATTGAAAGCTTTAATAGCCCAATAAGCTTTATGTTCAATTTCCACAGGAAGTGACAAGGTTTTCCATAGACTAGTCTATAAGGTGACATACCTAATGATGTTTTATATGCAGTTCGATAAGCCCAAAGTGCATCATTAAGTCTTAAAGACCAGTCTTTCCGATTAGGGTTCACGTTTTCTCCAAGATCTGTTTGATCTCCCTATTAGCAAGCTCTACTTGTCCACTTGTCTGAGGGTGATAAGGGGTGGCAACTTTGTGTGTGATTCCATATTTCTTCATTAAAGAAGCAAATGGCTTGTTGCAGAAATGTGTTCCACCATCACTTATTATGGCTCGAGGATTCCAAATCAATCAAAATATTGTCTTTCAAAAACTTTATCACTGTTTTGTGATCATTGTTTCGACTTGGAATTGCCTCTATCCATTTTGAAACATAATCTACTGCGACTAATATGTACACGAAACCAAATGAGAGGAAAATGGACCCATGAAATCTATACCCAATAGTCAAAGATCTCAATGACAAGAATAGGATTTAAAGGCATCATGTGACGTTTAGAAATAGATCCCACTTTTGACAATTTTCACAAGTCTTGCAGAATGCATGTGAGTCTTTGAACATGGTGGGCAATAAAATCCACTTTGTAAGATTTTTGCAGTTTCTTTTCTTGATGAGAAATGACCCCCACATGCCTCAGAATGACAAAATTTAATGACACTACTTACCTCATTGTCAGGAATGCATCTTCGAAATATTTGATCAGGACAATATTTGAATAAATAAGGGTCATCCCAATAAAAGTTCTTCACTTCGTTCCAAGAACTTTCTTTTGTCTTGGGTACTCCAATGAGCTGGCAATTGTCCTAAAACAAGAAATTAACAATATTAGCAAACCAGGCATCGTAGAAATAGAAAGTAAAGATTCATCGGGAAAGTAGTCATCGATTGGTGTGATGTCAGATTTCGAATCTGTTTTTTAATCTTGACAAATGATCTGCAACAACATTTTCGGTGCCTTTTTGTCTTTGATTGTGATATCAAATTCTTGAAGTAACAAAATCCACCGCACCAATCTAGCCTTAGAATCTTTCTTAGAGAGAAGATATTTCAAAGCTGCATGATCACTAAAACAACAACAGGTGAGCCAACAAGATAAGATCTGAACTTGTCACATGCAAATACTACTGCAAGTAATTTTTTTCAGTGGTAGTGTAATTTCATTTGAGCACTATTTAAAGTTTTACTTGCATAGTAAATCACATAAGGTTTCTTATCTTTTCTTTGTCCCAAGACAGCACCCACGGCATAATCACTAGCGTCACACATTATTTCAAAAGGTAATGACAATCAGGAGGTTGAATGACAGGAGCAGAAGTAAGCAAGTTTTTAAGTTTAACAAAGGCTTCTTCACAACGTTCAGTCCATTCAAAAAATATTATCCTTTGTTAGAAGGTTACTCAAGGGCTTAGATATTACACTAAAATCTTTGATGAACTTCTGTAAAAACCAGCATGTCCTAAGAATGATCTAACATCTTTAACAGATTTTGGTGTTGGTAAGTTGGCAATTAACTCGATTTTAGATTTGTCAACTCAATTCTTTTGATGAAACAATGTGACCAAGTACAATGCCGTTTGTTACCATAAAGTGACATTTTCCCAATTCAGTACAAGATTCTTCTCTTCACACCTACTCAAAACCTTTTCTAAGTTAGTCAAACAATCATCAAATGAATCACCAAAAACAGAAAAATCATCCATAAAAATTTCAAGAAAATGTTCAACCATATCACTGAATATGCTAAGCATGCATCTTTGAAATGTGGCTGGTGCATTACATAATCCAAAAGGCATCCTTCGATATGCAAAAACCAAATGGACATGTGAAAGTAGTCTTCTTTTGATCTTCCAATTCATTTCAATTTGATTGTAACCTGAATAGCCATCTAGGAAACAATAAAATTCATGACCTGCAACTCTTTCTAGGATTTGGTCCATGAAAGGTAAAGGGAAATGATTTTCTAGTCATTGAATTAAGTTTCCTATAGTCAATGCACATGCGCCAACCCGTAACAGCCCTAGTTGGAATTAACTCATTTTTCTCATTCGTTATCACAGTGACTCCAGACTTTTTGGGTACAACTTGGGCAGGACTTACCCATTTGCTGTCAGAAATAGGATAAATGATTCCATTATCTAGAAGCTTAATGACTTCATTTTTCACTACTTCTTTCATATTAGGATTAAGCCTTCGTTGCATTTCTCTAGAAGGTTTAGCATTTTCCTCCAAATAAATCCTGTGTGTGCAAATCAAAGGGCTAATTCCTTTTATGTCAGCTATGGTCCATCCTAATGCATTTTTGTGCATTTTTTAGAGTCTGTAATAACTTACCTTCTTGATGCGCATTAAGTTTGGAAGAGATTATTACGGAAAAGTTTTATTTTCTCCTAAAAATGAGTATTTGAGATTAAATGGTAACGGCTTCAATTCAGTTTTGGTGGTTGAACACTTGAAGGTTTGGCTCAATTGATCGTGGTGGCAATTCTTCAATTTGTGGTCTCCAATTGCATGCCTTTGATTCCTGAAAGTAGACCATCTGCAAATCATCAGATTCATCAATCTCAGTTTCAATAGAAGTGGTTTGAAATTGATTATGAACTAATTTCTTCAATAAGATCTTACTTCATGTAAATCATTATCATCTCCCAGGCTTGTCTTGAGCAAAACGTTTGAAAATATTTCATCTCCAATGTCATGTTTGCCAAAAGTTAACTTTCATGAGTCCAATCCTAGCAATTAATCAATGCATTAGAAGTTGTCAAAGAGAACGCGAGACAGTCCTAAAATAATAGGAAATGAAATTATTTACAATGGCTTCTAGACAGGGTTTCAGTGTCCACAAGCACCAACAAAAATCCACAGGATAAATGAATTTATCGAACGTTGCTACTTAACACATCTATCAATTACTTCCATCTAGGCACTTCTTCATTAACAGGAATCTACATCGGGCGTAGTATAAAGAGTTTTTACAGGAAGTTGGTGGGGGGTGGTGGGTTTTTAAAAACTCGACCTAGATTGAAATACCTCTGAAAAAACTGAATATGAGGAAGTAAATTCCACACTAGCTCCAAGTATCAAGTAAGGCTCTTTTCAAGTTTTTATGGTTCGTCTCAATAAAGCAAGAAATTGTAGGACAAACCCAGGTCTTTATATAATGTTCCAGAAGCATTTATTGTGAATATCTGAACAGAATGGCACTTACTTGCTCCCGACTTACAAAAGCGGCTTTCTTTTTCTCATTCAGTGTTTATCTCTTCAACGAGTGCAACAAAATCTTTCAAAAATTTAGCATAGGAAAGGACACCTGATTTAATATCATGCTCATACAAAGCGGTATATTATCCTTACACCTGTTTGAAAATTTCAAAGATTTCAGAGTTGTGACTAACTTTTCCCTATTTTGAGTTTAGATCATGGCAAATTGAGGAACTGGAAGTGCCTGGCCGGTGGGAAATCAGCCCTTTTTCTTTGCGCAAGTAGTTCTGGTTCAAACCCCCCTTCCTTAACCCTCAGAGAATAGACTCATCATCTTTCTCAACAAGGTTCAAGAATAGGTTTTTTCAATAACCTTACCAGCTACAAAAAAAATATACGAAAGAGATGATTAGACTGATTTGACTGATCACATGTGTTGGGCTTGTCCAGAACCACTTAGCATTTGCATTGTATTGCCCTTTGAGATTTTGCTGTAGGTTAAAGAAGAGAAACTTACCGTTATCCTCTTGGAAACTGAGAGCATGATGTTAATTTTGCAACAGAGCATCTTTAAAATCGGTCATAGCTTTGAGGGCAAGTTAGAGTTGTAGATTGAGAGTCTCCTGCTTTTTTCATTGAATGACATAGACATGATCTAGTTTCCTATCACAAAGATGTTCTTCTAGGAGGTGGCGCGAATAAGGAGGAGCATAACCATGAGAATTTGGAAGAATTATGAGGTGCGTGCTTGAAACGGTGGATGATTGAAGTTATGTGCATTGTTGCTAGTCATTCTATCCAACCTAACATTTGGGTGATTTCTTCCTAACACAGGGTGGTATAATAGTTTTGTCGAGTATGGGTTATGGTATTGGGGAGTATCTTCTTCTGGAAACTGTTTAAACAGCATGGGCCTTGTCTTCATGGGAGGAGCATTCCTTGAAAGAATGGCAAAGTTGGACAATCATTGGTTGCATGCTCATCTCTTGTATACACATATTTGACCATACTAATTTCTTGAGAACAGATATTAATTAGCGACCACTATCCTTTCTTATAATTACTAAAGTGCCTCTCGAACTTTATTCTACCTCTAAACAGAGATCGAAACTTGGCTTGTGAGAGTCATGATCTTCTCCTAAGGTTGTTGCATACCCCCACTAGGATGTACTGAGGTTGAGTTTTACTATGGTGCCGATCAATAAGTACCTGTGGTGTCCCAAATTATTGAGTCATTTTTCTCGCGGCTAGACACCAAGTCTGAAGGTTACAATTATTCAATCATATCCATTGCTTCATTCTAGGGTCCTTTAATCATTCTTCGAAAGTTCCATTGCACATCAATTCAAGCTCATTTGCCCCTACTTCTCTAGGTGTTAAACCTTCATCAAAAATGTGAAACCAATCTCCATGTTTCATAAAACCCATGAAATGTGGGCAAGATAAATTACAGCAAAAATCTCGCAATGACCTAGATCCCAACATTGGTAAAACTAGCGTTTCATCCTGGCTTTTTAGATGAACAAGATGATGATTTTGTGTCTCTTTTGAACTAGAGTTTGTCTTCTGTGAATGGAAAAAAACTTCTTTAAAAATTGTTTGATTTGCATTTTCATCCCAAGCACGAATTGATCCCGGTCTCTAAATTTTAGTAGCCAATGTTGAATAGACTTTTAAATCTTTTAATGAAAAAAGGGAAAAACGCTTTTTAATCTCGAATGGATGAATTACAAAGCTACAGATTATGAGTCCATTTATATGTATACTACAGATCCCTTCCTCAAATTCCCTTTATAATGCAAGTATATGATATTTCTATAGTCTAAGCGTCCATCTGACAAAGATCAGGTAAAAGTTGAATAATACTGCCTGGCTATCTAAAATTAAAAAATGAAGGATGCATCAGTGAGGAGAAAACCTTACTGCATGAGGGATTCGCACTTGTTTCTCTTAGTGGGATTCCCATCAAGAAGCTGTTCTCTAAGTGTTCTCATACGGTTATTCTCATTATTTCATTATGACGTGATTGATTATCTTCTTCGGCCATATTTTCTGAAAATGATGAGGATACCCTACAAAGTCTACCACTTAATGTACGTGACCAAACTCTCATGCACGTGTAAGAAGAGAATAAAAAGAAAAAGAAAATAAAGAAAAAGAAACAAAACAGAACAAAAGAAACAAACGTTAGATAAAATGAAAAGTGAAAAGAGAAAATAAATAAATATTATAATTTATACAAGAATTTTACCTCCCCGGCAACGGCGCCAAAACTTGACACGACCAAAAGCTTGATGTCTTTTCCCAAGTGCAGGAGTGTCGAAGTAATAAATAACCCGGCAAGACCGGGGTCGACCACAGAGAGGTTAATTGTATAAATTATAAATAACAAAAACAACAACAAAACGACAACAAAATAATTAACAACAATAGTAATTACAATACTCAGTACGTGGCGTTGTTATACTGAGAATGATCCAAAAGATCGGGTCACAGGTTTCCAGCCTATATACTGAGTTTATGAAAAGATCAAAGGGATATATTACATAATGTAAATAACAACAACAACAACAAATAATAAAAATAACAATAGTAGTAGTAGTAGTAATAGCAGAAGATGAAGAAATTAATGAGAACTATGAGTGGAAGATTAATGTAAGGATTAACCAATGATAAAAACGAATGTCAAGGTAGAGGATCCACTAACGGTACTTCAAACAAGTATAATATAACCTCTTATTACTCAATTGGAAATCACACATAAAGGAGGTTCCCATCAGATTATAAATTGGTAACATGATTACATTAGTTATCTTATTCGAATAAAGCTAATACTTGTAAATGTTGGCAGGATTCATGATTATAACTTATGTTAAAACAAATCAAGTCCCTTTCATAGCTCAGGTTCGGTTATACCATACAGTATGGGCTATGAAATTACCAAGTATTTGTTGTACCAAGTGTTATACAACATAAATCTAGATTAACCATTTAACAAGCAAAGTATTAAAAGTGAACAAGATAACAAATATAAAACATGTTAGTATCCAACGTTAAGGTCCATGTTAAGTTTATATTATACTTATTCTTACACCATTAGTGTACCCTTTTCACCTTGACATAATTAACTTAGCTAAACATAATGAAATAAAGAAACATAAATGAACAAGGACAAGAACATAAATGAGAAAGAAGTTAACTAAGTAAAGGAAAGGAAATGAAGTGCATAAACTTGATATTAATGAAAGCAAAACATAAGCAATACAAAGAGAGAAAGCAAGAGCATGATCTTGATCTGGAAAACCAAGATGCCTCAATACATGGTAAGTGCCTCCTTTTATAGGCCAAAATTTGGAACTATTGATTTGTTGACTAATTGATGAGTGGGTGGCCACATCTTGACTTGATAACAATCCTTATCCTCTTGTCTGAACAAGACGTCATTGCTAACATCATAATTTGCCCAGAATCCTCAGGAATGTTCTAGGAAATTGTCTCAGCTTTCCAACAAAAAAAGATGAGGTCATTTGGACTTCTAGAACTCCAGATATGGGCTGAACACTACATAGTGTCTGGGCTGCAGGACAGCTTCGGACTTCTTCGTTGTTCCTTCAATTTGGACTTGAAAACGGCCTGCTTAGATCTATGGGCTCCTCATGAAAGTTGTAGGCCTTTGTCTTCCTTTCCATCCATATAAAATGGACCTAAATCCGAGATTAGAGCTCCAGAAATGATCCAATTACCGAGCAATGTTCCGGTTTGGACTGCACCGACATCTTTTTCTAAGTTTGGCCATCTCTTTGTCCTTTAACTTTCAATTCTTAAACTCATCAATCAATCCTTTTATATATGTGATAGTCCTGCATTTAAAATGAGCATTTACCATAAATTAAGGTATCTTATAATATCAAACTTGTTATTATAAAACATGCTTTAGTTAAGGAGTTATTGATACTTCAAGTGCAAAATGATGATATAAAACCTTGATAAACATGCACTTTTAAGTACTAATCAATCAAAAGGCAACAGATTTTCGGCAACCGTGGCACGGAAGTCGGAATGCCGCGAAACTAACCGTGTCAAAGCGTTTCGCCGTTGGCGGAAGAAGTCTGATGTAGAACAAGTAGCAGAAGCATACATGCTCAAGAGGGATCACCCGAAAATTCAAAGGCAACTGAATTTCGGCAACCGGGGCATCGAAGTTGGAATGCCGCGAAACTCACCTAGGCAAAGCGTTTCCGCCTATTGCGGAAGAAATCTGATGTAGAACAAGTAGCAGAAGCATACATGCTCAAGAGGGATCACCCGAAATTTAAAGGCAATTGAATTTCGGCAACGGGGCATCGAAGTCGGAATGCCGCGAAACACACCGATGCAAAGCGTTCCCCCGTTTGCGGAAGAAATCTGATGTAGAAAAAGTAGCAGAGCATACATGCTCAAGAGGGATCACCGAAATTCAAAGGCACTGAATTTCAGAACCGAGGGCATCAAGTCGGAATGCCGCGAAACTCACCGAGGCAAAGCGTTTCCCCCTATTGTGCGAAGAGGTCTGATGTAGAACAAGTAGCAGAATCATACATGCTCAAGAGGTATCACCCAAAATTCAAAGGCAACTGAATTTCGGCAACGGGGCATCGAAGTCGAATGCCGCGAAACTCTCCGAGTCAAAGCGTTCGCCGTTTGCGGAAGAAGCCTGATGTAGAACAAGTAGCAGAAGCATACATGCTCAAGAGGGATCACCCGCAATTCAAAGGAAACTGAATGTCGGCAACCGGTGGCATCGAAGTCGGAATGCCGCGAAACTCACCGAGTCAAAGCGTTTCGCCGTTTGCGGAAGAAGTCTGATGTAGAACAAGTAGCAGAAGCATACATGCTCAAGATGGATCACCCGAAATTCAAAGGCAGCCATGAATTTCGGCAACCGGGCATCGAAGTCGGAATGCCTTGAAACTGACCGAGTCAAAGCGTTTCGCCGTTTGCGGAAGATGTCTGATGTAGAACAAGTAGCAGAAGCATACATGTTAAATAGGGATCACCCGAATTTCAAAGGCAACTGAATTTCAGAAACCGGGCATCGCAGTTGAAATGCCGCGAAACACACCGCGTCAAAGCGTTTCGCCGTTTGCGGAGAAGTCTGATGTAGAACAAGTAGCAGCAGAATACATGCTCAATACGGATCACCCGAATTTCAAATGCAACTGAATTTCGGCAACGGGGCATCGAAGTCGGAATGCCGCGAAACTCGCCGAGGTTTCGCCGTTTGCGGAAGAAGTCAGATGTAGAACAAGTAGCAGAAGAATACATGTCACTAGGGATCACCCGAAATTCAAAGGCAACTGAATTTCGGCAACCGGGGCAATCGAAGTCGGAATACCGCGAAACTCGACGAGGCAAAGCGTTTCGCCGTTTGCGGAAGAGGTCTGATGTAGAACAAGTAGCAGAAGCATACATGTTCAAGAGGGATCACCCCAATTTCAAAGGCAACTGAATTTCGGCAACCGGGGCATCAAAGTCGGAATGCCGCGAAACTCACCGAGTCAAAGTGTTTCGCCGTTTGCGGAAAAAGTTTGATGTAGAACAAGTAGCAGAAGCATACATGCTCAACATGGATCACCGAAATTCAAAGGCAACTGAATTTCGGCAACCGGGGCAACGAAGTCGGAATGCCGCAAAACTCACCGAGTCAAAGCATTGCGCCGTTTGCCGAAGAAGTCTGATGTTGAACAAGTAGCAGAAGAATACATGCTCAAGAGGGATCACCCCAAATTCAAAGGCAACTGAATTTCTGCAACCGGGGCATTGAGATCGGAATGCCGCAAACTCACCGAGTCAACGCCTTTCGCCGTTTGCGGAAGAAGTCTGATGTAGAACAAGAAGCAGAAGCATACAAGCTCAAGAGGGATCACCCGAAATTCAAAGGCAACTGAATTTCGGAACCCGGTATCGATGTCGGAATGCCGTGAACTGAACGAGTCAAAGCGTTTCGCCGTTTGCGGAAGATGTATGATGTAGAACAAGTAGCAGAAGCATACATGCTCAAGAGGGATCACCCGAATTTCAAAGGCAACTGAATTTCGGCAACCGGGGCATCGAAGGTGGAATAACGCGAAACTAACTGTGTCAAAGCGTTTCGCCGTTTGCGGAAGAAGTCTGATGTAGAACAAGTAGCAGAAGCATACATGTCAAGAGGGATCACCCGAAATTCAAAGGCAACTGAATTTCGGAACCGGGGATCGAGGTCGGAATGCCGCGAAACTCACCGAGGCAAAGCGTTTCGCCGCTTTGCGGAACAAGTCTGATGTAGAACAAGTAGCAGAAGCATACATGCTCAAGAGGAATCACCCGAAATTCAAAGGCAACTGAATTTCGGCAACCGGGCATCGAAGTCGGAATGCCACGAACCTCGACGAGGCAAAGCGTTTCGACGTTTGCGGAACAAGTCTGATGTAGAACAAGTAGCAGAAGCATACATGCTCTAGAGGGATCACCCGAAATTCAAAGGCAACTGAATTTCGGCAACGGCGCATCAAAGTCGGAATGCCGCGAAAACTCACCGAGTCAAAGCATTTTCCCGTTTGCGGAAGAATTCTGATGTAGAACAAGTAGCAGAAGCATACATGCTCAAGAGTGATCACCCGAACTCAAAGCAACTGAATTTCGGCAACCGGGGCATCGAAGTCGGAATTGCCGCGAAACGTCACCGTGCCAAAGCGTTTCCCCTATTGTGGAGAAGTCTGATGTAGAACAAGAAGTCTGATAGAACAAGTAGCAGAATCATACATGCTCAAGAGGGATCACCCGAAATTCAAAGGCAACTGAATTTCAACAACCAGGCATCGATGTCAAAACGCCGCGAAACTCTCCAAGGCAAAGCGTTTTGCAATTTGAGGAAGAAGTCTTATGTAGAACAAGTAGCAGAAGCATACATGCTAAAGAGGGATCACCCGATTTCAAAGGCAACTAAATTTCGGCAACCGGGGCATCGCGATCGGAATGCCGCGAAAATCACCGAGTCAAAGCGTTTAGCCGTTTGCGGAAGAAGTCTGATGTAGAAAAGTAGCAGAAGCATACATGCTCAAGAGGGATCACTCAAAATTCAAAGGCAACTGAATTTCGCAACCGGGGCATCGAAGTCGGATTGCCGCGAAACTCACCGAGTCAAAAGCGTTTCGCCGTTTGTGAGAAGAAGTCTGATGTAGAACAAGTAGCAGTCGCATACATGCTCAAGAGGGATCACCCGAAATTCAAAGGCAAACTGAATTGCGGCAAAGAAACGAGGCCATCGAAGTCGGAATGCCGCGAAACTTACCGAGGCAAAGCGTTTCGCCGTTTGCGAAAGAAGTCTGATGTAGAACAAGTAGCAGAAGCATACATGCTAAAGAGGGATCACCCGGAATTCAAAGGCAACTAAATTCGGCAACCGGGGCATCACAGTTGGAATGCCGCGAAACTCACCGAGTGTCAAAGCGTTTCGCCGTTTGCGGAAGAGGTCTGATTTAGAACAAGTACCAGAAGCATACATGCTCAATAGGGATCACCCGAAATTCAAAGGCAACTGAATTTCGGCAAGGGGGCATCGAGATCGGAATGCCGCGAAACTCACCGAGGCAAAGTGTACCCACATTTGCGGAAGAAACTGATGTAGAACAAGTAGCAGAAGCATACATGCTCAAGAGGGATCACCCGAATTTCAAAGCAACAGAATTTCGGCAACTGGGGCATCGAAGTCCGGAATACCGCGAAACTCAAGCCGAGGCAAAGCGTTTCGCTATTTTGCGGAAGAAGTCTGATGTAGAACAAGTAGTAGAAGCATACCATGCTCAAGAGGGATACACCCGAAATTCAAAGGCAGAACTGAATTTCGGCAACCTGGGCAACGAAGTCGGAATGCCGCGAAACCTTCAGCCGAGGCAACGAGTTTCGACGTATTTGCGACAGGAAAAAAAAAATAAAAAAAAAAAAAAATAAAAAAAAAAAAAATAAAAAAAAGATGAAAAATCTGATGTGAGGAACAAGTAGCAGAAGCATACAAGCTCAAGAGGGATCACCCGAAAATTCAAAGGCAACTGTAATTTCGCAAACCCGGTGGCATCGAAGGTCGCGGAATGCGCGGCTAAACTAACCGTGTCAAAGCGTTTTCGCTGTTTGCGGAAGCATAGTGTCTGATGTAGAACAAGTAGCAGAAGCCTAATGCTCAAGGGGATCATGAACTTTAAAGGCAACTGAATTTCGGGCAACGGGAAAATCGAAGTCGGAATGCCGCTGAAACTCATGAGGCAAAGGATTTCGACGTTTGCGAACGACAGTCTCATGTAGAACAAGTAGCAGAAGCATACATGCTCAAGGAGGGATCACTCGAAATTCAAAGGCAACTGAAATTTTCGCGCAACCGGGGCATCCAAGTCGGAAATGCGCGAACCTTACCGAGTCAAAGCATTTCAGCGTTTGCGGAAGAAGGTCTTGATGCTAGAACAAGTAGCAGAAGCATAAATGCTCAAGAGAGATTCACCCGAAAATTCAAAGGGGAACTTGAATTTCGGCAACGGGGCATAGAGAGCGGGAACGTCGCGAAACTCACCGCGCTCAAAGCGTTTCGCCCTTTGCGAAAGAAGGTCTGATATTAGAACAAGTAGCCTTAAGCATACTACATGTTCAAGAGGTTCACTGAACATTCACAGGAAACTGAATTTCGGCAACCGGGACATCCACTGTGAATTGCGCGAAACGCACGAAGCAAGCATTTCCTGTTTGTGGGAGAAGGTCTGTTGTAGAAACAGTTAGCAGAAGCATACATGCCCAAGAGGGTTCACCTGTAATTCAAAGGGAACTAAATTTCGGCAACCGAGGCATCGAAGGCGGAAACGTCGCGAAAACTCACCGAGACAAAGCGGTTTTGCCATTTGCGAAAGAAGGTTGATGTAGAACATGTAGCAGAAGATTACATGCTCAAGAGGGTTCACCCGAAATTCAAAGGAAACTAAATTTCGGCGAGGGGGCATCCAAGTCGGAATTGCGCGAAACTCACCGAGTCAAAGTGTTTCGCTTGGTTCAACGTGTATGCTCGCTCTTATTGTTATGTATCTCTCAATTCTCATGTTGCCTTAAACAGAATATAAAACATAAGATACTTGATTATTTGTTATTTTATAACTTAGCAATCAATTTGGATTTCAACTATTTTTTTTTCTATTCTAACCCTACACTCTTTAATACTTGGTTATAAAACTCAACCAATAAAACAATCCAATCCAAGATCTAGGTTGTGGATCGAGCAAATAACCTGCAAGTTAGTAGATTGGCTCAACTTTTTCTTTTTAGATTAATAAAAACTTGAAACAATATTGTTTAACCAAGTTCAAACCATGTCTCAAAATCATGAGTTATAATATCAACATGTAGATACTAGGCCAAGTTTCATAACAAGCTCTTGAATGTGTAGGTTAATTGTTGGAGGAATAGGGATTCAAATTTACTATAGCCATAAAAAAATATTTAAAAAATACAAAATACTTATAAGTTGAGTTCTATTATGATTAGTGAGTCACTAAAAAAATTGCTTGTGTTATGTAATGGCCTAATGGGTTGGGTCATTTTTTTCTAACATAAAAAAAGTGTCTACGCAATGCCATCGTTTTATATAAGTAAGAAGAAAGATTGAAATCTAGTTTAAACTTGATCAGTTTTAATAAGCTCAGTTAATTTAACAATACAATACAATAATAATAATAATAAATAAATAAAAAACATAACAAAAACAGGACTTCAATACCATACTCAAGAGGAGATGAAAAAAAAACGTTTGAAACTAACCATTGTTTCGTTATAAATACCGTCTCATCACCAAAAAAAACTCACCCTTATAACCTGATCAAATTTATAATGACAAATAAATATCATAAAAAAATACATTTTTGCCCATGAAGATAGTTAATTTGGTTTTTGCTTTAAAGTGTAAAAATATTATTGTATTGTTTTAATCCACATTACAATAAATCTATGACTCTAATTGATACCTTTTTTTTTTAAGTGTTATTGGTGCAGATGATGACTTGGGTTTCATTGACTTGAGCTCACGTGTAGTTGTTAGCCCTGCAACAAAGGTTTATACAAGAATAAGAATGACTATTTTTGTTGTCGAAAATGAAATAATTAAATATTTTTCTCCTAGCTATTGCTATTATCCAGCAAGTTTTTCTCTTATCTCTAACAACTAGAAGATTGAAAAATAAATAAAATGAATTTTAGAAACAAAATGAAACTGTTGCAAATTTGGAGTGAGCCATATTTCTTCATGTTTTACTTTTCATACCTCTAACTTTTAATATGGTATTACCTCCATAATTTCAAGCCAAATTTCATTTAAGTAGAATATACAAAGGTTAAATTGAAAGGAAAAAAAAATGAAAAAATGAAAAAAAAAACAAAAAAAAAACAGAGGTAGGTGATTTGTGAACCGAAAAGTAACCATGTCGTTTAGTTGTGTTGTTAATTGTTTTGGTATAATTAAATCTGCAACCATCTATGGTTCTTCTTATGGATTCGTGAAAATTGTTGGGTGAGAAATTTGAGAGAAACACAGAACAATGCAGAAGCTGATTAACGGGCAGTAACCACCAAGCAAAAGCTAAAAAAGTTAAAAACCCAAAACATGTTCGGAGGAAGAATGGGATATGCCCCTAGGAACAACTTCGATGACAACATTATTCGGCCTTGGATTATGCTAGATAGCCTACACTAAAAAGAAAAAGGGAGAGCGCACAGAATCTGATTACAAGTCGAAACGACAAAAGGCTTGCCACAAGACATTATAGCAGAGTAGTAAATGGAGCAGCGGTTTTGTTGGACCCAACAAGGAGACAGATTGAATCTGCAAAAATATTATTTCACACCACACATAAATCGGGGCTGCATCAACATCACCAGTAACCTCTAAATCCAAGATTAGACCATAAAGAGAGAGTTTTGTGTTAAACTAGGAAGGATAAAACGAGGGCAGGGAGATTGTATATCTTGGCAAGAGAAAGAAAGATGGCATCTTCACTCTTTTGAGTCTTGATACCTCTACCTCTCTCGCTCTCTCTCTCTTCCTTAAGAAAAGAAGATCTTTTTACTGTTCAGGTTTCCACTTTCCTTCTCTGACCACTAAAGACACCTCCTATATCCTGATTGAGGACCCATGAGGGATAAATCCAAAAACACCCATGATTTTAATGACATCTATAGACACAGTACCCTTTCTCTGTTTCTTTTGTAATCAATTCATGGGCGAGAAGACAAGCATGCAATGCCGCTGGCTAATTCTGCTATTGATTTCAAGAGATTGCTAGCAGCCCTTCTACATTCAGAGTAGTAGTAACCAGCAATTACTAATAAACTAGTCATTAAGCTTGATCACTAGGCAAACGTTCCTCTTAAACAAGGCATATTTACACGGGATAAAATTAAAGACAAATGGGCTGATAACTGATTTCCTAGTCCACCTGTGCTCGTTTCAGCAGAGATCATCATTTTCTTTACGGAAACCTCAAAAGATCATCGTCAGTCTCTGATCCATCGATCTCATTTTCCCGCCCTTTTTGGGTCCACAGAAGAACCTTTTCCTTCATGGTCTGATGGCATCCTCGCCATTATTTCCATTGATTTCTCAGGGATGGATCACTCGCTGACTTGATAGCACAGAGGAATCGGAATCTGAAGAAAACCCAGCAAAACAAGACCATAAACAAAATCAGTCAACTACAGGGCAGTGTATTTGGTAAGAGTAATTAGAATAATTAATTAGATTAATGACTGTATTACCTCGGGATGCATTAAATGATCTCTTGCAATGAAGAATAGCACTCTGGATCCCATCCTGTTGCTGCAACAGCGAATCATCTCTCTATTTGACAAAACAGGAACGGCGGAGCCGCCGCCGCCACCGCCGCCGATGAAGCTGATCTGCTTTTCCCTAAATGCTTACACACAACTCTCAACCCAGCAGGCAAATTCCCTGTTTAGGACCCTTCATACTACTCGCCGCCACCGTCGGAGCTTCCGCGCTTTCCTTCTCCTTTCCCGTTATCAGCCGTTATTGGTTTTTGGGCCACCGTGGATGGTGACGGAGGAGCGGATGTTTTTGGTCCGGAGCCGGAACTTAATTGCCCGGAGAATTTCAGCTTCTCGCCATACCGTTTAGACACAGGATATAAAGAGGTTTAACTTTCTTTAAATACTTCTGCATTACATCCTTTGAAAACTTCTGCTTATCATCTGAAAAGGCAGCACCGGCAGCAGAAGCAGTTGATTCTTCTGCAGAATTCTGCTTCTGCTGTGATGACTTGATGCTTTTGCTATTCTCCTGGTAAACAAAGACATTATAGGAACTTCCTCGACCTTAAATTTCACAGTAAAAAACTTACTTAGCTTGCCATTTTCCTCATTTCTCGCCTTGTTGCTTAGGAGCAGCAGAAGCTAATGCCGGCACGTTAGCTTCTGTCTTTTCATTTGTTGTTGCAGTGTTTGGTTTCCTCTTTAATCCCGACATGAAGACGCGAAATTTTGTAGCAGATTTTAGCAGTGACACCGAAAACTGAGAGGATTTGGAGTTCAGCTCAAGCGAAGATGACTCAATCGGCACAAGCCTTCTTTGAAAAACAAATCATCGGAAGAGAAAGAGCAAGATTTTGATCCCTCCTGTCATTGCTAGACGCCGAAGAGAGAGTGAAATTGAACTCCCTCTCTTCGTCCATCCCATCATCATCAGAAGTGTCAGCAGCATCGTTTTCCTCATCAGAACCAGCCCCATTGTTTTCTTTTATCTCATCTTTGCTTCCTTCTGCTTCCTCTTCATCTTCGTCAGGAACTGCAAACTCCAAGTCAAAAAAAGGCCATCATCGTCATCATTCTCATCATCAGTTTCCACTCTGTCTGGAGACACAGCAGAGACAATTGTGGTGGCGCGTGAGTTGTAATTACCATCTCCACCGCACCCTCCACCATTAACAGCAATACCACCACCTCTCCAGTACTTGAGCAAGCTGAAAGCTTCCATTGTTGGGAGAGCCAGAATAGTAAAATGAAAAAATAAAGGGACTACAGGGAAATAAAAGAGGGGGCGAGTCTTGTTTTAAAAGAGGGAGAAAGGGGAGACGAGGGGAAACCAGAGAGAGAAAGAGAGAACAAGGGTTTTTTTTTAAAAAAAAAAAAAAAAAATTGAACGAGGGGGTAGCGTAGGTGAATGGGAGTTGCAGAATAGTACCTGAAAATGGGGTGGCAGGGGGCCAAGCTTTTTTACCGGTACAGAAAGAGAGAGGGAAAGGGAAAGAGGGGATGGCTTTTATTTTGTCTTGATTTGTTAGGGTGGTGCAGGTTAGTCCATGTGAGACCAGTCTGCGAGTCAGGAGTTGTGGAGAGTAGAAGATAGGGTTGTTCAGTGATGTAGAGATGAAGGTACAGTCCAGTAGTGCAGAGTATACGCATACTGCTAAGCTTAATTAATCGTCACGAGCAGTACTGTTAATTGGCTCAAAATCATTCTTTATTGTAAATTCTTCTAGTGAACTGTGACATGAGATATCTATGCTGTTGTGTGTATTTTGTGTGCCATTACCATTTGTTCAACTAAATTCAGTGAAGGAAGCTTTATTATTATTATTATTATTATTATTATTAATATGGACGGTTAGATTAATTTATGTATATTTCAAAAAATTAATGAACATGTAATTCTCCCTCCTGATTGTTTTTATAATTATCTTTGTTGGTTACATGCAATTATCCGACGATAGATAGGAATTCACGCAATGTGCTTTGGCAGTCTCTGGCACTATAATCCGTGATCTGGTTTAAAATAGAGATGGCAATGGAGGATAGCGATAATTGAAAAAAGAAAAAACGTGGGAACAGTACGAAGCTAGTAATGGTACGTGCAACGGTGAAATTTTCAATATTTTTACTATCATAAAGAACAGCCAGCGGTTCTATAATTGTGATGGATGGTAGCAAGGTTTGTTTGTTTTTTAGTTCTAGAAGTGTTTTTGAAAAATTTAAATTTTTTTTATCAACTGGAGGCGAAATCATTTCTATCTTCATCATGAAGAGGTTGACCAGTTTTGGTGATTATTAAGTAAAAATCGGCTGTTTACTGTTGAATATAAACTGTGCACGTATTTGCAAAACATTGTGGATGTACTATGTATTTTTCCATGATTTATTTTATTTCTCGAACATAGTTACTCGATCTAGTGGGATAGGCGAGATGCATGTATTGAGTAAAATCTTTAAATGTAGAGTAATATAAAATCTTTTTAAATATTATATCTATTTTTTTTATATCATGAAAATAACCAAACCATGAGAGTTAACTTGTAAATTCGGGCCCTCAGTTGATTGCATATCTATACGTGAGTCACATATTTATATATAAGTTAGAAAATATAAGTAGTAAGACTTGAACTAAAGTTATGTTAATCCAATCAAGTTTGGTTCGTATTTTATTGAGTTAATAAAGTTATTAAAAATATAATTAGATTAATTGAATTTTATCCTGTCAGTTTCTTATTAGTTATCACGGGTTAGATTTTATATCATAAATTTTATAAATAATATTAATTAAATCAGTTTAAGTTTGACTAACTATGTTATATATTTCTAATTTACTTTATGTAAACTTTATTTTACTCTTATTATCCAATTAACTTTATTTAAATTGTAGTTTCTAAAACATTCAGGAGAATACATGTGCACGAAAAGAAACTGTGCTAAAGGACGCTATAATATTTGTTGGAGGTGTTAGATTCATATCATTTTATATATTTTCGATATTTTCTATTCATCATACAATAAAACTAACCTAAACTCTTAAAACGAAAATGGAAAATACTTTTTTATTAAAACAACTACTCGCACATATTATAACAATTTTATTAGTTCTATTTCTTTATTTTCGAAGAAAAAAAGGGTACTTTCTTATAACAAAAGGTACGAAAAAAATATTAACTCAATTTCTAAAGATGTTTGTAAACTATCAGTGCAAATCCTCTAATGATTATTAATTTTAAGCGTTTCGTGCATGTATTTTAAAACTATTAGATAAATACTGAATATGCACTTAATTTCTTACTTCAGTTTAGTTAAACTTTATTTTATATGTTTTAGAGCTCAAATAAACGAGTTTAATTATAAATTATCAAACGTGATGTAAAGTCATTAGATTTAAGAGCTCTAACCAGGATCAAGAGTATGAAAAAGAAAAAAGAAAAAGGGGTTATGAGCTGCGCCCTTGTCACCAAAGCTAATGACTTGCTTGCTTGTGTCGCGTGACATCATATATAAATACTTACCAATTCACTGGCCGGACAGATTATGATGATACTGCTTGCAAGTTTTGGGATCTAGGCAGTGAGCTTGAAGTCTTGAAAAGTTAAACTGTCCTCAGCAAAAAAAAAATTATTTTTTTCCTGATCTCCGGATCCTCTCTGTAATTGAACTAGAGTTGGGTGTCAGTAGAGATAAGCACAGGTAAAAAATGGGTGTTGTTTTGAACATCTCCAATGGAAAATGCCATTTGAAGAGCTAAATAAAGAAAATAGCTTTTTGAATAGTGTAAATATAGCTTTTTGTATTATATGCATTCCAATGATAAAAAGCTATTTAGAAAAGCCATTTATATTTTAATATATTTCATGTAAATTAATTTTAATATAATTATATATAACTAATTTAGATATTTTATATATAATATAATTATGATGTTATTAATATATAATTAATATGAGTAATTTATAAAAGTAATATAAAATTAATGAAGTAATATAAAAGTTAAAAAATATAATTTAAAATTAAATTTAAAATTTATTTATATGAATATTTTTAATTTTAAGTTTTATATGTTATTGTTAAAAATTTAATTTTTTAAAATTAAATTCAAATTCAAACTTATAAAAGTATTACGAATTGATATCAATTTCATAACTAGAAGCTCACATTCAATGTTTAGCAATTTTGTAGTTTTCATAGATGCGAATTAATAATAAGCATTGCCTTCTACTTGTTTCTAACATAATAATTTGACCATTTTTTGAAACTAAAAGAGAATCGATATACTGGTTTAATTGTATTTTCAAGAAGACAAAATATAATTGACCTCAAATTAAAACAGACAATCAAAATAAATATTTATCAAAGATAACAACATAAATAAAAATTGTCTTACTTAACCCATATTAAAAACATAAAATAATAAAGAAATAAAACTCATCACAAATATTAAATTAACAACAAAAGTTCTAAAAAATCAAGAGATATTAAAACGAAAATAGAAAAAGCTTTTAAACAAGTATATCTTTTAATTTCAGCTAATTAACACAACCGATATTAATAATTAACCGGAGGAATAATGATTCTTATTTTTTAAAATTTGAGAGAAGGGAGGCACAATACAAAAATTTAAAACTACAAGTTTTTTCTTCATGTATTTATAGACAAAATTTTCTATGTTAAAAAAAAATAATAAATAAAAAAACCTGTTGATAGCCGTTGGCCATTTTGATCAATTTCTACAGTTAAATGTAGAAATGGCTCTTGACAAAACAAAAAACCATTTTAGTTATTGCTTTGCCTCTGCCATTGGAATGCCTAAAGTAAAGAAATAAAAGGCAACTGTACTACGCCTCTTCATTTGGCAAGTTTTAGAGCAGTGAGAGACTCTCGTTACATAATTCAGATCCAGTGGAAATGGGGAGAAAAGTGAAGGTTAAAAAAGTGCCCAGTGAAAAAGAAACATAAAGGAAAGCAAGTTTGTGAGAACACTCAACCTGCTCTGCCTCTTGGCGAGGGACCGTGGTCTAGGACTGGCTACGTTAACCCAGAATAAACATTATTTAATCTACGACAAGGACTAGCTAGCTACAGCTACATTAACCTTACTGCCTAGACCACCTCGTTAAACTCACGTGGCACTCCTGCAGGCAGGGGATGCATTTCTTTTCGAGCAAGTTTCAACATTTCCATTCCCATAAAAAAAAAAATAATAATAAAAAGGTTTAACCACACTCAATATATTATCCAAGTTCTCAATACAAGATAAGAAATAAATATGAGATACTGAAAGCATATTTAAACGCTTCTGGAGTATTGACATGGCATATTGAAATTTACTTGTCATATTATTATTTTATATTTAAATTCAAGAAAATATCATGTGCGCCACAATATTCAAGAAAATTTACTTGCCGGAACATGCCATGTACATTGTACATACCAAGTATTTAACTTTTATTAGAACACGACAATGCCCTTGAACTAACATAATATCACAGAGAAAAAACCTTAGTAAAAAAACAGAGTCCATGCATAAGAGTTTATTTGATTTTATCTCAAAAGGTAATAAAGTATTTTATACTGTTTTTAAGGAATTAAAGAGACCAAAACAGCACCAAGCAAAAGATATTATTTTTTTTATTTAATGATTAAATTAATAATAATATTGTGTAATAAAAACAATATCACTTATTAACATCATCGAATTGTAAATGATAATTATGTCATAATAATAAAGGATCACCTTGTCCCAATGCGTTTAAATGTTTCATGGAGGAGTAAATTTAGTTATCACACCATTATAATAAATAGTATTTTGATTCTTATTAAACAATAATTTTT
>CM055349.1:73925-123051 GCA_029228515.1 Populus alba x Populus x berolinensis | reverse complement strand
GAAGAAGTGTGATGTAGAACAAGTAGCAGAAGCATACATGCTCAAGAGGGATCACCCGAAATTCAAAGGCAACTGAATTTCGGCAACCGAGCATCGAAGTCGAAATGCCGCGAAACTCACCGAGGCAAAGCGTTTCGCCGTTTGCGGAAGAAGTCTGATGTAGAACAAGTAGCAGAAGCAGACATGCTCAAGAGGGATCACCCGAAATTCAAAGGCAACTGAACTTTGGCAACGGGGGCATCCAAATCGGAATGCCGCGAAACTCAACGAGGCAAAGCGTTTCGCCGTTTGCGGAAGAAGTCTGATGTAGAACAAGTAGCAGAAGCATACATGCTCAAGAGGGATCCCCCGAAATTCAAAGGCAACTGAATTTCGTCAACCGGGCATCGAAGTCGAATGCCGCGAAACTCACCGAGGCAAAGCGTTTCGCCGTATGCGGAAGAAGTGTGATGTAGAAAAAGTAGCAGAAGCATACATGCTCAAGACGGATCACCTGAAATTCAAAGGCAACTGAATTTCGGCAACCTGGGCATCGATGTCGGAAAGCCGAGAAACTCACCGAGGCAAAGCCTTTCGCCATTTGCGAAAGAAGTCTGATGTAGAACAAGTAGCAGAAGCATACATGCTCAAGAGGGATCACCCGAAATTCAAAGGCAACTGAATTTCGGCAACCGAGCATCGAAGTCGGAATGCCGCGAAACTCACCGAGGCAAAGCGTTTCAACGTTTGCGGAAGAAGTTTGATGTAGATCAAATAGCAGAAGCATACATGCTCAAGAGGGATCACCCGAAATTCAAAGGCAACTGAATTTCAGCAACGGGGGCATCAAAGTCGGATTGCCGCGAAACTCACCGAGGCAAAGCGTTTCGCCGTTTGCGAAAGAAATCTGATGTAGAACAAGTAGCAGAAGCATACATGCTCAAGAGGGATCACCTGAAATTCAAAGGCAATAGAATTTCGGCAACCGAGCATCGAAGTCGTAATGCCGCGAAACTCACCGAGGCAAAGCGTTTCGCCGTTTGCGGAAGAAGTCTAGTGTAGAAAAAGTAGCAGAAGCATACATGCTCAAGAGGGATCACCCGAAATTCAAAGGCAACTGAATTTCGGCAACCGGGGCATCGAAGTCGGAATGCCGCGAAACTCACCGAGGCAAAGCGTTTCGCCGTTTGCGGAAGAAGTCTGATGTAGAACAAGTAGCAGAAGCATACATGCTCAAGAGGGATCACCCGAAATTCAAAGGCAACTGAATTTCGGCAACCGGGGCATCGAAGTCGGAATGCCGCGAAACTCACCGAGGCAAAGCGTTTCGCCGTTTGCGGAAGAAGTCTGATGTAGAAAAAGTAGTAGAAGCATACATGCTCTAGAGGGATCACCCGAAATTCAAAGGCAACTTAATTTCGGTTACCGGGGCATCGAAGTCGGAATGCCGCGAAACTCACCGAGGCAAAGCGTTTCGCCGTTTGCGGAAGAAGTCTGATGTAGAACAAGTAGCAGAAGCATATATGCTCAAGAGGGATCACCCAAAATTCAAAGGCAACTGAATTTCGGCAACCGGGCATCAAAGTCGGAATGCCGCGAAACTCACCGCGGCAAAGCGTTTCGCCGTTTGCGGAGGATGTCTGATGTAGAACAAGTAGAAGAAGCATACATGCTCAAGCAGGATCACCCGAAATTCAAAGGCAACTGAATTTCGGCGACCGGGGTATCGAAGTCGGAATGCCGCGAAACTCACCGAGGGAAAGCGTTTCACCGTTTGCGGAGGATGTCTGATGTAGAACAAGTAGCAGAAGCATACATGCTCAAGAGGGCTCACCCGAATTTCAAAGGCAACTGAATTTCGGCAACTACGGCATCGAAGTCGGAATGCCGCGAAACTCACCGAGGCAAAGCGTTTCGCCGTTTGCGGAAGAATTCTGCTGTAGAACAACTAGCAGAAGCATACATGCTCAAGAGGGATCACCCGAAATTCAAAGGCAACTGAATTTCGGCAACCGGGGCATCAAAGTCAAAATGCCGCGAAACTCACCGAGGCAAAGCGTTTCGCCGTTTGCGGAAGAAGTCTGATGTAGAACAAGTAGCAGAAGCATACATGCTCAAGAGGGATCACCCGAAATTCAAAGGCAACTGAATTTCGGCAACCGGGCATCGAAGTCGGAATGCCGCGAAACTCACCGAGGCAAAGCGTTTCGCCGTTTGCGGAAGAAGTCTGATGTAGAACAACTAGCAGAAGCATACATGCTCCAGAGGGATCACCCGAAATTCAAAGGCAACTGAATTTCAGCAACCGGGGCATCGAAGTCGGAATGCGGCGAAACTCACCGAGGCAAAGCGTTTCGCCGTTTGCGGAAGAAGTCTGATGTAGAACAAGTAGCAGAAGCATACATGCTCAAGAGGGATCACCCGAAATTCAAAGGCAACTGAATTTCGGCAACCGGGGCATCGAAGTCGGAATGCCGCGAAACTCACCGAGGCAAAGCGTTTCGCCGTTTGCGGAAGAAGTCTGATGTAGAACAAGTAGCAGAAGCATACATGCTCAAGAGGGATCACCCGAAATTCAAAGGCAACTGAATTTCGGCAACCGGGCATCGAAGTCGGAATGCCGCGAAACTCACCGAGGCAAAGCGTTTCGCCGTTTGCGGAAGAAGTCTGATGTAGAACAAGTAGCAGAAGCATACATGCTCAAGAGGGATCACCCGAAATTCAAAGGCAACTGAATTTCGGCAACCGGGGCATCGAAGTCGGAATGCCGCGAAACTCACCGAGGCAAAGCGTTTCGCCGTTTGCGGAAGAAGTCTGATGTAGAACAAGTAGCAGAAGCATACATGCTCAAGAGGGATCACCCGAAATTCAAAGGCAACTGAATTTCGGCAACCGGGGCATCGAAGTCGGAATGCCGCGAAACTCACCGAGGCAAAGCGTTTCGCCGTTTGCGGAAGAAGTCTGATGTAGAACAAGTAGCAGAAGCATACATGCTCAAGAGGGATCACCCGAAATTCAAAGGCAACTGAATTTCGGCAACCGGGCATCGAAGTCGGAATGCCGCGAAACTCACCGAGGCAAAGCGTTTCGCCGTTTGCGGAAGAAGTCTGATGTAGAACAAGTAGCAGAAGCATACATGCTCAAGAGGGATCACCCGAAATTCAAAGGCAACTGAATTTCGGCAACCGGGGCATCGAAGTCGGAATGCCGCGAAACTCACCGAGGCAAAGCGTTTCGCCGTTTGCGGAAGAAGTCTGATGTAGAACAAGTAGCAGAAGCATACATGCTCAAGAGGGATCACCCGAAATTCAAAGGCAACTGAATTTCGGCAACCGGGGCATCGAAGTCGGAATGCCGCGAAACTCACCGAGGCAAAGCGTTTCGCCGTTTGCGGAAGAAGTCTGATGTAGAACAAGTAGCAGAAGCATACATGCTCAAGAGGGATCACCCGAAATTCAAAGGCAACTGAATTTCGGCAACCGGGCATCGAAGTCGGAATGCCGCGAAACTCACCGAGGCAAAGCGTTTCGCCGTTTGCGGAAGAAGTCTGATGTAGAACAAGTAGCAGAAGCATACATGCTCAAGAGGGATCACCCGAAATTCAAAGGCAACTGAATTTCGGCAACCGGGCATCGAAGTCGGAATGCCGCGAAACTCACCGAGGCAAAGCGTTTCGCCGTTTGCGGAAGAAGTCTGATGTAGAACAAGTAGCAGAAGCATACATGCTCAAGAGGGATCACCCGAAATTCAAAGGCAACTGAATTTCGGCAACCGGGGCATCGAAGTCGGAATGCCGCGAAACTCACCGAGGCAAAGCGTTTCGCCGTTTGCGGAAGAAGTCTGATGTAGAACAAGTAGCAGAAGCATACATGCTCAAGAGGGATCACCCGAAATTCAAAGGCAACTGAATTTCGGCAACCGGGGCATCGAAGTCGGAATGCCGCGAAACTCACCGAGGCAAAGCGTTTCGCCGTTTGCGGAAGAAGTCTGATGTAGAACAAGTAGCAGAAGCATACATGCTCAAGAGGGATCACCCGAAATTCAAAGGCAACTGAATTTCGGCAACCGGGGCATCGAAGTCGGAATGCCGCGAAACTCACCGAGGCAAAGCGTTTCGCCGTTTGCGGAAGAAGTCTGATGTAGAACAAGTAGCAGAAGCATACATGCTCAAGAGGGATCACCCGAAATTCAAAGGCAACTGAATTTCGGCAACCGGGGCATCGAAGTCGGAATGCCGCGAAACTCACCGAGGCAAAGCGTTTCGCCGTTTGCGGAAGAAGTCTGATGTAGAACAAGTAGCAGAAGCATACATGCTCAAGAGGGATCACCCGAAATTCAAAGGCAACTGAATTTCGGCAACCGGGCATCGAAGTCGGAATGCCGCGAAACTCACCGAGGCAAAGCGTTTCGCCGTTTGCGGAAGAAGTCTGATGTAGAACAAGTAGCAGAAGCATACATGCTCAAGAGGGATCACCCGAAATTCAAAGGCAACTGAATTTCGGCAACCGGGGCATCGAAGTCGGAATGCCGCGAAACTCACCGAGGCAAAGCGTTTCGCCGTTTGCGGAAGAAGTCTGATGTAGAACAAGTAGCAGAAGCATACATGCTCAAGAGGGATCACCCGAAATTCAAAGGCAACTGAATTTCGGCAACCGGGGCATCGAAGTCGGAATGCCGCGAAACTCACCGAGGCAAAGCGTTTCGCCGTTTGCGGAAGAAGTCTGATGTAGAACAAGTAGCAGAAGCATACATGCTCAAGAGGGATCACCCGAAATTCAAAGGCAACTGAATTTCGGCAACCGGGGCATCGAAGTCGGAATGCCGCGAAACTCACCGAGGCAAAGCGTTTCGCCGTTTGCGGAAGAAGTCTGATGTAGAACAAGTAGCAGAAGCATACATGCTCAAGAGGGATCACCCGAAATTCAAAGGCAACTGAATTTCGGCAACCGGGCATCGAAGTCGGAATGCCGCGAAACTCACCGAGGCAAAGCGTTTCGCCGTTTGCGGAAGAAGTCTGATGTAGAACAAGTAGCAGAAGCATACATGCTCAAGAGGGATCACCCGAAATTCAAAGGCAACTGAATTTCGGCAACCGGGGCATCGAAGTCGGAATGCCGCGAAACTCACCGAGGCAAAGCGTTTCGCCGTTTGCGGAAGAAGTCTGATGTAGAACAAGTAGCAGAAGCATACATGCTCAAGAGGGATCACCCGAAATTCAAAGGCAACTGAATTTCGGCAACCGGGGCATCGAAGTCGGAATGCCGCGAAACTCACCGAGGCAAAGCGTTTCGCCGTTTGCGGAAGAAGTCTGATGTAGAACAAGTAGCAGAAGCATACATGCTCAAGAGGGATCACCCGAAATTCAAAGGCAACTGAATTTCGGCAACCGGGCATCGAAGTCGGAATGCCGCGAAACTCACCGAGGCAAAGCGTTTCGCCGTTTGCGGAAGAAGTCTGATGTAGAAAAAGTAGCAGAAGCATACATCCTCCAGAGGGATCACCCGAAATTCAAAGGCAACTGAATTTCGGCAACCGGGGCATCGAAGGCGGAATGCCGCGAAACTCACCGAGGCAAAGCGTTTCGCCGTTTGCGGAAGAAGTCTGATGTAGAACAAGTAGCAGAAGCATACATGCTCAAGAGGGATCACCCGAAATTCAAAGGCAATTGAATTTCGGCAACCGGGCCATCGAAGTCGGAATGCCGCGAAACTCACCGAGGCAAAGCGTTTCGCCGTTTGCGGAAGAAGTTTCATGTAGAACAAGTAGTAGAAGCTTATATGCTCAAGAGGGATCACCTGGAATTCAAAGGCAACTGAATTTCGGCAACCGGGGCATCGAAGTCGGAATGCCGCGAAACTCACCGAGGCAAAGCGTTTCGCCGTTTGCGGAAGAAGTCTGATGTAGAACAAGTAGCGGAAGCATACATGCTCAAGAGGGATCACCCGAAATTCAAAGGCAACTGAATTTCGGCAACCGGGGCATCGAAGTCGGAATGCCGCGAAACTCACCGAGGCAAAGCGTTTCGCCGTTTGCGGAAGAAGTCTGATGTAGAACAAGTAGCAGAAGCATACATGCTCAAGAGGGATCACCCGAAATTCAAAGGCAACTGAATTTCGGCAACCGGGGCATCGAAGTCGGAATGCCGCGAAACTCACCGAGGCAAAGCGTTTCGCCGTTTGCGGAAGAAGTCTGATGTAGAACAAGTAGCAGAAGCATACATGCTCAAGAGGGATCACCCGAAATTCAAAGGCAACTGAATTTCGGCAACCGGGGCATCGAAGTCGGAATGCCGCGAAACTCACCGAGGCAAAGCGTTTCGCCGTTTGCGGAAGAAGTCTGATGTAGAACAAGTAGCAGAAGCATACATGCTCAAGAGGGATCACCCGAAATTCAAAGGCAACTGAATTTCGGCAACCGGGCATCGAAGTCGGAATGCCGCGAAACTCACCGAGGCAAAGCGTTTCGCCGTTTGCGGAAGAAGTCTGATGTAGAACAAGTAGCAGAAGCATACATGCTCAAGAGGGATCACCCGAAATTCAAAGGCAACTGAATTTCGGCAACCGGGCATCGAAGTCGGAATGCCGCGAAACTCACCGAGGCAAAGCGTTTCGCCGTTTGCGGAAGAAGTCTGATGTAGAACAAGTAGCAGAAGCATACATGCTCAAGAGGGATCACCCGAAATTCAAAGGCAACTGAATTTCGGCAACCGGGCATCGAAGTCGGAATGCCGCGAAACTCACCGAGGCAAAGCGTTTCGCCGTTTGCGGAAGAAGTCTGATGTAGAACAAGTAGCAGAAGCATACATGCTCAAGAGGGATCACCCGAAATTCAAAGGCAACTGAATTTCGGCAACCGGGGCATCGAAGTCGGAATGCCGCGAAACTCACCGAGGCAAAGCGTTTCGCCGTTTGCGGAAGAAGTCTGATGTAGAACAAGTAGCAGAAGCATACATGCTCAAGAGGGATCACCCGAAATTCAAAGGCAACTGAATTTCGGCAACCGGGCATCGAAGTCGGAATGCCGCGAAACTCACCGAGGCAAAGCGTTTCGCCGTTTGCGGAAGAAGTCTGATGTAGAACAAGTAGCAGAAGCATACATGCTCAAGAGGGATCACCCGAAATTCAAAGGCAACTGAATTTCGGCAACCGGGGCATCGAAGTCGGAATGCCGCGAAACTCACCGAGGCAAAGCGTTTCGCCGTTTGCGGAAGAAGTCTGATGTAGAACAAGTAGCAGAAGCATACATGCTCAAGAGGGATCACCCGAAATTCAAAGGCAACTGAATTTCGGCAACGGGGCATCGAAGTCGGAATGCCGCGAAACTCACCGAGGCAAAGCGTTTCGCCGTTTGCGGAAGAAGTCTGATGTAGAACAAGTAGCAGAAGCATACATGCTCAAGAGGGATCACCCGAAATTCAAAGGCAACTGAATTTCGGCAACCGGGGCATCGAAGTCGGAATGCCGCGAAACTCACCGAGGCAAAGCGTTTCGCCGTTTGCGGAAGAAGTCTGATGTAGAACAAGTAGCAGAAGCATACATGCTCAAGAGGGATCACCCGAAATTCAAAGGCAACTGAATTTCGGCAACCGGGCATCGAAGTCGGAATGCCGCGAAACTCACCGAGGCAAAGCGTTTCGCCGTTTGCGGAAGAAGTCTGATGTAGAACAAGTAGCAGAAGCATACATGCTCAAGAGGGATCACCCGAAATTCAAAGGCAACTGAATTTCGGCAACCGGGCATCGAAGTCGGAATGCCGCGAAACTCACCGAGGCAAAGCGTTTCGCCGTTTGCGGAAGAAGTCTGATGTAGAACAAGTAGCAGAAGCATACATGCTCAAGAGGGATCACCCGAAATTCAAAGGCAACTGAATTTCGGCAACCGGGGCATCGAAGTCGGAATGCCGCGAAACTCACCGAGGCAAAGCGTTTCGCCGTTTGCGGAAGAAGTCTGATGTAGAACAAGTAGCAGAAGCATACATGCTCAAGAGGGATCACCCGAAATTCAAAGGCAACTGAATTTCGGCAACCGGGGCATCGAAGTCGGAATGCCGCGAAACTCACCGAGGCAAAGCGTTTCGCCGTTTGCGGAAGAAGTCTGATGTAGAACAAGTAGCAGAAGCATACATGCTCAAGAGGGATCACCCGAAATTCAAAGGCAACTGAATTTCGGCAACCGGGGCATCGAAGTCGGAATGCCGCGAAACTCACCGAGGCAAAGCGTTTCGCCGTTTGCGGAAGAAGTCTGATGTAGAACAAGTAGCAGAAGCATACATGCTCAAGAGGGATCACCCGAAATTCAAAGGCAACTGAATTTCGGCAACCGGGGCATCGAAGTCGGAATGCCGCGAAACTCACCGAGGCAAAGCGTTTCGCCGTTTGCGGAAGAAGTCTGATGTAGAACAAGTAGCAGAAGCATACATGCTCAAGAGGGATCACCCGAAATTCAAAGGCAACTGAATTTCGGCAACCGGGGCATCGAAGTCGGAATGCCGCGAAACTCACCGAGGCAAAGCGTTTCGCCGTTTGCGGAAGAAGTCTGATGTAGAACAAGTAGCAGAAGCATACATGCTCAAGAGGGATCACCCGAAATTCAAAGGCAACTGAATTTCGGCAACCGGGGCATCGAAGTCGGAATGCCGCGAAACTCACCGAGGCAAAGCGTTTCGCCGTTTGCGGAAGAAGTCTGATGTAGAACAAGTAGCAGAAGCATACATGCTCAAGAGGGATCACCCGAAATTCAAAGGCAACTGAATTTCGGCAACGGGGCATCGAAGTCGGAATGCCGCGAAACTCACCGAGGCAAAGCGTTTCGCCGTTTGCGGAAGAAGTCTGATGTAGAACAAGTAGCAGAAGCATACATGCTCAAGAGGGATCACCCGAAATTCAAAGGCAACTGAATTTCGGCAACCGGGGCATCGAAGTCGGAATGCCGCGAAACTCACCGAGGCAAAGCGTTTCGCCGTTTGCGGAAGAAGTCTGATGTAGAACAAGTAGCAGAAGCATACATGCTCAAGAGGGATCACCCGAAATTCAAAGGCAACTGAATTTCGGCAACCGGGGCATCGAAGTCGGAATGCCGCGAAACTCACCGAGGCAAAGCGTTTCGCCGTTTGCGGAAGAAGTCTGATGTAGAACAAGTAGCAGAAGCATACATGCTCAAGAGGGATCACCCGAAATTCAAAGGCAACTGAATTTCGGCAACCGGGGCATCGAAGTCGGAATGCCGCGAAACTCACCGAGGCAAAGCGTTTCGCCGTTTGCGGAAGAAGTCTGATGTAGAACAAGTAGCAGAAGCATACATGCTCAAGAGGGATCACCCGAAATTCAAAGGCAACTGAATTTCGGCAACCGGGCATCGAAGTCGGAATGCCGCGAAACTCACCGAGGCAAAGCGTTTCGCCGTTTGCGGAAGAAGTCTGATGTAGAACAAGTAGCAGAAGCATACATGCTCAAGAGGGATCACCCGAAATTCAAAGGCAACTGAATTTCGGCAACCGGGGCATCGAAGTCGGAATGCCGCGAAACTCACCGAGGCAAAGCGTTTCGCCGTTTGCGGAAGAAGTCTGATGTAGAACAAGTAGCAGAAGCATACATGCTCAAGAGGGATCACCCGAAATTCAAAGGCAACTGAATTTCGGCAACCGGGGCATCGAAGTCGGAATGCCGCGAAACTCACCGAGGCAAAGCGTTTCGCCGTTTGCGGAAGAAGTCTGATGTAGAACAAGTAGCAGAAGCATACATGCTCAAGAGGGATCACCCGAAATTCAAAGGCAACTGAATTTCGGCAACCGGGGCATCGAAGTCGGAATGCCGCGAAACTCACCGAGGCAAAGCGTTTCGCCGTTTGCGGAAGAAGTCTGATGTAGAACAAGTAGCAGAAGCATACATGCTCAAGAGGGATCACCCGAAATTCAAAGGCAACTGAATTTCGGCAACCGGGGCATCGAAGTCGGAATGCCGCGAAACTCACCGAGGCAAAGCGTTTCGCCGTTTGCGGAAGAAGTCTGATGTAGAACAAGTAGCAGAAGCATACATGCTCAAGAGGGATCACCCGAAATTCAAAGGCAACTGAATTTCGGCAACCGGGGCATCGAAGTCGGAATGCCGCGAAACTCACCGAGGCAAAGCGTTTCGCCGTTTGCGGAAGAAGTCTGATGTAGAACAAGTAGCAGAAGCATACATGCTCAAGAGGGATCACCCGAAATTCAAAGGCAACTGAATTTCGGCAACCGGGGCATCGAAGTCGGAATGCCGCGAAACTCACCGAGGCAAAGCGTTTCGCCGTTTGCGGAAGAAGTCTGATGTAGAACAAGTAGCAGAAGCATACATGCTCAAGAGGGATCACCCGAAATTCAAAGGCAACTGAATTTCGGCAACCGGGGCATCGAAGTCGGAATGCCGCGAAACTCACCGAGGCAAAGCGTTTCGCCGTTTGCGGAAGAAGTCTGATGTAGAACAAGTAGCAGAAGCATACATGCTCAAGAGGGATCACCCGAAATTCAAAGGCAACTGAATTTCGGCAACCGGGCATCGAAGTCGGAATGCCGCGAAACTCACCGAGGCAAAGCGTTTCGCCGTTTGCGGAAGAAGTCTGATGTAGAACAAGTAGCAGAAGCATACATGCTCAAGAGGGATCACCCGAAATTCAAAGGCAACTGAATTTCGGCAACCGGGGCATCGAAGTCGGAATGCCGCGAAACTCACCGAGGCAAAGCGTTTCGCCGTTTGCGGAAGAAGTCTGATGTAGAACAAGTAGCAGAAGCATACATGCTCAAGAGGGATCACCCGAAATTCAAAGGCAACTGAATTTCGGCAACCGGGGCATCGAAGTCGGAATGCCGCGAAACTCACCGAGGCAAAGCGTTTCGCCGTTTGCGGAAGAAGTCTGATGTAGAACAAGTAGCAGAAGCATACATGCTCAAGAGGGATCACCCGAAATTCAAAGGCAACTGAATTTCGGCAACCGGGGCATCGAAGTCGGAATGCCGCGAAACTCACCGAGGCAAAGCGTTTCGCCGTTTGCGGAAGAAGTCTGATGTAGAACAAGTAGCAGAAGCATACATGCTCAAGAGGGATCACCCGAAATTCAAAGGCAACTGAATTTCGGCAACGGGGCATCGAAGTCGGAATGCCGCGAAACTCACCGAGGCAAAGCGTTTCGCCGTTTGCGGAAGAAGTCTGATGTAGAACAAGTAGCAGAAGCATACATGCTCAAGAGGGATCACCCGAAATTCAAAGGCAACTGAATTTCGGCAACCGGGGCATCGAAGTCGGAATGCCGCGAAACTCACCGAGGCAAAGCGTTTCGCCGTTTGCGGAAGAAGTCTGATGTAGAACAAGTAGCAGAAGCATACATGCTCAAGAGGGATCACCCGAAATTCAAAGGCAACTGAATTTCGGCAACCGGGGCATCGAAGTCGGAATGCCGCGAAACTCACCGAGGCAAAGCGTTTCGCCGTTTGCGGAAGAAGTCTGATGTAGAACAAGTAGCAGAAGCATACATGCTCAAGAGGGATCACCCGAAATTCAAAGGCAACTGAATTTCGGCAACCGGGCATCGAAGTCGGAATGCCGCGAAACTCACCGAGGCAAAGCGTTTCGCCGTTTGCGGAAGAAGTCTGATGTAGAACAAGTAGCAGAAGCATACATGCTCAAGAGGGATCACCCGAAATTCAAAGGCAACTGAATTTCGGCAACCGGGGCATCGAAGTCGGAATGCCGCGAAACTCACCGAGGCAAAGCGTTTCGCCGTTTGCGGAAGAAGTCTGATGTAGAACAAGTAGCAGAAGCATACATGCTCAAGAGGGATCACCCGAAATTCAAAGGCAACTGAATTTCGGCAACCGGGCATCGAAGTCGGAATGCCGCGAAACTCACCGAGGCAAAGCGTTTCGCCGTTTGCGGAAGAAGTCTGATGTAGAACAAGTAGCAGAAGCATACATGCTCAAGAGGGATCACCCGAAATTCAAAGGCAACTGAATTTCGGCAACCGGGGCATCGAAGTCGGAATGCCGCGAAACTCACCGAGGCAAAGCGTTTCGCCGTTTGCGGAAGAAGTCTGATGTAGAACAAGTAGCAGAAGCATACATGCTCAAGAGGGATCACCCGAAATTCAAAGGCAACTGAATTTCGGCAACCGGGGCATCGAAGTCGGAATGCCGCGAAACTCACCGAGTCAAAGCGTTTCGCCGTTTGCGGAAGAAGTCTGATGTAGAACAAGTAGCAGAAGCATACATGCTCAAGAGGGATCACCCGAAATTCAAAGGCAACTGAATTTCGGCAACGGGGCATCGAAGTCGGAATGCCGCGAAACTCACCGAGTCAAAGCGTTTCGCCGTTTGCGGAAGAAGTCTGATGTAGAACAAGTAGCAGAAGCATACATGCTCAAGAGGGATCACCCGAAATTCAAAGGCAACTGAATTTCGGCAACCGGGGCATCGAAGTCGGAATGCCGCGAAACTCACCGAGGCAAAGCGTTTCGCCGTTTGCGGAAGAAGTCTGATGTAGAACAAGTAGCAGAAGCATACATGCTCAAGAGGGATCACCCGAAATTCAAAGGCAACTGAATTTCGGCAACCGGGGCATCGAAGTCGGAATGCCGCGAAACTCACCGAGGCAAAGCGTTTCGCCGTTTGCGGAAGAAGTCTGATGTAGAACAAGTAGCAGAAGCATACATGCTCAAGAGGGATCACCCGAAATTCAAAGGCAACTGAATTTCGGCAACCGGGGCATCGAAGTCGGAATGCCGCGAAACTCACCGAGGCAAAGCGTTTCGCCGTTTGCGGAAGAAGTCTGATGTAGAACAAGTAGCAGAAGCATACATGCTCAAGAGGGATCACCCGAAATTCAAAGGCAACTGAATTTCGGCAACCGGGGCATCGAAGTCGGAATGCCGCGAAACTCACCGAGGCAAAGCGTTTCGCCGTTTGCGGAAGAAGTCTGATGTAGAACAAGTAGCAGAAGCATACATGCTCAAGAGGGATCACCCGAAATTCAAAGGCAACTGAATTTCGGCAACCGGGGCATCGAAGTCGGAATGCCGCGAAACTCACCGAGGCAAAGCGTTTCGCCGTTTGCGGAAGAAGTCTGATGTAGAACAAGTAGCAGAAGCATACATGCTCAAGAGGGATCACCCGAAATTCAAAGGCAACTGAATTTCGGCAACCGGGGCATCGAAGTCGGAATGCCGCGAAACTCACCGAGGCAAAGCGTTTCGCCGTTTGCGGAAGAAGTCTGATGTAGAACAAGTAGCAGAAGCATACATGCTCAAGAGGGATCACCCGAAATTCAAAGGCAACTGAATTTCGGCAACCGGGGCATCGAAGTCGGAATGCCGCGAAACTCACCGAGGCAAAGCGTTTCGCCGTTTGCGGAAGAAGTCTGATGTAGAACAAGTAGCAGAAGCATACATGCTCAAGAGGGATCACCCGAAATTCAAAGGCAACTGAATTTCGGCAACCGGGGCATCGAAGTCGGAATGCCGCGAAACTCACCGAGGCAAAGCGTTTCGCCGTTTGCGGAAGAAGTCTGATGTAGAACAAGTAGCAGAAGCATACATGCTCAAGAGGGATCACCCGAAATTCAAAGGCAACTGAATTTCGGCAACCGGGCATCGAAGTCGGAATGCCGCGAAACTCACCGAGTCAAAGCGTTTCGCCGTTTGCGGAAGAAGTCTGATGTAGAACAAGTAGCAGAAGCATACATGCTCAAGAGGGATCACCCGAAATTCAAAGGCAACTGAATTTCGGCAACCGGGGCATCGAAGTCGGAATGCCGCGAAACTCACCGAGTCAAAGCGTTTCGCCGTTTGCGGAAGAAGTCTGATGTAGAACAAGTAGCAGAAGCATACATGCTCAAGAGGGATCACCCGAAATTCAAAGGCAACTGAATTTCGGCAACCGGGGCATCGAAGTCGGAATGCCGCGAAACTCACCGAGGCAAAGCGTTTCGCCGTTTGCGGAAGAAGTCTGATGTAGAACAAGTAGCAGAAGCATACATGCTCAAGAGGGATCACCCGAAATTCAAAGGCAACTGAATTTCGGCAACCGGGGCATCGAAGTCGGAATGCCGCGAAACTCACCGAGTCAAAGCGTTTCGCCGTTTGCGGAAGAAGTCTGATGTAGAACAAGTAGCAGAAGCATACATGCTCAAGAGGGATCACCCGAAATTCAAAGGCAACTGAATTTCGGCAACCGGGGCATCGAAGTCGGAATGCCGCGAAACTCACCGAGGCAAAGCGTTTCGCCGTTTGCGGAAGAAGTCTGATGTAGAACAAGTAGCAGAAGCATACATGCTCAAGAGGGATCACCCGAAATTCAAAGGCAACTGAATTTCGGCAACCGGGGCATCGAAGTCGGAATGCCGCGAAACTCACCGAGGCAAAGCGTTTCGCCGTTTGCGGAAGAAGTCTGATGTAGAACAAGTAGCAGAAGCATACATGCTCAAGAGGGATCACCCGAAATTCAAAGGCAACTGAATTTCGGCAACCGGGGCATCGAAGTCGGAATGCCGCGAAACTCACCGAGGCAAAGCGTTTCGCCGTTTGCGGAAGAAGTCTGATGTAGAACAAGTAGCAGAAGCATACATGCTCAAGAGGGATCACCCGAAATTCAAAGGCAACTGAATTTCGGCAACCGGGGCATCGAAGTCGGAATGCCGCGAAACTCACCGAGGCAAAGCGTTTCGCCGTTTGCGGAAGAAGTCTGATGTAGAACAAGTAGCAGAAGCATACATGCTCAAGAGGGATCACCCGAAATTCAAAGGCAACTGAATTTCGGCAACCGCGGCATCGAAGTCGGAATGCCGCGAAACTCACCGAGGCAAAGCGTTTCGCCGTTTGCGGAAGAAGTCTGATGTAGAACAAGTAGCAGAAGCATACATGCTCAAGAGGGATCACCCGAAATTCAAAGGCAACTGAATTTCGACAACCAAGCATTGAAGTCGGAATGCCGCGAAACTCACCGAGGCAAAGCGTTTCGCCGTTTGCGGAAGAAGTCTGATGTAGAACAAGTAGCAGAAGCATACATGCTCAAGAGGGATCACCCGAAATTCAATGGCAACTGAATTTAGGCAACCGGGGCATCGAAGTCGGAATGCCGCGAAACTCACCGAGGCAAAGCGTTTCGCCGTTTGCGGAAGATGTCTGACGTAGAACAAGTAGCAGAAGCATACATGCTCAAGAGGGATCACCCGAAATTCAAGGGCTACTGAATTTATGGAATCGGGGCATCGAAGTCGGAATGGCGCGAAACTCACCGAGGCAAAGCGTTTCGCCGTTTGCGGAAGAAGTCTGATGTAGAACAAGTAGCAGAAGCATACATGCTCAAAAGGGATCACCCGAAATTCAAAGGCAACTGAATTTCGGCAACCGGGGCATCGAAGTCGGAATGCCGCGAAACTCACCGAGGCAAAGCGTTTCGCCGTTTGCGGAAGAAGTCTGATGTAGAACAAGTAGCAGAAGCATACATGCTCAAGAGGGATCACCCGAAATTCAAGGGCTACTGAATTTATGGAATCGGGGCATCGAAGTCGGAATGGCGCGAAACTCACCGAGGCAAAGTGTTTCGCCGTTTGCAGAAAAAGTCTGATGTAGAACAAGTAGCAGAAGCATACATGCTCAAAAGGGATCACTTCGGAATGCCGCGAAACTCACCGAGGCAAAGCGTTTTGCCGTTTGCGGAAGAAGTCTGAAGTAGATCAAGTAGCAGAAGCATATATGCTTAAGACGGATTTCCTGAAATTCAAAGGCAACTGAATTTCGGCAATCGAGGCATCGAAGGCGGAATGTCGTGAAACTCACCGAGTCAAAGCGTTTCGCCGTTTGCGTAAGAAGTCTGATGTTGAACAATTAGCAGAAGCATACATGGTCATGAGGGATCACCCGAAATTCAAAGCTAACTTAATTTCGGCAACCAGGGCATCGAAGTCGGAATGCCGCGAAACTCACCGAGGCAAAGCGTTTCGCCGTTTGCGGAAGAAGTCTGATGTAGAACAAGTAGCAGAAGCATACATGCTCAAGAGGGATCACCCGAAATTCAAAGGCAACTGAATTTCGGCAACCGGGGCATCGAAGTCGGAATGCCGCGAAACTCACCGAGGCAAAGCGTTTCGCCGTTTGCGGAAGAAGTCTTATGTAGATCAAGTAGCAGAAGCATATATGCTCAAGAGGGATTTCCCGAAATTCAAAGGCAACTGAATTTCGGCAATCGGGGCAACAAAGGCGGAATGCCGTGAAACTCACCGAGTCAAAGCGTTTCGCCGTTTGCGGAAGAAGTCTGATGTAGAACAAGTAGCGGAAGAAGTCTGATGTAGAACAAGTAGCATACATGCTCAAGAGGGATCACCCGAAATTCAAAGGCAACTGAATTTCGGCAACCGGGGCATCGAAGTCGGAATGCCGCGAAACTCACCGAGTCAAAGCGTTTCGCCGTTTGCGGAAGAAGTCTGATGTAGAACAAGTAGCAGAAGCATACATGCTCAAGAGGGATCACCCGAAATTCAAAGGCAACTGAATTTCGGCAACCGGGGCATCGAAGTCGGAATGCCGCGAAACTCACCGAGGCAAAGCGTTTCGCCGTTTGCGGAAGATGTCTGATGTAGAATAAGTAGCAGAAGCATACATGCTCAAGAGGTATCACCCGAAATTCAAAGGCAACTGAATTTCGGCAACCGGGGCATCGAAGTCGGAATGCCGCGAAACTCACCGAGGCAAAGCGTTTCGCCGTTTGCGGAAGAAGTCTGATGTAGAACAAGTAGCAGAAGCATACATGCTCAAGAGGGATCACCCGAAATTCAAAGGCAACTGAATTTCGGCAACCGGGGCATCGAAGTCGGAATGCCGCGAAACTCACCGAGGCAAAGCGTTTCGCCGTTTGCGGAAGAAGTCTGATGTAGAACAAGTAGCAGAAGCATACATGCTCAAGAGGGATCACCCGAAATTCAAAGGCAACTGAATTTCGGCAACCGGGGCATCGAAGTCGGAATGCCGCGAAACTCACCGAGTCAAAGCGTTTCGCCGTTTGCGGAAGAAGTCTGATGTAGAACAAGTAGCAGAAGCATACATGCTCAAGAGGGATCACCCGAAATTCAAAGGCAACTGAATTTCGGCAACCGGGGCATCGAAGTCGGAATGCCGCGAAACTCACCGAGTCAAAGCGTTTCGCCGTTTGCGGAAGAAGTCTGATGTAGAACAAGTAGCAGAAGCATACATGCTCAAGAGGGATCACCCGAAATTCAAAGGCAACTGAATTTCGGCAACCGGGGCATCGAAGTCGGAATGCCGCGAAACTCACCGAGTCAAAGCGTTTCGCCGTTTGCGGAAGAAGTCTGATGTAGAACAAGTAGCAGAAGCATACATGCTCAAGAGGGATCACCCGAAATTCAAAGGCAACTGAATTTCGGCAACCGGGGCATCGAAGTCGGAATGCCGCGAAACTCACCGAGTCAAAGCGTTTCGCCGTTTGCGGAAGAAGTCTGATGTAGAACAAGTAGCAGAAGCATACATGCTCAAGAGGGATCACCCGAAATTCAAAGGCAACTGAATTTCGGCAACCGGGGCATCGAAGTCGGAATGCCGCGAAACTCACCGAGTCAAAGCGTTTCGCCGTTTGCGGAAGAAGTCTGATGTAGAACAAGTAGCAGAAGCATACATGCTCAAGAGGGATCACCCGAAATTCAAAGGCAACTGAATTTCGGCAACCGGGGCATCGAAGTCGGAATGCCGCGAAACTCACCGAGTCAAAGCGTTTCGCCGTTTGCGGAAGAAGTCTGATGTAGAACAAGTAGCAGAAGCATACATGCTCAAGAGGGATCACCCGAAATTCAAAGGCAACTGAATTTCGGCAACCGGGGCATCGAAGTCGGAATGCCGCGAAACTCACCGAGTCAAAGCGTTTCGCCGTTTGCGGAAGAAGTCTGATGTAGAACAAGTAGCAGAAGCATACATGCTCAAGAGGGATCACCCGAAATTCAAAGGCAACTGAATTTCGGCAACCGGGGCATCGAAGTCGGAATGCCGCGAAACTCACCGAGTCAAAGCGTTTCGCCGTTTGCGGAAGAAGTCTGATGTAGAACAAGTAGCAGAAGCATACATGCTCAAGAGGGATCACCCGAAATTCAAAGGCAACTGAATTTCGGCAACCGGGGCATCGAAGTCGGAATGCCGCGAAACTCACCGAGTCAAAGCGTTTCGCCGTTTGCGGAAGAAGTCTGATGTAGAACAAGTAGCAGAAGCATACATGCTCAAGAGGGATCACCCGAAATTCAAAGGCAACTGAATTTCGGCAACCGGGGCATCGAAGTCGGAATGCCGCGAAACTCACCGAGGCAAAGCGTTTCGCCGTTTGCGGAAGAAGTCTGATGTAGAACAAGTAGCAGAAGCATACATGCTCAAGAGGGATCACCCGAAATTCAAAGGCAACTGAATTTCGGCAACCGGGGCATCGAAGTCGGAATGCCGCGAAACTCACCGAGTCAAAGCGTTTCGCCGTTTGCGGAAGAAGTCTGATGTAGAACAAGTAGCAGAAGCATACATGCTCAAGAGGGATCACCCGAAATTCAAAGGCAACTGAATTTCGGCAACCGGGGCATCGAAGTCGGAATGCCGCGAAACTCACCGAGTCAAAGCGTTTCGCCGTTTGCGGAAGAAGTCTGATGTAGAACAAGTAGCAGAAGCATACATGCTCAAGAGGGATCACCCGAAATTCAAAGGCAACTGAATTTCGGCAACCGGGGCATCGAAGTCGGAATGCCGCGAAACTCACCGAGTCAAAGCGTTTCGCCGTTTGCGGAAGAAGTCTGATGTAGAACAAGTAGCAGAAGCATACATGCTCAAGAGGGATCACCCGAAATTCAAAGGCAACTGAATTTCGGCAACCGGGGCATCGAAGTCGGAATGCCGCGAAACTCACCGAGTCAAAGCGTTTCGCCGTTTGCGGAAGAAGTCTGATGTAGAACAAGTAGCAGAAGCATACATGCTCAAGAGGGATCACCCGAAATTCAAAGGCAACTGAATTTCGGCAACCGGGGCATCGAAGTCGGAATGCCGCGAAACTCACCGAGTCAAAGCGTTTCGCCGTTTGCGGAAGAAGTCTGATGTAGAACAAGTAGCAGAAGCATACATGCTCAAGAGGGATCACCCGAAATTCAAAGGCAACTGAATTTCGGCAACCGGGCATCGAAGTCGGAATGCCGCGAAACTCACCGAGTCAAAGCGTTTCGCCGTTTGCGGAAGAAGTCTGATGTAGAACAAGTAGCAGAAGCATACATGCTCAAGAGGGATCACCCGAAATTCAAAGGCAACTGAATTTCGGCAACCGGGGCATCGAAGTCGGAATGCCGCGAAACTCACCGAGTCAAAGCGTTTCGCCGTTTGCGGAAGAAGTCTGATGTAGAACAAGTAGCAGAAGCATACATGCTCAAGAGGGATCACCCGAAATTCAAAGGCAACTGAATTTCGGCAACCGGGCATCGAAGTCGGAATGCCGCGAAACTCACCGAGTCAAAGCGTTTCGCCGTTTGCGGAAGAAGTCTGATGTAGAACAAGTAGCAGAAGCATACATGCTCAAGAGGGATCACCCGAAATTCAAAGGCAACTGAATTTCGGCAACCGGGGCATCGAAGTCGGAATGCCGCGAAACTCACCGAGTCAAAGCGTTTCGCCGTTTGCGGAAGAAGTCTGATGTAGAACAAGTAGCAGAAGCATACATGCTCAAGAGGGATCACCCGAAATTCAAAGGCAACTGAATTTCGGCAACCGGGGCATCGAAGTCGGAATGCCGCGAAACTCACCGAGTCAAAGCGTTTCGCCGTTTGCGGAAGAAGTCTGATGTAGAACAAGTAGCAGAAGCATACATGCTCAAGAGGGATCACCCGAAATTCAAAGGCAACTGAATTTCGGCAACCGGGGCATCGAAGTCGGAATGCCGCGAAACTCACCGAGTCAAAGCGTTTCGCCGTTTGCGGAAGAAGTCTGATGTAGAACAAGTAGCAGAAGCATACATGCTCAAGAGGGATCACCCGAAATTCAAAGGCAACTGAATTTCGGCAACCGGGGCATCGAAGTCGGAATGCCGCGAAACTCACCGAGTCAAAGCGTTTCGCCGTTTGCGGAAGAAGTCTGATGTAGAACAAGTAGCAGAAGCATACATGCTCAAGAGGGATCACCCGAAATTCAAAGGCAACTGAATTTCGGCAACCGGGGCATCGAAGTCGGAATGCCGCGAAACTCACCGAGTCAAAGCGTTTCGCCGTTTGCGGAAGAAGTCTGATGTAGAACAAGTAGCAGAAGCATACATGCTCAAGAGGGATCACCCGAAATTCAAAGGCAACTGAATTTCGGCAACCGGGGCATCGAAGTCGGAATGCCGCGAAACTCACCGAGTCAAAGCGTTTCGCCGTTTGCGGAAGAAGTCTGATGTAGAACAAGTAGCAGAAGCATACATGCTCAAGAGGGATCACCCGAAATTCAAAGGCAACTGAATTTCGGCAACCGGGGCATCGAAGTCGGAATGCCGCGAAACTCACCGAGTCAAAGCGTTTCGCCGTTTGCGGAAGAAGTCTGATGTAGAACAAGTAGCAGAAGCATACATGCTCAAGAGGGATCACCCGAAATTCAAAGGCAACTGAATTTCGGCAACCGGGGCATCGAAGTCGGAATGCCGCGAAACTCACCGAGTCAAAGCGTTTCGCCGTTTGCGGAAGAAGTCTGATGTAGAACAAGTAGCAGAAGCATACATGCTCAAGAGGGATCACCCGAAATTCAAAGGCAACTGAATTTCGGCAACCGGGGCATCGAAGTCGGAATGCCGCGAAACTCACCGAGTCAAAGCGTTTCGCCGTTTGCGGAAGAAGTCTGATGTAGAACAAGTAGCAGAAGCATACATGCTCAAGAGGGATCACCCGAAATTCAAAGGCAACTGAATTTCGGCAACCGGGGCATCGAAGTCGGAATGCCGCGAAACTCACCGAGTCAAAGCGTTTCGCCGTTTGCGGAAGAAGTCTGATGTAGAACAAGTAGCAGAAGCATACATGCTCAAGAGGGATCACCCGAAATTCAAAGGCAACTGAATTTCGGCAACCGGGGCATCGAAGTCGGAATGCCGCGAAACTCACCGAGTCAAAGCGTTTCGCCGTTTGCGGAAGAAGTCTGATGTAGAACAAGTAGCAGAAGCATACATGCTCAAGAGGGATCACCCGAAATTCAAAGGCAACTGAATTTCGGCAACCGGGGCATCGAAGTCGGAATGCCGCGAAACTCACCGAGTCAAAGCGTTTCGCCGTTTGCGGAAGAAGTCTGATGTAGAACAAGTAGCAGAAGCATACATGCTCAAGAGGGATCACCCGAAATTCAAAGGCAACTGAATTTCGGCAACCGGGGCATCGAAGTCGGAATGCCGCGAAACTCACCGAGTCAAAGCGTTTCGCCGTTTGCGGAAGAAGTCTGATGTAGAACAAGTAGCAGAAGCATACATGCTCAAGAGGGATCACCCGAAATTCAAAGGCAACTGAATTTCGGCAACCGGGGCATCGAAGTCGGAATGCCGCGAAACTCACCGAGTCAAAGCGTTTCGCCGTTTGCGGAAGAAGTCTGATGTAGAACAAGTAGCAGAAGCATACATGCTCAAGAGGGATCACCCGAAATTCAAAGGCAACTGAATTTCGGCAACCGGGGCATCGAAGTCGGAATGCCGCGAAACTCACCGAGTCAAAGCGTTTCGCCGTTTGCGGAAGAAGTCTGATGTAGAACAAGTAGCAGAAGCATACATGCTCAAGAGGGATCACCCGAAATTCAAAGGCAACTGAATTTCGGCAACCGGGGCATCGAAGTCGGAATGCCGCGAAACTCACCGAGTCAAAGCGTTTCGCCGTTTGCGGAAGAAGTCTGATGTAGAACAAGTAGCAGAAGCATACATGCTCAAGAGGGATCACCCGAAATTCAAAGGCAACTGAATTTCGGCAACCGGGGCATCGAAGTCGGAATGCCGCGAAACTCACCGAGTCAAAGCGTTTCGCCGTTTGCGGAAGAAGTCTGATGTAGAACAAGTAGCAGAAGCATACATGCTCAAGAGGGATCACCCGAAATTCAAAGGCAACTGAATTTCGGCAACCGGGGCATCGAAGTCGGAATGCCGCGAAACTCACCGAGTCAAAGCGTTTCGCCGTTTGCGGAAGAAGTCTGATGTAGAACAAGTAGCAGAAGCATACATGCTCAAGAGGGATCACCCGAAATTCAAAGGCAACTGAATTTCGGCAACCGGGGCATCGAAGTCGGAATGCCGCGAAACTCACCGAGTCAAAGCGTTTCGCCGTTTGCGGAAGAAGTCTGATGTAGAACAAGTAGCAGAAGCATACATGCTCAAGAGGGATCACCCGAAATTCAAAGGCAACTGAATTTCGGCAACCGGGGCATCGAAGTCGGAATGCCGCGAAACTCACCGAGTCAAAGCGTTTCGCCGTTTGCGGAAGAAGTCTGATGTAGAACAAGTAGCAGAAGCATACATGCTCAAGAGGGATCACCCGAAATTCAAAGGCAACTGAATTTCGGCAACCGGGGCATCGAAGTCGGAATGCCGCGAAACTCACCGAGTCAAAGCGTTTCGCCGTTTGCGGAAGAAGTCTGATGTAGAACAAGTAGCAGAAGCATACATGCTCAAGAGGGATCACCCGAAATTCAAAGGCAACTGAATTTCGGCAACCGGGGCATCGAAGTCGGAATGCCGCGAAACTCACCGAGTCAAAGCGTTTCGCCGTTTGCGGAAGAAGTCTGATGTAGAACAAGTAGCAGAAGCATACATGCTCAAGAGGGATCACCCGAAATTCAAAGGCAACTGAATTTCGGCAACCGGGGCATCGAAGTCGGAATGCCGCGAAACTCACCGAGTCAAAGCGTTTCGCCGTTTGCGGAAGAAGTCTGATGTAGAACAAGTAGCAGAAGCATACATGCTCAAGAGGGATCACCCGAAATTCAAAGGCAACTGAATTTCGGCAACCGGGGCATCGAAGTCGGAATGCCGCGAAACTCACCGAGTCAAAGCGTTTCGCCGTTTGCGGAAGAAGTCTGATGTAGAACAAGTAGCAGAAGCATACATGCTCAAGAGGGATCACCCGAAATTCAAAGGCAACTGAATTTCGGCAACCGGGGCATCGAAGTCGGAATGCCGCGAAACTCACCGAGTCAAAGCGTTTCGCCGTTTGCGGAAGAAGTCTGATGTAGAACAAGTAGCAGAAGCATACATGCTCAAGAGGGATCACCCGAAATTCAAAGGCAACTGAATTTCGGCAACCGGGGCATCGAAGTCGGAATGCCGCGAAACTCACCGAGTCAAAGCGTTTCGCCGTTTGCGGAAGAAGTCTGATGTAGAACAAGTAGCAGAAGCATACATGCTCAAGAGGGATCACCCGAAATTCAAAGGCAACTGAATTTCGGCAACCGGGGCATCGAAGTCGGAATGCCGCGAAACTCACCGAGTCAAAGCGTTTCGCCGTTTGCGGAAGAAGTCTGATGTAGAACAAGTAGCAGAAGCATACATGCTCAAGAGGGATCACCCGAAATTCAAAGGCAACTGAATTTCGGCAACCGGGGCATCGAAGTCGGAATGCCGCGAAACTCACCGAGTCAAAGCGTTTCGCCGTTTGCGGAAGAAGTCTGATGTAGAACAAGTAGCAGAAGCATACATGCTCAAGAGGGATCACCCGAAATTCAAAGGCAACTGAATTTCGGCAACCGGGGCATCGAAGTCGGAATGCCGCGAAACTCACCGAGTCAAAGCGTTTCGCCGTTTGCGGAAGAAGTCTGATGTAGAACAAGTAGCAGAAGCATACATGCTCAAGAGGGATCACCCGAAATTCAAAGGCAACTGAATTTCGGCAACCGGGGCATCGAAGTCGGAATGCCGCGAAACTCACCGAGTCAAAGCGTTTCGCCGTTTGCGGAAGAAGTCTGATGTAGAACAAGTAGCAGAAGCATACATGCTCAAGAGGGATCACCCGAAATTCAAAGGCAACTGAATTTCGGCAACCGGGGCATCGAAGTCGGAATGCCGCGAAACTCACCGAGTCAAAGCGTTTCGCCGTTTGCGGAAGAAGTCTGATGTAGAACAAGTAGCAGAAGCATACATGCTCAAGAGGGATCACCCGAAATTCAAAGGCAACTGAATTTCGGCAACCGGGGCATCGAAGTCGGAATGCCGCGAAACTCACCGAGTCAAAGCGTTTCGCCGTTTGCGGAAGAAGTCTGATGTAGAACAAGTAGCAGAAGCATACATGCTCAAGAGGGATCACCCGAAATTCAAAGGCAACTGAATTTCGGCAACCGGGGCATCGAAGTCGGAATGCCGCGAAACTCACCGAGTCAAAGCGTTTCGCCGTTTGCGGAAGAAGTCTGATGTAGAACAAGTAGCAGAAGCATACATGCTCAAGAGGGATCACCCGAAATTCAAAGGCAACTGAATTTCGGCAACCGGGGCATCGAAGTCGGAATGCCGCGAAACTCACCGAGTCAAAGCGTTTCGCCGTTTGCGGAAGAAGTCTGATGTAGAACAAGTAGCAGAAGCATACATGCTCAAGAGGGATCACCCGAAATTCAAAGGCAACTGAATTTCGGCAACCGGGGCATCGAAGTCGGAATGCCGCGAAACTCACCGAGTCAAAGCGTTTCGCCGTTTGCGGAAGAAGTCTGATGTAGAACAAGTAGCAGAAGCATACATGCTCAAGAGGGATCACCCGAAATTCAAAGGCAACTGAATTTCGGCAACCGGGGCATCGAAGTCGGAATGCCGCGAAACTCACCGAGTCAAAGCGTTTCGCCGTTTGCGGAAGAAGTCTGATGTAGAACAAGTAGCAGAAGCATACATGCTCAAGAGGGATCACCCGAAATTCAAAGGCAACTGAATTTCGGCAACCGGGGCATCGAAGTCGGAATGCCGCGAAACTCACCGAGTCAAAGCGTTTCGCCGTTTGCGGAAGAAGTCTGATGTAGAACAAGTAGCAGAAGCATACATGCTCAAGAGGGATCACCCGAAATTCAAAGGCAACTGAATTTCGGCAACCGGGGCATCGAAGTCGGAATGCCGCGAAACTCACCGAGTCAAAGCGTTTCGCCGTTTGCGGAAGAAGTCTGATGTAGAACAAGTAGCAGAAGCATACATGCTCAAGAGGGATCACCCGAAATTCAAAGGCAACTGAATTTCGGCAACCGGGGCATCGAAGTCGGAATGCCGCGAAACTCACCGAGTCAAAGCGTTTCGCCGTTTGCGGAAGAAGTCTGATGTAGAACAAGTAGCAGAAGCATACATGCTCAAGAGGGATCACCCGAAATTCAAAGGCAACTGAATTTCGGCAACCGGGGCATCGAAGTCGGAATGCCGCGAAACTCACCGAGTCAAAGCGTTTCGCCGTTTGCGGAAGAAGTCTGATGTAGAACAAGTAGCAGAAGCATACATGCTCAAGAGGGATCACCCGAAATTCAAAGGCAACTGAATTTCGGCAACCGGGGCATCGAAGTCGGAATGCCGCGAAACTCACCGAGTCAAAGCGTTTCGCCGTTTGCGGAAGAAGTCTGATGTAGAACAAGTAGCAGAAGCATACATGCTCAAGAGGGATCACCCGAAATTCAAAGGCAACTGAATTTCGGCAACCGGGGCATCGAAGTCGGAATGCCGCGAAACTCACCGAGTCAAAGCGTTTCGCCGTTTGCGGAAGAAGTCTGATGTAGAACAAGTAGCAGAAGCATACATGCTCAAGAGGGATCACCCGAAATTCAAAGGCAACTGAATTTCGGCAACCGGGGCATCGAAGTCGGAATGCCGCGAAACTCACCGAGTCAAAGCGTTTCGCCGTTTGCGGAAGAAGTCTGATGTAGAACAAGTAGCAGAAGCATACATGCTCAAGAGGGATCACCCGAAATTCAAAGGCAACTGAATTTCGGCAACCGGGGCATCGAAGTCGGAATGCCGCGAAACTCACCGAGTCAAAGCGTTTCGCCGTTTGCGGAAGAAGTCTGATGTAGAACAAGTAGCAGAAGCATACATGCTCAAGAGGGATCACCCGAAATTCAAAGGCAACTGAATTTCGGCAACCGGGGCATCGAAGTCGGAATGCCGCGAAACTCACCGAGTCAAAGCGTTTCGCCGTTTGCGGAAGAAGTCTGATGTAGAACAAGTAGCAGAAGCATACATGCTCAAGAGGGATCACCCGAAATTCAAAGGCAACTGAATTTCGGCAACCGGGGCATCGAAGTCGGAATGCCGCGAAACTCACCGAGTCAAAGCGTTTCGCCGTTTGCGGAAGAAGTCTGATGTAGAACAAGTAGCAGAAGCATACATGCTCAAGAGGGATCACCCGAAATTCAAAGGCAACTGAATTTCGGCAACCGGGGCATCGAAGTCGGAATGCCGCGAAACTCACCGAGTCAAAGCGTTTCGCCGTTTGCGGAAGAAGTCTGATGTAGAACAAGTAGCAGAAGCATACATGCTCAAGAGGGATCACCCGAAATTCAAAGGCAACTGAATTTCGGCAACCGGGGCATCGAAGTCGGAATGCCGCGAAACTCACCGAGTCAAAGCGTTTCGCCGTTTGCGGAAGAAGTCTGATGTAGAACAAGTAGCAGAAGCATACATGCTCAAGAGGGATCACCCGAAATTCAAAGGCAACTGAATTTCGGCAACCGGGGCATCGAAGTCGGAATGCCGCGAAACTCACCGAGTCAAAGCGTTTCGCCGTTTGCGGAAGAAGTCTGATGTAGAACAAGTAGCAGAAGCATACATGCTCAAGAGGGATCACCCGAAATTCAAAGGCAACTGAATTTCGGCAACCGGGGCATCGAAGTCGGAATGCCGCGAAACTCACCGAGTCAAAGCGTTTCGCCGTTTGCGGAAGAAGTCTGATGTAGAACAAGTAGCAGAAGCATACATGCTCAAGAGGGATCACCCGAAATTCAAAGGCAACTGAATTTCGGCAACCGGGGCATCGAAGTCGGAATGCCGCGAAACTCACCGAGTCAAAGCGTTTCGCCGTTTGCGGAAGAAGTCTGATGTAGAACAAGTAGCAGAAGCATACATGCTCAAGAGGGATCACCCGAAATTCAAAGGCAACTGAATTTCGGCAACCGGGGCATCGAAGTCGGAATGCCGCGAAACTCACCGAGTCAAAGCGTTTCGCCGTTTGCGGAAGAAGTCTGATGTAGAACAAGTAGCAGAAGCATACATGCTCAAGAGGGATCACCCGAAATTCAAAGGCAACTGAATTTCGGCAACCGGGGCATCGAAGTCGGAATGCCGCGAAACTCACCGAGTCAAAGCGTTTCGCCGTTTGCGGAAGAAGTCTGATGTAGAACAAGTAGCAGAAGCATACATGCTCAAGAGGGATCACCCGAAATTCAAAGGCAACTGAATTTCGGCAACCGGGGCATCGAAGTCGGAATGCCGCGAAACTCACCGAGTCAAAGCGTTTCGCCGTTTGCGGAAGAAGTCTGATGTAGAACAAGTAGCAGAAGCATACATGCTCAAGAGGGATCACCCGAAATTCAAAGGCAACTGAATTTCGGCAACCGGGGCATCGAAGTCGGAATGCCGCGAAACTCACCGAGTCAAAGCGTTTCGCCGTTTGCGGAAGAAGTCTGATGTAGAACAAGTAGCAGAAGCATACATGCTCAAGAGGGATCACCCGAAATTCAAAGGCAACTGAATTTCGGCAACCGGGGCATCGAAGTCGGAATGCCGCGAAACTCACCGAGTCAAAGCGTTTCGCCGTTTGCGGAAGAAGTCTGATGTAGAACAAGTAGCAGAAGCATACATGCTCAAGAGGGATCACCCGAAATTCAAAGGCAACTGAATTTCGGCAACCGGGGCATCGAAGTCGGAATGCCGCGAAACTCACCGAGTCAAAGCGTTTCGCCGTTTGCGGAAGAAGTCTGATGTAGAACAAGTAGCAGAAGCATACATGCTCAAGAGGGATCACCCGAAATTCAAAGGCAACTGAATTTCGGCAACCGGGGCATCGAAGTCGGAATGCCGCGAAACTCACCGAGTCAAAGCGTTTCGCCGTTTGCGGAAGAAGTCTGATGTAGAACAAGTAGCAGAAGCATACATGCTCAAGAGGGATCACCCGAAATTCAAAGGCAACTGAATTTCGGCAACCGGGGCATCGAAGTCGGAATGCCGCGAAACTCACCGAGTCAAAGCGTTTCGCCGTTTGCGGAAGAAGTCTGATGTAGAACAAGTAGCAGAAGCATACATGCTCAAGAGGGATCACCCGAAATTCAAAGGCAACTGAATTTCGGCAACCGGGGCATCGAAGTCGGAATGCCGCGAAACTCACCGAGTCAAAGCGTTTCGCCGTTTGCGGAAGAAGTCTGATGTAGAACAAGTAGCAGAAGCATACATGCTCAAGAGGGATCACCCGAAATTCAAAGGCAACTGAATTTCGGCAACCGGGGCATCGAAGTCGGAATGCCGCGAAACTCACCGAGTCAAAGCGTTTCGCCGTTTGCGGAAGAAGTCTGATGTAGAACAAGTAGCAGAAGCATACATGCTCAAGAGGGATCACCCGAAATTCAAAGGCAACTGAATTTCGGCAACCGGGGCATCGAAGTCGGAATGCCGCGAAACTCACCGAGTCAAAGCGTTTCGCCGTTTGCGGAAGAAGTCTGATGTAGAACAAGTAGCAGAAGCATACATGCTCAAGAGGGATCACCCGAAATTCAAAGGCAACTGAATTTCGGCAACCGGGGCATCGAAGTCGGAATGCCGCGAAACTCACCGAGTCAAAGCGTTTCGCCGTTTGCGGAAGAAGTCTGATGTAGAACAAGTAGCAGAAGCATACATGCTCAAGAGGGATCACCCGAAATTCAAAGGCAACTGAATTTCGGCAACCGGGGCATCGAAGTCGGAATGCCGCGAAACTCACCGAGTCAAAGCGTTTCGCCGTTTGCGGAAGAAGTCTGATGTAGAACAAGTAGCAGAAGCATACATGCTCAAGAGGGATCACCCGAAATTCAAAGGCAACTGAATTTCGGCAACCGGGGCATCGAAGTCGGAATGCCGCGAAACTCACCGAGTCAAAGCGTTTCGCCGTTTGCGGAAGAAGTCTGATGTAGAACAAGTAGCAGAAGCATACATGCTCAAGAGGGATCACCCGAAATTCAAAGGCAACTGAATTTCGGCAACCGGGGCATCGAAGTCGGAATGCCGCGAAACTCACCGAGTCAAAGCGTTTCGCCGTTTGCGGAAGAAGTCTGATGTAGAACAAGTAGCAGAAGCATACATGCTCAAGAGGGATCACCCGAAATTCAAAGGCAACTGAATTTCGGCAACCGGGGCATCGAAGTCGGAATGCCGCGAAACTCACCGAGTCAAAGCGTTTCGCCGTTTGCGGAAGAAGTCTGATGTAGAACAAGTAGCAGAAGCATACATGCTCAAGAGGGATCACCCGAAATTCAAAGGCAACTGAATTTCGGCAACCGGGGCATCGAAGTCGGAATGCCGCGAAACTCACCGAGTCAAAGCGTTTCGCCGTTTGCGGAAGAAGTCTGATGTAGAACAAGTAGCAGAAGCATACATGCTCAAGAGGGATCACCCGAAATTCAAAGGCAACTGAATTTCGGCAACCGGGGCATCGAAGTCGGAATGCCGCGAAACTCACCGAGTCAAAGCGTTTCGCCGTTTGCGGAAGAAGTCTGATGTAGAACAAGTAGCAGAAGCATACATGCTCAAGAGGGATCACCCGAAATTCAAAGGCAACTGAATTTCGGCAACCGGGGCATCGAAGTCGGAATGCCGCGAAACTCACCGAGTCAAAGCGTTTCGCCGTTTGCGGAAGAAGTCTGATGTAGAACAAGTAGCAGAAGCATACATGCTCAAGAGGGATCACCCGAAATTCAAAGGCAACTGAATTTCGGCAACCGGGGCATCGAAGTCGGAATGCCGCGAAACTCACCGAGTCAAAGCGTTTCGCCGTTTGCGGAAGAAGTCTGATGTAGAACAAGTAGCAGAAGCATACATGCTCAAGAGGGATCACCCGAAATTCAAAGGCAACTGAATTTCGGCAACCGGGGCATCGAAGTCGGAATGCCGCGAAACTCACCGAGTCAAAGCGTTTCGCCGTTTGCGGAAGAAGTCTGATGTAGAACAAGTAGCAGAAGCATACATGCTCAAGAGGGATCACCCGAAATTCAAAGGCAACTGAATTTCGGCAACCGGGGCATCGAAGTCGGAATGCCGCGAAACTCACCGAGTCAAAGCGTTTCGCCGTTTGCGGAAGAAGTCTGATGTAGAACAAGTAGCAGAAGCATACATGCTCAAGAGGGATCACCCGAAATTCAAAGGCAACTGAATTTCGGCAACCGGGGCATCGAAGTCGGAATGCCGCGAAACTCACCGAGTCAAAGCGTTTCGCCGTTTGCGGAAGAAGTCTGATGTAGAACAAGTAGCAGAAGCATACATGCTCAAGAGGGATCACCCGAAATTCAAAGGCAACTGAATTTCGGCAACCGGGGCATCGAAGTCGGAATGCCGCGAAACTCACCGAGTCAAAGCGTTTCGCCGTTTGCGGAAGAAGTCTGATGTAGAACAAGTAGCAGAAGCATACATGCTCAAGAGGGATCACCCGAAATTCAAAGGCAACTGAATTTCGGCAACCGGGGCATCGAAGTCGGAATGCCGCGAAACTCACCGAGTCAAAGCGTTTCGCCGTTTGCGGAAGAAGTCTGATGTAGAACAAGTAGCAGAAGCATACATGCTCAAGAGGGATCACCCGAAATTCAAAGGCAACTGAATTTCGGCAACCGGGGCATCGAAGTCGGAATGCCGCGAAACTCACCGAGTCAAAGCGTTTCGCCGTTTGCGGAAGAAGTCTGATGTAGAACAAGTAGCAGAAGCATACATGCTCAAGAGGGATCACCCGAAATTCAAAGGCAACTGAATTTCGGCAACCGGGGCATCGAAGTCGGAATGCCGCGAAACTCACCGAGTCAAAGCGTTTCGCCGTTTGCGGAAGAAGTCTGATGTAGAACAAGTAGCAGAAGCATACATGCTCAAGAGGGATCACCCGAAATTCAAAGGCAACTGAATTTCGGCAACCGGGGCATCGAAGTCGGAATGCCGCGAAACTCACCGAGTCAAAGCGTTTCGCCGTTTGCGGAAGAAGTCTGATGTAGAACAAGTAGCAGAAGCATACATGCTCAAGAGGGATCACCCGAAATTCAAAGGCAACTGAATTTCGGCAACCGGGGCATCGAAGTCGGAATGCCGCGAAACTCACCGAGTCAAAGCGTTTCGCCGTTTGCGGAAGAAGTCTGATGTAGAACAAGTAGCAGAAGCATACATGCTCAAGAGGGATCACCCGAAATTCAAAGGCAACTGAATTTCGGCAACCGGGGCATCGAAGTCGGAATGCCGCGAAACTCACCGAGTCAAAGCGTTTCGCCGTTTGCGGAAGAAGTCTGATGTAGAACAAGTAGCAGAAGCATACATGCTCAAGAGGGATCACCCGAAATTCAAAGGCAACTGAATTTCGGCAACCGGGGCATCGAAGTCGGAATGCCGCGAAACTCACCGAGTCAAAGCGTTTCGCCGTTTGCGGAAGAAGTCTGATGTAGAACAAGTAGCAGAAGCATACATGCTCAAGAGGGATCACCCGAAATTCAAAGGCAACTGAATTTCGGCAACCGGGGCATCGAAGTCGGAATGCCGCGAAACTCACCGAGTCAAAGCGTTTCGCCGTTTGCGGAAGAAGTCTGATGTAGAACAAGTAGCAGAAGCATACATGCTCAAGAGGGATCACCCGAAATTCAAAGGCAACTGAATTTCGGCAACCGGGGCATCGAAGTCGGAATGCCGCGAAACTCACCGAGTCAAAGCGTTTCGCCGTTTGCGGAAGAAGTCTGATGTAGAACAAGTAGCAGAAGCATACATGCTCAAGAGGGATCACCCGAAATTCAAAGGCAACTGAATTTCGGCAACCGGGGCATCGAAGTCGGAATGCCGCGAAACTCACCGAGTCAAAGCGTTTCGCCGTTTGCGGAAGAAGTCTGATGTAGAACAAGTAGCAGAAGCATACATGCTCAAGAGGGATCACCCGAAATTCAAAGGCAACTGAATTTCGGCAACCGGGGCATCGAAGTCGGAATGCCGCGAAACTCACCGAGTCAAAGCGTTTCGCCGTTTGCGGAAGAAGTCTGATGTAGAACAAGTAGCAGAAGCATACATGCTCAAGAGGGATCACCCGAAATTCAAAGGCAACTGAATTTCGGCAACCGGGGCATCGAAGTCGGAATGCCGCGAAACTCACCGAGTCAAAGCGTTTCGCCGTTTGCGGAAGAAGTCTGATGTAGAACAAGTAGCAGAAGCATACATGCTCAAGAGGGATCACCCGAAATTCAAAGGCAACTGAATTTCGGCAACCGGGGCATCGAAGTCGGAATGCCGCGAAACTCACCGAGTCAAAGCGTTTCGCCGTTTGCGGAAGAAGTCTGATGTAGAACAAGTAGCAGAAGCATACATGCTCAAGAGGGATCACCCGAAATTCAAAGGCAACTGAATTTCGGCAACCGGGGCATCGAAGTCGGAATGCCGCGAAACTCACCGAGTCAAAGCGTTTCGCCGTTTGCGGAAGAAGTCTGATGTAGAACAAGTAGCAGAAGCATACATGCTCAAGAGGGATCACCCGAAATTCAAAGGCAACTGAATTTCGGCAACCGGGGCATCGAAGTCGGAATGCCGCGAAACTCACCGAGTCAAAGCGTTTCGCCGTTTGCGGAAGAAGTCTGATGTAGAACAAGTAGCAGAAGCATACATGCTCAAGAGGGATCACCCGAAATTCAAAGGCAACTGAATTTCGGCAACCGGGGCATCGAAGTCGGAATGCCGCGAAACTCACCGAGTCAAAGCGTTTCGCCGTTTGCGGAAGAAGTCTGATGTAGAACAAGTAGCAGAAGCATACATGCTCAAGAGGGATCACCCGAAATTCAAAGGCAACTGAATTTCGGCAACCGGGGCATCGAAGTCGGAATGCCGCGAAACTCACCGAGTCAAAGCGTTTCGCCGTTTGCGGAAGAAGTCTGATGTAGAACAAGTAGCAGAAGCATACATGCTCAAGAGGGATCACCCGAAATTCAAAGGCAACTGAATTTCGGCAACCGGGGCATCGAAGTCGGAATGCCGCGAAACTCACCGAGTCAAAGCGTTTCGCCGTTTGCGGAAGAAGTCTGATGTAGAACAAGTAGCAGAAGCATACATGCTCAAGAGGGATCACCCGAAATTCAAAGGCAACTGAATTTCGGCAACCGGGGCATCGAAGTCGGAATGCCGCGAAACTCACCGAGTCAAAGCGTTTCGCCGTTTGCGGAAGAAGTCTGATGTAGAACAAGTAGCAGAAGCATACATGCTCAAGAGGGATCACCCGAAATTCAAAGGCAACTGAATTTCGGCAACCGGGGCATCGAAGTCGGAATGCCGCGAAACTCACCGAGTCAAAGCGTTTCGCCGTTTGCGGAAGAAGTCTGATGTAGAACAAGTAGCAGAAGCATACATGCTCAAGAGGGATCACCCGAAATTCAAAGGCAACTGAATTTCGGCAACCGGGGCATCGAAGTCGGAATGCCGCGAAACTCACCGAGTCAAAGCGTTTCGCCGTTTGCGGAAGAAGTCTGATGTAGAACAAGTAGCAGAAGCATACATGCTCAAGAGGGATCACCCGAAATTCAAAGGCAACTGAATTTCGGCAACCGGGGCATCGAAGTCGGAATGCCGCGAAACTCACCGAGTCAAAGCGTTTCGCCGTTTGCGGAAGAAGTCTGATGTAGAACAAGTAGCAGAAGCATACATGCTCAAGAGGGATCACCCGAAATTCAAAGGCAACTGAATTTCGGCAACCGGGGCATCGAAGTCGGAATGCCGCGAAACTCACCGAGTCAAAGCGTTTCGCCGTTTGCGGAAGAAGTCTGATGTAGAACAAGTAGCAGAAGCATACATGCTCAAGAGGGATCACCCGAAATTCAAAGGCAACTGAATTTCGGCAACCGGGGCATCGAAGTCGGAATGCCGCGAAACTCACCGAGTCAAAGCGTTTCGCCGTTTGCGGAAGAAGTCTGATGTAGAACAAGTAGCAGAAGCATACATGCTCAAGAGGGATCACCCGAAATTCAAAGGCAACTGAATTTCGGCAACCGGGGCATCGAAGTCGGAATGCCGCGAAACTCACCGAGTCAAAGCGTTTCGCCGTTTGCGGAAGAAGTCTGATGTAGAACAAGTAGCAGAAGCATACATGCTCAAGAGGGATCACCCGAAATTCAAAGGCAACTGAATTTCGGCAACCGGGGCATCGAAGTCGGAATGCCGCGAAACTCACCGAGTCAAAGCGTTTCGCCGTTTGCGGAAGAAGTCTGATGTAGAACAAGTAGCAGAAGCATACATGCTCAAGAGGGATCACCCGAAATTCAAAGGCAACTGAATTTCGGCAACCGGGGCATCGAAGTCGGAATGCCGCGAAACTCACCGAGTCAAAGCGTTTCGCCGTTTGCGGAAGAAGTCTGATGTAGAACAAGTAGCAGAAGCATACATGCTCAAGAGGGATCACCCGAAATTCAAAGGCAACTGAATTTCGGCAACCGGGGCATCGAAGTCGGAATGCCGCGAAACTCACCGAGTCAAAGCGTTTCGCCGTTTGCGGAAGAAGTCTGATGTAGAACAAGTAGCAGAAGCATACATGCTCAAGAGGGATCACCCGAAATTCAAAGGCAACTGAATTTCGGCAACCGGGGCATCGAAGTCGGAATGCCGCGAAACTCACCGAGTCAAAGCGTTTCGCCGTTTGCGGAAGAAGTCTGATGTAGAACAAGTAGCAGAAGCATACATGCTCAAGAGGGATCACCCGAAATTCAAAGGCAACTGAATTTCGGCAACCGGGGCATCGAAGTCGGAATGCCGCGAAACTCACCGAGTCAAAGCGTTTCGCCGTTTGCGGAAGAAGTCTGATGTAGAACAAGTAGCAGAAGCATACATGCTCAAGAGGGATCACCCGAAATTCAAAGGCAACTGAATTTCGGCAACCGGGGCATCGAAGTCGGAATGCCGCGAAACTCACCGAGTCAAAGCGTTTCGCCGTTTGCGGAAGAAGTCTGATGTAGAACAAGTAGCAGAAGCATACATGCTCAAGAGGGATCACCCGAAATTCAAAGGCAACTGAATTTCGGCAACCGGGGCATCGAAGTCGGAATGCCGCGAAACTCACCGAGTCAAAGCGTTTCGCCGTTTGCGGAAGAAGTCTGATGTAGAACAAGTAGCAGAAGCATACATGCTCAAGAGGGATCACCCGAAATTCAAAGGCAACTGAATTTCGGCAACCGGGGCATCGAAGTCGGAATGCCGCGAAACTCACCGAGTCAAAGCGTTTCGCCGTTTGCGGAAGAAGTCTGATGTAGAACAAGTAGCAGAAGCATACATGCTCAAGAGGGATCACCCGAAATTCAAAGGCAACTGAATTTCGGCAACCGGGGCATCGAAGTCGGAATGCCGCGAAACTCACCGAGTCAAAGCGTTTCGCCGTTTGCGGAAGAAGTCTGATGTAGAACAAGTAGCAGAAGCATACATGCTCAAGAGGGATCACCCGAAATTCAAAGGCAACTGAATTTCGGCAACCGGGGCATCGAAGTCGGAATGCCGCGAAACTCACCGAGTCAAAGCGTTTCGCCGTTTGCGGAAGAAGTCTGATGTAGAACAAGTAGCAGAAGCATACATGCTCAAGAGGGATCACCCGAAATTCAAAGGCAACTGAATTTCGGCAACCGGGGCATCGAAGTCGGAATGCCGCGAAACTCACCGAGTCAAAGCGTTTCGCCGTTTGCGGAAGAAGTCTGATGTAGAACAAGTAGCAGAAGCATACATGCTCAAGAGGGATCACCCGAAATTCAAAGGCAACTGAATTTCGGCAACCGGGGCATCGAAGTCGGAATGCCGCGAAACTCACCGAGTCAAAGCGTTTCGCCGTTTGCGGAAGAAGTCTGATGTAGAACAAGTAGCAGAAGCATACATGCTCAAGAGGGATCACCCGAAATTCAAAGGCAACTGAATTTCGGCAACCGGGGCATCGAAGTCGGAATGCCGCGAAACTCACCGAGTCAAAGCGTTTCGCCGTTTGCGGAAGAAGTCTGATGTAGAACAAGTAGCAGAAGCATACATGCTCAAGAGGGATCACCCGAAATTCAAAGGCAACTGAATTTCGGCAACCGGGGCATCGAAGTCGGAATGCCGCGAAACTCACCGAGTCAAAGCGTTTCGCCGTTTGCGGAAGAAGTCTGATGTAGAACAAGTAGCAGAAGCATACATGCTCAAGAGGGATCACCCGAAATTCAAAGGCAACTGAATTTCGGCAACCGGGGCATCGAAGTCGGAATGCCGCGAAACTCACCGAGTCAAAGCGTTTCGCCGTTTGCGGAAGAAGTCTGATGTAGAACAAGTAGCAGAAGCATACATGCTCAAGAGGGATCACCCGAAATTCAAAGGCAACTGAATTTCGGCAACCGGGGCATCGAAGTCGGAATGCCGCGAAACTCACCGAGTCAAAGCGTTTCGCCGTTTGCGGAAGAAGTCTGATGTAGAACAAGTAGCAGAAGCATACATGCTCAAGAGGGATCACCCGAAATTCAAAGGCAACTGAATTTCGGCAACCGGGGCATCGAAGTCGGAATGCCGCGAAACTCACCGAGTCAAAGCGTTTCGCCGTTTGCGGAAGAAGTCTGATGTAGAACAAGTAGCAGAAGCATACATGCTCAAGAGGGATCACCCGAAATTCAAAGGCAACTGAATTTCGGCAACCGGGGCATCGAAGTCGGAATGCCGCGAAACTCACCGAGTCAAAGCGTTTCGCCGTTTGCGGAAGAAGTCTGATGTAGAACAAGTAGCAGAAGCATACATGCTCAAGAGGGATCACCCGAAATTCAAAGGCAACTGAATTTCGGCAACCGGGGCATCGAAGTCGGAATGCCGCGAAACTCACCGAGTCAAAGCGTTTCGCCGTTTGCGGAAGAAGTCTGATGTAGAACAAGTAGCAGAAGCATACATGCTCAAGAGGGATCACCCGAAATTCAAAGGCAACTGAATTTCGGCAACCGGGGCATCGAAGTCGGAATGCCGCGAAACTCACCGAGTCAAAGCGTTTCGCCGTTTGCGGAAGAAGTCTGATGTAGAACAAGTAGCAGAAGCATACATGCTCAAGAGGGATCACCCGAAATTCAAAGGCAACTGAATTTCGGCAACCGGGGCATCGAAGTCGGAATGCCGCGAAACTCACCGAGTCAAAGCGTTTCGCCGTTTGCGGAAGAAGTCTGATGTAGAACAAGTAGCAGAAGCATACATGCTCAAGAGGGATCACCCGAAATTCAAAGGCAACTGAATTTCGGCAACCGGGGCATCGAAGTCGGAATGCCGCGAAACTCACCGAGTCAAAGCGTTTCGCCGTTTGCGGAAGAAGTCTGATGTAGAACAAGTAGCAGAAGCATACATGCTCAAGAGGGATCACCCGAAATTCAAAGGCAACTGAATTTCGGCAACCGGGGCATCGAAGTCGGAATGCCGCGAAACTCACCGAGTCAAAGCGTTTCGCCGTTTGCGGAAGAAGTCTGATGTAGAACAAGTAGCAGAAGCATACATGCTCAAGAGGGATCACCCGAAATTCAAAGGCAACTGAATTTCGGCAACCGGGGCATCGAAGTCGGAATGCCGCGAAACTCACCGAGTCAAAGCGTTTCGCCGTTTGCGGAAGAAGTCTGATGTAGAACAAGTAGCAGAAGCATACATGCTCAAGAGGGATCACCCGAAATTCAAAGGCAACTGAATTTCGGCAACCGGGGCATCGAAGTCGGAATGCCGCGAAACTCACCGAGTCAAAGCGTTTCGCCGTTTGCGGAAGAAGTCTGATGTAGAACAAGTAGCAGAAGCATACATGCTCAAGAGGGATCACCCGAAATTCAAAGGCAACTGAATTTCGGCAACCGGGGCATCGAAGTCGGAATGCCGCGAAACTCACCGAGTCAAAGCGTTTCGCCGTTTGCGGAAGAAGTCTGATGTAGAACAAGTAGCAGAAGCATACATGCTCAAGAGGGATCACCCGAAATTCAAAGGCAACTGAATTTCGGCAACCGGGGCATCGAAGTCGGAATGCCGCGAAACTCACCGAGTCAAAGCGTTTCGCCGTTTGCGGAAGAAGTCTGATGTAGAACAAGTAGCAGAAGCATACATGCTCAAGAGGGATCACCCGAAATTCAAAGGCAACTGAATTTCGGCAACCGGGGCATCGAAGTCGGAATGCCGCGAAACTCACCGAGTCAAAGCGTTTCGCCGTTTGCGGAAGAAGTCTGATGTAGAACAAGTAGCAGAAGCATACATGCTCAAGAGGGATCACCCGAAATTCAAAGGCAACTGAATTTCGGCAACCGGGGCATCGAAGTCGGAATGCCGCGAAACTCACCGAGTCAAAGCGTTTCGCCGTTTGCGGAAGAAGTCTGATGTAGAACAAGTAGCAGAAGCATACATGCTCAAGAGGGATCACCCGAAATTCAAAGGCAACTGAATTTCGGCAACCGGGGCATCGAAGTCGGAATGCCGCGAAACTCACCGAGTCAAAGCGTTTCGCCGTTTGCGGAAGAAGTCTGATGTAGAACAAGTAGCAGAAGCATACATGCTCAAGAGGGATCACCCGAAATTCAAAGGCAACTGAATTTCGGCAACCGGGGCATCGAAGTCGGAATGCCGCGAAACTCACCGAGTCAAAGCGTTTCGCCGTTTGCGGAAGAAGTCTGATGTAGAACAAGTAGCAGAAGCATACATGCTCAAGAGGGATCACCCGAAATTCAAAGGCAACTGAATTTCGGCAACCGGGGCATCGAAGTCGGAATGCCGCGAAACTCACCGAGTCAAAGCGTTTCGCCGTTTGCGGAAGAAGTCTGATGTAGAACAAGTAGCAGAAGCATACATGCTCAAGAGGGATCACCCGAAATTCAAAGGCAACTGAATTTCGGCAACCGGGGCATCGAAGTCGGAATGCCGCGAAACTCACCGAGTCAAAGCGTTTCGCCGTTTGCGGAAGAAGTCTGATGTAGAACAAGTAGCAGAAGCATACATGCTCAAGAGGGATCACCCGAAATTCAAAGGCAACTGAATTTCGGCAACCGGGGCATCGAAGTCGGAATGCCGCGAAACTCACCGAGTCAAAGCGTTTCGCCGTTTGCGGAAGAAGTCTGATGTAGAACAAGTAGCAGAAGCATACATGCTCAAGAGGGATCACCCGAAATTCAAAGGCAACTGAATTTCGGCAACCGGGGCATCGAAGTCGGAATGCCGCGAAACTCACCGAGTCAAAGCGTTTCGCCGTTTGCGGAAGAAGTCTGATGTAGAACAAGTAGCAGAAGCATACATGCTCAAGAGGGATCACCCGAAATTCAAAGGCAACTGAATTTCGGCAACCGGGGCATCGAAGTCGGAATGCCGCGAAACTCACCGAGTCAAAGCGTTTCGCCGTTTGCGGAAGAAGTCTGATGTAGAACAAGTAGCAGAAGCATACATGCTCAAGAGGGATCACCCGAAATTCAAAGGCAACTGAATTTCGGCAACCGGGGCATCGAAGTCGGAATGCCGCGAAACTCACCGAGTCAAAGCGTTTCGCCGTTTGCGGAAGAAGTCTGATGTAGAACAAGTAGCAGAAGCATACATGCTCAAGAGGGATCACCCGAAATTCAAAGGCAACTGAATTTCGGCAACCGGGGCATCGAAGTCGGAATGCCGCGAAACTCACCGAGTCAAAGCGTTTCGCCGTTTGCGGAAGAAGTCTGATGTAGAACAAGTAGCAGAAGCATACATGCTCAAGAGGGATCACCCGAAATTCAAAGGCAACTGAATTTCGGCAACCGGGGCATCGAAGTCGGAATGCCGCGAAACTCACCGAGTCAAAGCGTTTCGCCGTTTGCGGAAGAAGTCTGATGTAGAACAAGTAGCAGAAGCATACATGCTCAAGAGGGATCACCCGAAATTCAAAGGCAACTGAATTTCGGCAACCGGGGCATCGAAGTCGGAATGCCGCGAAACTCACCGAGTCAAAGCGTTTCGCCGTTTGCGGAAGAAGTCTGATGTAGAACAAGTAGCAGAAGCATACATGCTCAAGAGGGATCACCCGAAATTCAAAGGCAACTGAATTTCGGCAACCGGGGCATCGAAGTCGGAATGCCGCGAAACTCACCGAGTCAAAGCGTTTCGCCGTTTGCGGAAGAAGTCTGATGTAGAACAAGTAGCAGAAGCATACATGCTCAAGAGGGATCACCCGAAATTCAAAGGCAACTGAATTTCGGCAACCGGGGCATCGAAGTCGGAATGCCGCGAAACTCACCGAGTCAAAGCGTTTCGCCGTTTGCGGAAGAAGTCTGATGTAGAACAAGTAGCAGAAGCATACATGCTCAAGAGGGATCACCCGAAATTCAAAGGCAACTGAATTTCGGCAACCGGGGCATCGAAGTCGGAATGCCGCGAAACTCACCGAGTCAAAGCGTTTCGCCGTTTGCGGAAGAAGTCTGATGTAGAACAAGTAGCAGAAGCATACATGCTCAAGAGGGATCACCCGAAATTCAAAGGCAACTGAATTTCGGCAACCGGGGCATCGAAGTCGGAATGCCGCGAAACTCACCGAGTCAAAGCGTTTCGCCGTTTGCGGAAGAAGTCTGATGTAGAACAAGTAGCAGAAGCATACATGCTCAAGAGGGATCACCCGAAATTCAAAGGCAACTGAATTTCGGCAACCGGGGCATCGAAGTCGGAATGCCGCGAAACTCACCGAGTCAAAGCGTTTCGCCGTTTGCGGAAGAAGTCTGATGTAGAACAAGTAGCAGAAGCATACATGCTCAAGAGGGATCACCCGAAATTCAAAGGCAACTGAATTTCGGCAACCGGGGCATCGAAGTCGGAATGCCGCGAAACTCACCGAGTCAAAGCGTTTCGCCGTTTGCGGAAGAAGTCTGATGTAGAACAAGTAGCAGAAGCATACATGCTCAAGAGGGATCACCCGAAATTCAAAGGCAACTGAATTTCGGCAACCGGGGCATCGAAGTCGGAATGCCGCGAAACTCACCGAGTCAAAGCGTTTCGCCGTTTGCGGAAGAAGTCTGATGTAGAACAAGTAGCAGAAGCATACATGCTCAAGAGGGATCACCCGAAATTCAAAGGCAACTGAATTTCGGCAACCGGGGCATCGAAGTCGGAATGCCGCGAAACTCACCGAGTCAAAGCGTTTCGCCGTTTGCGGAAGAAGTCTGATGTAGAACAAGTAGCAGAAGCATACATGCTCAAGAGGGATCACCCGAAATTCAAAGGCAACTGAATTTCGGCAACCGGGGCATCGAAGTCGGAATGCCGCGAAACTCACCGAGTCAAAGCGTTTCGCCGTTTGCGGAAGAAGTCTGATGTAGAACAAGTAGCAGAAGCATACATGCTCAAGAGGGATCACCCGAAATTCAAAGGCAACTGAATTTCGGCAACCGGGGCATCGAAGTCGGAATGCCGCGAAACTCACCGAGTCAAAGCGTTTCGCCGTTTGCGGAAGAAGTCTGATGTAGAACAAGTAGCAGAAGCATACATGCTCAAGAGGGATCACCCGAAATTCAAAGGCAACTGAATTTCGGCAACCGGGGCATCGAAGTCGGAATGCCGCGAAACTCACCGAGTCAAAGCGTTTCGCCGTTTGCGGAAGAAGTCTGATGTAGAACAAGTAGCAGAAGCATACATGCTCAAGAGGGATCACCCGAAATTCAAAGGCAACTGAATTTCGGCAACCGGGGCATCGAAGTCGGAATGCCGCGAAACTCACCGAGTCAAAGCGTTTCGCCGTTTGCGGAAGAAGTCTGATGTAGAACAAGTAGCAGAAGCATACATGCTCAAGAGGGATCACCCGAAATTCAAAGGCAACTGAATTTCGGCAACCGGGGCATCGAAGTCGGAATGCCGCGAAACTCACCGAGTCAAAGCGTTTCGCCGTTTGCGGAAGAAGTCTGATGTAGAACAAGTAGCAGAAGCATACATGCTCAAGAGGGATCACCCGAAATTCAAAGGCAACTGAATTTCGGCAACCGGGGCATCGAAGTCGGAATGCCGCGAAACTCACCGAGTCAAAGCGTTTCGCCGTTTGCGGAAGAAGTCTGATGTAGAACAAGTAGCAGAAGCATACATGCTCAAGAGGGATCACCCGAAATTCAAAGGCAACTGAATTTCGGCAACCGGGGCATCGAAGTCGGAATGCCGCGAAACTCACCGAGTCAAAGCGTTTCGCCGTTTGCGGAAGAAGTCTGATGTAGAACAAGTAGCAGAAGCATACATGCTCAAGAGGGATCACCCGAAATTCAAAGGCAACTGAATTTCGGCAACCGGGGCATCGAAGTCGGAATGCCGCGAAACTCACCGAGTCAAAGCGTTTCGCCGTTTGCGGAAGAAGTCTGATGTAGAACAAGTAGCAGAAGCATACATGCTCAAGAGGGATCACCCGAAATTCAAAGGCAACTGAATTTCGGCAACCGGGGCATCGAAGTCGGAATGCCGCGAAACTCACCGAGTCAAAGCGTTTCGCCGTTTGCGGAAGAAGTCTGATGTAGAACAAGTAGCAGAAGCATACATGCTCAAGAGGGATCACCCGAAATTCAAAGGCAACTGAATTTCGGCAACCGGGGCATCGAAGTCGGAATGCCGCGAAACTCACCGAGTCAAAGCGTTTCGCCGTTTGCGGAAGAAGTCTGATGTAGAACAAGTAGCAGAAGCATACATGCTCAAGAGGGATCACCCGAAATTCAAAGGCAACTGAATTTCGGCAACCGGGGCATCGAAGTCGGAATGCCGCGAAACTCACCGAGTCAAAGCGTTTCGCCGTTTGCGGAAGAAGTCTGATGTAGAACAAGTAGCAGAAGCATACATGCTCAAGAGGGATCACCCGAAATTCAAAGGCAACTGAATTTCGGCAACCGGGGCATCGAAGTCGGAATGCCGCGAAACTCACCGAGTCAAAGCGTTTCGCCGTTTGCGGAAGAAGTCTGATGTAGAACAAGTAGCAGAAGCATACATGCTCAAGAGGGATCACCCGAAATTCAAAGGCAACTGAATTTCGGCAACCGGGGCATCGAAGTCGGAATGCCGCGAAACTCACCGAGTCAAAGCGTTTCGCCGTTTGCGGAAGAAGTCTGATGTAGAACAAGTAGCAGAAGCATACATGCTCAAGAGGGATCACCCGAAATTCAAAGGCAACTGAATTTCGGCAACCGGGGCATCGAAGTCGGAATGCCGCGAAACTCACCGAGTCAAAGCGTTTCGCCGTTTGCGGAAGAAGTCTGATGTAGAACAAGTAGCAGAAGCATACATGCTCAAGAGGGATCACCCGAAATTCAAAGGCAACTGAATTTCGGCAACCGGGGCATCGAAGTCGGAATGCCGCGAAACTCACCGAGTCAAAGCGTTTCGCCGTTTGCGGAAGAAGTCTGATGTAGAACAAGTAGCAGAAGCATACATGCTCAAGAGGGATCACCCGAAATTCAAAGGCAACTGAATTTCGGCAACCGGGGCATCGAAGTCGGAATGCCGCGAAACTCACCGAGTCAAAGCGTTTCGCCGTTTGCGGAAGAAGTCTGATGTAGAACAAGTAGCAGAAGCATACATGCTCAAGAGGGATCACCCGAAATTCAAAGGCAACTGAATTTCGGCAACCGGGGCATCGAAGTCGGAATGCCGCGAAACTCACCGAGTCAAAGCGTTTCGCCGTTTGCGGAAGAAGTCTGATGTAGAACAAGTAGCAGAAGCATACATGCTCAAGAGGGATCACCCGAAATTCAAAGGCAACTGAATTTCGGCAACCGGGGCATCGAAGTCGGAATGCCGCGAAACTCACCGAGTCAAAGCGTTTCGCCGTTTGCGGAAGAAGTCTGATGTAGAACAAGTAGCAGAAGCATACATGCTCAAGAGGGATCACCCGAAATTCAAAGGCAACTGAATTTCGGCAACCGGGGCATCGAAGTCGGAATGCCGCGAAACTCACCGAGTCAAAGCGTTTCGCCGTTTGCGGAAGAAGTCTGATGTAGAACAAGTAGCAGAAGCATACATGCTCAAGAGGGATCACCCGAAATTCAAAGGCAACTGAATTTCGGCAACCGGGGCATCGAAGTCGGAATGCCGCGAAACTCACCGAGTCAAAGCGTTTCGCCGTTTGCGGAAGAAGTCTGATGTAGAACAAGTAGCAGAAGCATACATGCTCAAGAGGGATCACCCGAAATTCAAAGGCAACTGAATTTCGGCAACCGGGGCATCGAAGTCGGAATGCCGCGAAACTCACCGAGTCAAAGCGTTTCGCCGTTTGCGGAAGAAGTCTGATGTAGAACAAGTAGCAGAAGCATACATGCTCAAGAGGGATCACCCGAAATTCAAAGGCAACTGAATTTCGGCAACCGGGGCATCGAAGTCGGAATGCCGCGAAACTCACCGAGTCAAAGCGTTTCGCCGTTTGCGGAAGAAGTCTGATGTAGAACAAGTAGCAGAAGCATACATGCTCAAGAGGGATCACCCGAAATTCAAAGGCAACTGAATTTCGGCAACCGGGGCATCGAAGTCGGAATGCCGCGAAACTCACCGAGTCAAAGCGTTTCGCCGTTTGCGGAAGAAGTCTGATGTAGAACAAGTAGCAGAAGCATACATGCTCAAGAGGGATCACCCGAAATTCAAAGGCAACTGAATTTCGGCAACCGGGGCATCGAAGTCGGAATGCCGCGAAACTCACCGAGTCAAAGCGTTTCGCCGTTTGCGGAAGAAGTCTGATGTAGAACAAGTAGCAGAAGCATACATGCTCAAGAGGGATCACCCGAAATTCAAAGGCAACTGAATTTCGGCAACCGGGGCATCGAAGTCGGAATGCCGCGAAACTCACCGAGTCAAAGCGTTTCGCCGTTTGCGGAAGAAGTCTGATGTAGAACAAGTAGCAGAAGCATACATGCTCAAGAGGGATCACCCGAAATTCAAAGGCAACTGAATTTCGGCAACCGGGGCATCGAAGTCGGAATGCCGCGAAACTCACCGAGTCAAAGCGTTTCGCCGTTTGCGGAAGAAGTCTGATGTAGAACAAGTAGCAGAAGCATACATGCTCAAGAGGGATCACCCGAAATTCAAAGGCAACTGAATTTCGGCAACCGGGGCATCGAAGTCGGAATGCCGCGAAACTCACCGAGTCAAAGCGTTTCGCCGTTTGCGGAAGAAGTCTGATGTAGAACAAGTAGCAGAAGCATACATGCTCAAGAGGGATCACCCGAAATTCAAAGGCAACTGAATTTCGGCAACCGGGGCATCGAAGTCGGAATGCCGCGAAACTCACCGAGTCAAAGCGTTTCGCCGTTTGCGGAAGAAGTCTGATGTAGAACAAGTAGCAGAAGCATACATGCTCAAGAGGGATCACCCGAAATTCAAAGGCAACTGAATTTCGGCAACCGGGGCATCGAAGTCGGAATGCCGCGAAACTCACCGAGTCAAAGCGTTTCGCCGTTTGCGGAAGAAGTCTGATGTAGAACAAGTAGCAGAAGCATACATGCTCAAGAGGGATCACCCGAAATTCAAAGGCAACTGAATTTCGGCAACCGGGGCATCGAAGTCGGAATGCCGCGAAACTCACCGAGTCAAAGCGTTTCGCCGTTTGCGGAAGAAGTCTGATGTAGAACAAGTAGCAGAAGCATACATGCTCAAGAGGGATCACCCGAAATTCAAAGGCAACTGAATTTCGGCAACCGGGGCATCGAAGTCGGAATGCCGCGAAACTCACCGAGTCAAAGCGTTTCGCCGTTTGCGGAAGAAGTCTGATGTAGAACAAGTAGCAGAAGCATACATGCTCAAGAGGGATCACCCGAAATTCAAAGGCAACTGAATTTCGGCAACCGGGGCATCGAAGTCGGAATGCCGCGAAACTCACCGAGTCAAAGCGTTTCGCCGTTTGCGGAAGAAGTCTGATGTAGAACAAGTAGCAGAAGCATACATGCTCAAGAGGGATCACCCGAAATTCAAAGGCAACTGAATTTCGGCAACCGGGGCATCGAAGTCGGAATGCCGCGAAACTCACCGAGTCAAAGCGTTTCGCCGTTTGCGGAAGAAGTCTGATGTAGAACAAGTAGCAGAAGCATACATGCTCAAGAGGGATCACCCGAAATTCAAAGGCAACTGAATTTCGGCAACCGGGGCATCGAAGTCGGAATGCCGCGAAACTCACCGAGTCAAAGCGTTTCGCCGTTTGCGGAAGAAGTCTGATGTAGAACAAGTAGCAGAAGCATACATGCTCAAGAGGGATCACCCGAAATTCAAAGGCAACTGAATTTCGGCAACCGGGGCATCGAAGTCGGAATGCCGCGAAACTCACCGAGTCAAAGCGTTTCGCCGTTTGCGGAAGAAGTCTGATGTAGAACAAGTAGCAGAAGCATACATGCTCAAGAGGGATCACCCGAAATTCAAAGGCAACTGAATTTCGGCAACCGGGGCATCGAAGTCGGAATGCCGCGAAACTCACCGAGTCAAAGCGTTTCGCCGTTTGCGGAAGAAGTCTGATGTAGAACAAGTAGCAGAAGCATACATGCTCAAGAGGGATCACCCGAAATTCAAAGGCAACTGAATTTCGGCAACCGGGGCATCGAAGTCGGAATGCCGCGAAACTCACCGAGTCAAAGCGTTTCGCCGTTTGCGGAAGAAGTCTGATGTAGAACAAGTAGCAGAAGCATACATGCTCAAGAGGGATCACCCGAAATTCAAAGGCAACTGAATTTCGGCAACCGGGGCATCGAAGTCGGAATGCCGCGAAACTCACCGAGTCAAAGCGTTTCGCCGTTTGCGGAAGAAGTCTGATGTAGAACAAGTAGCAGAAGCATACATGCTCAAGAGGGATCACCCGAAATTCAAAGGCAACTGAATTTCGGCAACCGGGGCATCGAAGTCGGAATGCCGCGAAACTCACCGAGTCAAAGCGTTTCGCCGTTTGCGGAAGAAGTCTGATGTAGAACAAGTAGCAGAAGCATACATGCTCAAGAGGGATCACCCGAAATTCAAAGGCAACTGAATTTCGGCAACCGGGGCATCGAAGTCGGAATGCCGCGAAACTCACCGAGTCAAAGCGTTTCGCCGTTTGCGGAAGAAGTCTGATGTAGAACAAGTAGCAGAAGCATACATGCTCAAGAGGGATCACCCGAAATTCAAAGGCAACTGAATTTCGGCAACCGGGGCATCGAAGTCGGAATGCCGCGAAACTCACCGAGTCAAAGCGTTTCGCCGTTTGCGGAAGAAGTCTGATGTAGAACAAGTAGCAGAAGCATACATGCTCAAGAGGGATCACCCGAAATTCAAAGGCAACTGAATTTCGGCAACCGGGGCATCGAAGTCGGAATGCCGCGAAACTCACCGAGTCAAAGCGTTTCGCCGTTTGCGGAAGAAGTCTGATGTAGAACAAGTAGCAGAAGCATACATGCTCAAGAGGGATCACCCGAAATTCAAAGGCAACTGAATTTCGGCAACCGGGGCATCGAAGTCGGAATGCCGCGAAACTCACCGAGTCAAAGCGTTTCGCCGTTTGCGGAAGAAGTCTGATGTAGAACAAGTAGCAGAAGCATACATGCTCAAGAGGGATCACCCGAAATTCAAAGGCAACTGAATTTCGGCAACCGGGGCATCGAAGTCGGAATGCCGCGAAACTCACCGAGTCAAAGCGTTTCGCCGTTTGCGGAAGAAGTCTGATGTAGAACAAGTAGCAGAAGCATACATGCTCAAGAGGGATCACCCGAAATTCAAAGGCAACTGAATTTCGGCAACCGGGGCATCGAAGTCGGAATGCCGCGAAACTCACCGAGTCAAAGCGTTTCGCCGTTTGCGGAAGAAGTCTGATGTAGAACAAGTAGCAGAAGCATACATGCTCAAGAGGGATCACCCGAAATTCAAAGGCAACTGAATTTCGGCAACGGGGCATCGAAGTCGGAATGCCGCGAAACTCACCGAGTCAAAGCGTTTCGCCGTTTGCGGAAGAAGTCTGATGTAGAACAAGTAGCAGAAGCATACATGCTCAAGAGGGATCACCCGAAATTCAAAGGCAACTGAATTTCGGCAACCGGGGCATCGAAGTCGGAATGCCGCGAAACTCACCGAGTCAAAGCGTTTCGCCGTTTGCGGAAGAAGTCTGATGTAGAACAAGTAGCAGAAGCATACATGCTCAAGAGGGATCACCCGAAATTCAAAGGCAACTGAATTTCGGCAACCGGGGCATCGAAGTCGGAATGCCGCGAAACTCACCGAGTCAAAGCGTTTCGCCGTTTGCGGAAGAAGTCTGATGTAGAACAAGTAGCAGAAGCATACATGCTCAAGAGGGATCACCCGAAATTCAAAGGCAACTGAATTTCGGCAACCGGGGCATCGAAGTCGGAATGCCGCGAAACTCACCGAGTCAAAGCGTTTCGCCGTTTGCGGAAGAAGTCTGATGTAGAACAAGTAGCAGAAGCATACATGCTCAAGAGGGATCACCCGAAATTCAAAGGCAACTGAATTTCGGCAACCGGGGCATCGAAGTCGGAATGCCGCGAAACTCACCGAGTCAAAGCGTTTCGCCGTTTGCGGAAGAAGTCTGATGTAGAACAAGTAGCAGAAGCATACATGCTCAAGAGGGATCACCCGAAATTCAAAGGCAACTGAATTTCGGCAACCGGGGCATCGAAGTCGGAATGCCGCGAAACTCACCGAGTCAAAGCGTTTCGCCGTTTGCGGAAGAAGTCTGATGTAGAACAAGTAGCAGAAGCATACATGCTCAAGAGGGATCACCCGAAATTCAAAGGCAACTGAATTTCGGCAACCGGCATCGAAGTCGAATGCCGCGAAACTCACCGAGTCAAAGCGTTTCGCCGTTTGCGGAAGATTCTGATGTAGAACAAGTAGCAGAAGCATACATGCTCAAGAGGGATCACCCGAAATTCAAAGGCAACTGAATTTCGGCAACCGGGGCATCGAAGTCGGAATGCCGCGAAACTCACGAGTCAAAGCGTTTCGCGTTTGCGAAGAAGTCTGATGTAGAACAAGTAGCAGAAGCATACATGCTCAAGAGGGATCACCCGAAATTCAAAGGCAACTGAATTTCGGCAACCGG
>CM055349.1:53751-73825 GCA_029228515.1 Populus alba x Populus x berolinensis | reverse complement strand
CATTCCGACTTCGATGCCCGGTTGCCGAAATTCAGTTGCCTTTGAATTTCGGGTGATCCCTCTTGAGCATGTATGCTTCTGCTACTTGTTCCACATCAAACTTCTTCCGCAAAAGGCGAAACGCTTTGACTCGGTGAGTTTCTGGCGGCATTCCGAATTCCGATGCCCCCGGTTGCTGAAATTCAGTTTGCCTTTGAATTTCGCGGGTGGATCCCTCTTTGAGCATGTAAGCGTCCTCCGCTACTATGTCCTAAATTAGACTTCTTCTCCGTAAACGGCCAAAACGCTCTGACTCGATGTATTTTCGCGGCATTCCGACTTCGATGCCACCGTTGTGCCGAAAATTGGAGGTTGCCTTTGAATTTCGGGTGATCCCCTCTTGAGCATGTATGCATCCGCTACGTGTTCTACATCAAACTTCTTCCGCAAACGGCGAAACGCTTTGACTCGGTGAGTTTGGCGGCTTTCCGACTTCGATGCCCCGGTTGCCAGTGAAATTGAGTTGCCTTTGAATTTCGGGTGATCCCTCTTAAGCATGTATGCTTCCGCTACTTGTTTCTACATTCAGGACTTCTTCCGCAAACGGGGAAACGCTTTGACTCGGTGATTTTCGCGGCATTTCCGACTTCGATGCCCCCGGTTGCACGAAATTTGTGTTCGCCTTTGAATTTCGGGTGATCCCTCTATGATCATGTGTTGCTTCCGCTACTTGTTCCACATCAGACTTCTTCCGCAAACGGCGAAACGCTTTCAATCAGTGAGTTTCGCCCAGGCATTCCGATCTTCGATGCCCCCCGTTGCCGAAATTTAGTTGCCTTTGAATTTCTGGTGATTCCCTCTTGAGCATGTATGCTTCTGCTACTTGTACTACATCAGACCTTTCTTCCGCAAACGGCGAAACGCTTGGACGCGGTGAGTTTCGCGGCATTCCGACTTCGATGCCCCGGTTGCCGAAATTGAGTTGCCTTTGAATTTGGGGTGATCCCTCTGAAGCATGTATGCTTCTGCTACTTGTTCTGCATCATATCTTCTTCACAAACGGGGAAACGCTTTGATCTCAGGTGAGTTTTCGCGGCATTCCGACTTCGATGCTCCGGTTGCCGAAATTGAGTTGCCTATGAATTTCGGGTGATCCCTCTTGAGCATGTCTGCTTATGCTACTTGTTCTACATCAGACCTCTTCCGCAAACGGCGAAACACTTTGACTCGGTGACTTTCAGCGGCATTTGACTTCGATCGATGCCCCGGTTGCCCGAAATTGAGTTGCCTTTGATTTTCGGGTGATCCCTCTGCAAGCATGTATGCTTCTGCTACTTGTTCTACTTCATTTCTTCTTCCACCAACGGGGAAACGCTTTGACTCGGTGAGTTTCGCGGCATTCCGACTTCGATGACCCGGTTGCCGAAATTCAGTTTGCCTTTGAATTTCGGGTGATCCCTCTTGATCATGTATGCTTCTGCTACTTGTTCTACATCAGAACCTTCTATCGCAAAACAGCGAAACGCTTTGACTCGGTGAGTTTTCGAGGCATTCCGGGGGACTTCGATGCCCCGGTTGCCGGAATTGAGTTGCCTTTGATTTCGGGTGATCCCACTTGAGAATGTATGCTTCTAGCTACTTGTTCTACATCAGACTTTCTTCCGCAATACGGGCGAAAACGCTTTGACTCGCGTGAGGTTTCGGGGCATTCGACTTCGGATGCTTGCCGGTCGGCCCGACCGCTTCCACAATCAGTTGCCCTTCTGAATTTCGGGTGATTCCCCTCTTTGTGGCATGTATGCTTCTGCTACTTGTGTCTACAGCAGACCTGCTTCATCGCAAACGGCGAAACGCTTTGACTCGGTGAAGTTTACGCGGCAATTCACGACTTCGATGCCCATCCATTGACGAACATTCAGTTGCCCTTTGAATTTCGGGTGATACAATAGAGCAATGTGTGCTTCTGTACTTGTGCTTACATCAGACCTTCTTCCGCAACTTGGCGAAACGCTTTGACTCACGCAGGTGAGTTTCGCGGCATTCCGACTTCGAATTGCCCCGGTTGCCGGCTATTGAGTTGCCTTTGAATTTCGGGTGATCCCACTAGAAGACATGTATGCTTCTGCTACTTGTTTCTACATCAGAACCTTCTTCCGCAAACAGCGAAACGCTTTTGACCTCGGTGAGTTTCGCGGCATTAGACCTTGCGAGACCCCGAGTGCCGAAATTCAGTTGCCTTTGAATTTTCGGGTGTTCACCCTCTTGAGCATGAATGCTTCATGCTACTTGTTCTACATCCATCAGACCTTTCTTCCGCAAATGGCGTTACGCTTTGACCTCGGTGAGTTTCGCGGCATTCCGACTTCGGATGCCCCGGTTGCCGAAATTGAGTTGCCTTTGGAATTTCGGGTGATCCCTCTTAAGCATGTCATGCTTCTGCTACTTGTTCATACATCAGGACTTTCTTCCGCAAACGGCGAAACCGCTTTGACTCGGTGGGTTGCGCGGCATTCCGACTTTCGTATGCCCCTGGTTTGCCGAAATTCAGTTGCCTTTGAATTTCGTAAGGTTGATCCCTCTTGAACCTTGTATTTCTTTATATTATTTGTCTGCTTCTGCTACTTTTGTTCTACATACAGACCTGCTTTCTGCCGCAAACCGGCGAAACGCTTTTAATCGGTGAAGTTTCGCGGCATTTCGACTTCGATGCCCCGGTTGCCGAAAATTCAGTTGCCTTTGAATGTCGGGAGATCCCTCTTCGAGCATGTATGGCTTCTGCTACTTGTTCTACATAAGACTTCTTCCGCAAACGGCGAAACGTTTTGACTCGGTGAGTTTCGCGGAATTCCGACTTCGATGCCCCGGTTGCACGAACATTTCAGTTGCCTCCTTGAATTTCAGGGGTGATCCCTCTTGAGCATGTATGCTTATGCTACTTGTGCTACATCAGGACTTTCTTCTGCAAACGGCGAAACGCTTTGACTCGGTGAGTTTCGCGGCATTCCAGACTTCGTATGCCCCGGTTGCCGAAATTCAGTTGCCTCTTGTAATTTTCGGCTGATCCGCTCGCACGCACTCGCGCATGTATGCTTCTGCTACTTGTTCTACATCAGACTTTCTTCCGCAAACGGCGAAATCGCTTTGACTCGGTGAGTTTCGCGGCATTTCCGACTTCGAGTCTGTCACCTGGTTGCCGAAATTCAGTTGCCTTTGAATTTCAGGTGATCCCTCTTGAGCCATCTGTGTCGCTTCTGCTACTTGTTCTACACCAGACCTTTCTTCCGCAAACGGACGAAACGCCGTTTTGACTCGGTGATTGTTAGCGGCATTTCCCGACTTCGATGCCCCGGTTGCCAGAAACTCAGTTGCCTTTGAATTTCGGGTGATTTGTCTTGAGCATGGTATGCTTCTGGACGTTGTTCTACATCAGACCTCCTCTTCACGCAAAACGGCGAAACGCTTTGACTCGGTGAGTTTCGCGGCATTCCGACTTCGATGCCCCTGTTGCCGTAAATTCAGTTGCCTTTGAATTTCGGGTTGATCCCTCCGTGAGCATGTGTGCTTCTGCTACTTGTTTTACCTTCAGAACTTTTCATTCTGCATATCGGCGAAACGCGTTTGACTCGGTGAGTTTCGCGGCATTCCGACCTTCGATGCGCGCGGTTGCCGAAATTAAGGTTGCACTTTGTATTTCGGGTGATCCCTATTGAGAATGTATGCTTTCTGCTACTTGTTCTACATCAGGAACCTTTCTTCCGCAAACGGCGAAACGCTTTGACTCGGTGAGTTTCGCGGCATTTCCGACTTCGATGCCCCGGTTTGCCCAGATTTCAGCGGCGCACACTTTGAATTTCGGGTGATCCCTCTTGAGCATCGCGTTATGCTTCTGGCTACTTGTTCTACATCAGACTTCTTCCGCAAACAGCGAAACGCTTTGACTCGGTGAGTTTCGCCCGGCATTCCGACTTCGATGCCCCGGTTGCCGAAATTCAGTTGCCCTTTGAATTTTGGGGTGATCCTCTTGAGGCATGTATGCTGGTCTGCTACTTCGGGTTCGACATCAGATTCTTCTTCCGCACTCTCTCTGCGCAGAAACGCCTTTCACTCGTGTGAGTTTTCGCGGCATTCCGACTTCGAGTCTGCCCCGGTTGCTAGAAATTCCAGTTGCCTTTGAATTGCAGGTGATCACCTCTTGAAGATGTATGCTTTCTGCTAATTGTTCTACATCAGACCTTCTTTCGCAAACGGCGAAACGCTTTGACGCGGTGAGTGCTTCACGGCATTCCGACTTCGATTGCCCCGGTTGCCGAAATTCTAGTTGCCTTTGAATTTCGAAGGATCCCTCTTGAGCATGTTCTGCTTCTGCTACTTGTTCTACATTAGGACGTGCCTGACGCAAACGGCGAATGCTTTGACTCGGTGAGTTTCGCGGCATTGTCGACTTCGATGGCCCGGTTGCCGAAATTCAGTTGCCTTTGAATTTCGGGTGATTCCCTCTTCACCTTATTGCTTGTGCTACTTGTTCTACACCAGACTTTCTTCCGCAAACGGCGAAACGCTTTGACTTGGTGAGGTTTCATCGGCATTTCGACTTCGTCGCCCCGGTTGCCGGAATTCAGGTTGCCTTTGAATTTCGGGTGATCCCTCTTGAGCATGTATGCTTCTACTTACTTGTTCTTATACATCAGACTTTTCTTCTGCAAACGGCGAAACGCTTTGACTCGGGGAGTTTCGCGGCATTCCGACTTCGATGCCCCGGTTGCCATAAATTCAGTTGCCTTTGGAATTTTCGGGTGATCCCTCTTGAGCATGTATCGCTTCTGCTACTTGTTCTATAGACATCGGAGGATTTCTTCCGCAATACGGCGAAACGCTTTGATTCGGTGAGTTTCGCGGCATTCCGACTCACCATGCCTGGCCGGTATGCCGAAATTCAGATGCCTTTGTTAATTTCGGGTGATCCCTCTTGAGCATGTATGCTTATGCTACTTGTTCAACATCGGCCTTCTTCCACCGAGCGGCGAAACGCTTTGGTTCGGTGAGTTTCGCTGCATTCCGATCTTCGATGCCCTGGTTGCTGAAAATTAGTTGCCTTTGAATTTCGGGTGATCCCTCTTGAGCATGTATGCTTCAGCTACTTGTTCTACATCGGTATCTTTCTTCCGCATAACGCCGAAACGCTTTGACTCGGTGAGTTTCGCGGCATTCCGGCTGCGATGCCCCGGTTGCCAAAATTCAGATGCCTTTGTATTTCGGGTGATCCCTCTTGAGCATGATTGTTTCTGCTACTTGTTCTACATCGGACTTCTTCCGCAATCGGCGAAACGCTTTGACTCGGTGAGTTTCGCGGTCATTCCGACTTCGCTGCCCCGGTTGTCGAAATTCAGTTGGCTTTGTATTTCGGGTGATCCCTCTTGAGCATGGTAGGCATTCTGCTACTTGTTCCACATCAGACTTTTTCCCAAAAAGCCGAAACGCATTGACTAGGTGAGTATCGCGGCAGTTCCGACTTCGATGCCTCGGTTTCCTGAAAGTCATGTTGCCGTTTGTTATTTCGGGTGATCCCTCTTTAAGGCATGTATGCTTCTGCTACTTGTTTCTACATCGGACTTCTTCCGCAAACGGTGAATATGCTTTGACTTCGGTTGAGTTTCGCGGCATTCCGACTTCGATTTGCCCCGGTTGCCGTAATTCAGTTGCCTGTGAATTTCGGGGGGTCCCTCTTGAGCATGAATGCTTCTGCTAATTGTTCTACATCGGACTTCTTGGCAAACGGCGAAACGCTATGACTCGGTGAGTTTCGAGGCATTCCGCCTTCGATGTCCCGTTTGCCGAAATGCAGTTGCCTTTGAATTTCGGGTGATCCCTCTGTGAGCATGTACGCTTCTGCTACGTGTTCTTACATCAGACTTCTTCATGCACCGTGCGAAACGCTATGACTCGGTGAGATTCGTTCGGCATTTCCGACTTCGATAACTCGGTTGCCGAAATTCCATTTGCCTTTGAATTTTCGGGGTGATCCCTCTTGAGAATGTAAGCTTCTGCTTCTTGTTCTACATCGCCCTTCTTCCGCCAACGGCGAAACGCTTTGACTCGGTGAGTAATTTCGTGGCATTCCGTCTTCGATGCCCCGGGTTCCGAAATTCTGTTGCCTTTGTATTTCGGGTGATCCCTCATGAGCATGTTAGCTTCTGGCTACTTGTTCTACATGGCCTTCTTCGGCTAACGGCGAAAACGCTTTGAATCGGTGAGTTTCTGGCATTCCGACTTCGATGCCCTGGTTGTCGAAATTTCGTTGCCTTAGAATTTTTGAGTCCCTCTTGTGCCATGTATGCTTTTTGCCTACTTGTTTACAGCGGTCTTCTTCTGCAAAACGGCAGAAACGCTTTGGGACTCGGTGAGTTTTGCGGCATTCCAAACTTCGGATGCCCGGTTTGCAAAATTCAGTTGCCTTTGTATTTCTTGGTGATCCCTCTTCAGCATATATGTTTGTGCTACATGTTCTACATCGGACTTCTTCGCCAAACGGCGAATCGCTTTGACTCGGTGAGTTTCGTGGAATTCCGACTTCGATGCCCCGGTTGCCGAAATTAAGTTGCCTTGAAATTTCGGGTGATCCCTCTTGAAGCATGTATGCTTCTGCTACTTGTTCTACATCGGACTTCTTTGCAAACGGCGAAACGCTTTGACTCGGTGAGTTTCGCAGGCCATTCCGACTTCGCTGCACCGGTTGCCGAGATTCAGTTCCCTTTGAATTGTCGGGTGACCCCTCTTGTCGGCATACGTACTGCTTTCTCCTCTCTTGTTCTACATCGGACTTCTTCCGCAAACGGCGAAACGCTTTGACTCGGTGAGTTTCGCCGCATTTCGCCTTCCATGCCCCGGTTGCCGAAATTCAGTTCCCTTTGTATTTCGGGTGATCCCTCTTGAGCATGTATGCTTGTGCTACCTGTTCTACATCGGACTTCTTCCGCCAACGGCGAAACGCTTTGACTCGGTGAGTTTCGCGGCATTCCGAATTCGATGCCCCGGTTGTAGAAATTCAGTTGCATTTGAATTTCTGGTGATCCCTATTTAGCATGTGTGCTTCTGCTACTTGTTCTACATCAGACCTTCTTCCGCAAACGGCGAAACGCTTTGACTCGGTGATTTTCCCGGCATTCCGACTTCGATACCCCGGTTGCAGAAATTGAGTTGCCTTTGCATTTCGGGTGATCCCTATTAAGCAAGTATGCTTCTGCTACTTGTTCTACATCAGACCTTCTTCCGCAAATGGCGAAACGCTTTGACTCGGTGAGTTTCGCGGCATTCCGACTTCGATGCCCCGGTTGTCGAAATTCAGTTGCCTTTGAATTTCGGGTGATCCCTCTTGAGCATGTATGCTTCTGCTACTTGTTCTACATCAACTTCTTCCGCAAACGGCGAAACGCTTTGACTCGGTGAGTTTCGCGGCATTCCGACTTCGATGCCCGGTTGCCGAAATTCAGTTGCCTTTGAATTTCGGGTGATCCCTCTTGAGCATGTATGCTTCTGCTACTTGTTCCACATCAGACTTCTTCCGCAAACGGCGAAACGCTTTGACTCGGTGAGTTTCGCGGCATTCCGACTTCGATGCCCGGTTGCCGAAATTCAGTTGCCTTTGAATTTCGGGTGATCCCTCTTGAGCATGTATGCTTCTGCTACTTGTTCTACATCAAACTTCTTCCGCAAACGGCGAAACGCTTTGACTCGGTGAGTTTCGCGGCATTCCGACTTCGATGCCCCGGTTGCCGAAATTCAGTTGCCTTTGAATTTCGGGTGATCCCTCTTGAGCATGTATGCTTCTGCTACTTGTTCTACATCAGACTTCTTCCGCAAACGGCGAAACGCTTTGACTCGGTGAGTTTCGCGGCATTCCGACTTCGATGCCCCGGTTGCCGAAATTCAGTTGCCTTTGAATTTCGGGTGATCCCTCTTGAGCATGTATGCTTCTGCTACTTGTTCTACATCAGACTTCTTCCGCAAACGGCGAAACGCTTTGACTCGGTGAGTTTCGCGACATTCCGACTTCGATGCCCCGGTTGCCGAAATTCAGTTGCCTTTGAATTTCGGGTGATCCCTCTTGAGCATGTATGCTTCTGCTACTTGTTCCACATCAGACTTCTTCCGCAAACGGCGAAACGCTTTGAATCGGTGAGTTTCGCGGCATTCCGACTTCGATGCCCCGTTTGCCGAAATTGAGTTGCCTTTGAATTTCGGGTGATCCCTCTTGAGCATGTATGCTTCTGCTACTTGTTCCACATCAGACTTCTTCCGCAAACGGCGAAACGCTTTGACTCGGTGAGTTTCGCGGCATTCCGACTTCGATGCCCGGTTGCCGAAATTCAGTTGCCTTTGAATTTCGGGTGATCCCTCTTGAGCATGTATGCTTCTGCTACTTGTTCTACATCAGACTTCTTCCGCAAACGGCGAAACGCTTTGACTCGGTGAGTTTCGCGGCATTCCGACTTCGATGCCCCGGTTGCCGAAATTCAGTTGCCTTTGAATTTCGGGTGATCCCTCTTGAGCATGTATGCTTCTGCTACTTGTTCTACATCAAACTTCTTCCGCAAACGGCGAAACGCTTTGACTCGGTGAGTTTCGCGGCATTCCGACTTCGATGCCCCGGTTGCCGAAATTCAGTTGCCTTTGAATTTCGGGTGATCCCTCTTGAGCATGTATGCTTCTGCTACTTGTTCTACATCAGACTTCTTCCGCAAACGGCGAAACGCTTTGACTCGGTGAGTTTCGCGGCATTCCGACTTCGATGCCCCGGTTGCCGAAATTCAGTTGCCTTTGAATTTCGGGTGATCCCTCTTGAGCATGTATGCTTCTGCTACTTGTTCTACATCAGACTTCTTCCGCAAACGGCGAAACGCTTTGACTCGGTGAGTTTCGCGGCATTCCGACTTCGATGCCCCGGTTGCCGAAATTCAGTTGCCTTTGAATTTCGGGTGATCCCTCTTGAGCATGTATGCTTCTGCTACTTGTTCTACATCAGACTTCTTCCGCAAACGGCGAAACGCTTTGACTCGGTGAGTTTCGCGGCATTCCGACTTCGATGCCCCGGTTGCCGAAATTCAGTTGCCTTTGAATTTCGGGTGATCCCTCTTGAGCATGTATGCTTCTGCTACTTGTTCTACATCAGACTTCTTCCGCAAACGGCGAAACGCTTTGACTCGGTGAGTTTCGCGGCATTCCGACTTCGATGCCCCGGTTGCCGAAATTCAGTTGCCTTTGAATTTCGGGTGATCCCTCTTGAGCATGTATGCTTCTGCTACTTGTTCCACATCAGACTTCTTCCGCAAACGGCGAAACGCTTTGACTCGGTGAGTTTCGCGGCATTCCGACTTCGATGCCCCGGTTGCCGAAATTCAGTTGCCTTTGAATTTCGGGTGATCCCTCTTGAGCATGTATGCTTCTGCTACTTGTTCCACATCAGACTTCTTCCGCAAACGGCGAAACGCTTTGACTCGGTGAGTTTCGCGGCATTCCGACTTCGATGCCCCGGTTGCCGAAATTCAGTTGCCTTTGAATTTCGGGTGATCCCTCTTGAGCATGTATGCTTCTGCTACTTGTTCCACATCAGACTTCTTCCGCAAACGGCGAAACGCTTTGACTCGGTGAGTTTCGCGGCATTCCGACTTCGATGCCCCGGTTGCCGAAATTCAGTTGCCTTTGAATTTCGGGTGATCCCTCTTGAGCATGTATGCTTCTGCTACTTGTTACATCAGACTTCTTCCGCAAACGGCGAAACGCTTTGACTCGGTGAGTTTCGCGGCATTCCGACTTCGATGCCCCGGTTGCCGAAATTCAGTTGCCTTTGAATTTCGGGTGATCCCTCTTGAGCATGTATGCTTCTGCTACTTGTTCCACATCAAACTTCTTCCGCAAACGGCGAAACGCTTTGACTCGGTGAGTTTCGCGGCATTCCGACTTCGATGCCCCGGTTGCCGAAATTCAGTTGCCTTTGAATTTCGGGTGATCCCTCTTGAGCATGTATGCTTCTGCTACTTGTTCCACATCAGACTTCTTCCGCAAACGGCGAAACGCTTTGACTCGGTGAGTTTCGCGGCATTCCGACTTCGATGCCCCGGTTGCCGAAATTCAGTTGCCTTTGAATTTCGGGTGATCCCTCTTGAGCATGTATGCTTCTGCTACTTGTTCTACATCAGACTTCTTCCGCAAATGGCGAAACGCTTTGCCTCGGTGAGTTTCGCGGCATTCCGACTTCGATGCCCCGTTGCCGAAATTCAGTTGCCTTTGAATTTCGGGTGATCACTCATAAGCATGTATGCTTCTGCTACTTGTTCCACATCAGACTTCTTCCGCAAACGGCGAAACGCTTTGACTCGGTGAGTTTCGCGGCATTCCGACTTCGATGCCCCGGTTGGCGAAATTCAGTTGCCTATGAATTTCGGGTGATGCCTCTTGAGCATGTATGCTTCTGCTACTTGTTCCACATCAAACTTCTTCCGCAAACGGCGAAACGCTTTGAATCGGTGAGTTTCGCGGCATTCCGACTTCGATGCCCCGGTTGCCGAAATTCAGTTGCCTTTGAATTTCGGGTGATCCCTCTTGAGCATGTATGCTTCTGCTACTTGTTCCACAACAGACTTCTTCCGCAAACGACGAAATGCTTTGACTCGGTGAGTTTCGCGGCATTCCGACTTCAATGCCCCGTTTGCCGAAATTCAGTTGCCTATGAATTTCGGATGATCCCTCTTGAGCATGTATGCTCTGCGACATGTTCGACATCAGACTTCTTCCGCAAACGGCGAAACGCTTTGAATCGGTCAGTTTCGCGGCATTCCGACTTCGATGCCCCGGTTGCCGAAATTCAGTTGCCTTTGAATTTCGGGTGATCCCTCTTGAGCATGTATGCTTCTGGTACTTGTTCCACATCAAACTTCTTCCGCAAACGGCAAAACGCTTTGACTCGGTGAGTTTCGCGACATTCGGACTTCGATGCCCCGCTTGTCGAAATTGAGTTGCCTTTGAATTTCAGGGGATCCCTCTTGAGCATGTATGCTTCTGCTACTTGTTCCACATCAGACTTCTTCAGCAAAGGGCGAAACGCTTTGAATGGGTGAGTTTCGCGGCATTCCGACTTCGATGCCTCGTTTGCCAAAATTGAGTTGCCTTTGAATTTCACGTGAACCCTCTTGAGCATGTATGCTTCTGCTACTTGTTCCACATCAGACTTCTTCCGCAAACGGCGAAACGCTTTGACTCGGTGAGTTTCGCGACATTCCGACTTCGATGCCCCGGTTGCCGAAATTCAATTGCCTTTGAATTTCGGGTGATCCCTCTTGAGCATGTATGCTTCTGGTACTTGTTCTACATCAAACTTCTTCCGTAAACGGCGAAACACTTTGACTCGGTGAGTTACGCGGCATTCCGACTTCGATGCCCCGCTTGCCGAAATTCAGTTGCCTTTGAATTTCGGGTGATCACTCATGAGCATGTATGCTTCTGCTACTTGTTCCACATCAGACTTCTTCTGCAAACGGCGAAACGCTTTGAATCGGTGAGTTTCGCGGCATTCCGACTTCGATGCCCCGTTTGCCGATATTCAGTTGCCTTTGAATTTCGGGTAATCCCTCTTGAGCATGTATGCTTCTGCTACTTGTTCCACATCAGGCTTCTTCAACAAAGGGCGAAACGCTTTGAATGGGTGAGTTTCGCGGCATTCCGACTTCGATGCCCCGTTTGCCGAAATTGAGTTGCCTTTGAATTTCGGGTGATCCCTCTTGAGCATGTATGCTTCTGCTACTTGTTCCACATCAGACTTCTTCCGCAAACGGCGAAACGCTTTGACTCGGTGAGTTTCGCGGCATTCCGACTTCGATGCCCCGGTTGCCGAAATTCAGTTGCCTTTGAATTTCGGGTGATCCCTCTTGAGCATGTATGCTTCTGCTACTTGTTCCACATCAGACTTCTTCCGCAAACGGCGAAACGCTTTGACTCGGTGAGTTTCGCGGCATTCCGACTTCGATGCCCCGGTTGCCGAAATTCAGTTGCCTTTGAATTTCGGGTGATCCCTCTTGAGCATGTATGCTTCTGCTACTTGTTCCACATCAGACTTCTTCCGCAAACGGCGAAACGCTTTGACTCGGTGAGTTTCGCGGCATTCCGACTTCGATGCCCCGGTTGCCGAAATTCAGTTGCCTTTGAATTTCGGGTGATCCCTCTTGAGCATGTATGCTTCTGCTACTTGTTCCACATCAGACTTCTTCCGCAAACGGCGAAACGCTTTGACTCGGTGAGTTTCGCGGCATTCCGACTTCGATGCCCCGGTTGCCGAAATTCAGTTGCCTTTGAATTTCGGGTGATCCCTCTTGAGCATGTATGCTTCTGCTACTTGTTCCACATCAGACTTCTTCCGCAAACGGCGAAACGCTTTGACTCGGTGAGTTTCGCGGCATTCCGACTTCGATGCCCCGGTTGCCGAAATTCAGTTGCCTTTGAATTTCGGGTGATCCCTCTTGAGCATGTATGCTTCTGCTACTTGTTCCACATCAAACTTCTTCCGCAAACGGCGAAACGCTTTGACTCGGTGAGTTTCGCGGCATTCCGACTTCGATGCCCCGGTTGCCGAAATTCAGTTGCCTTTGAATTTCGGGTGATCCCTCTTGAGCATGTATGCTTCTGCTACTTGTTCCACATCAGACTTCTTCCGCAAACGGCGAAACGCTTTGACTCGGTGAGTTTCGCGGCATTCCGACTTCGATGCCCCGGTTGCCGAAATTCAGTTGCCTTTGAATTTCGGGTGATCCCTCTTGAGCATGTATGCTTCTGCTACTTGTTCCACATCAAACTTCTTCCGCAAACGGCGAAACGCTTTGACTCGGTGAGTTTCGCGGCATTCCGACTTCGATGCCCCGGTTGCCGAAATTCAGTTGCCTTTGAATTTCGGGTGATCCCTCTTGAGCATGTATGCTTCTGCTACTTGTTCCACATCAAACTTCTTCCGCAAACGGCGAAACGCTTTGACTCGGTGAGTTTCGCGGCATTCCGACTTCGATGCCCCGGTTGCCGAAATTCAGTTGCCTTTGAATTTCGGGTGATCCCTCTTGAGCATGTATGCTTCTGCTACTTGTTCCACATCAGACTTCTTCCGCAAACGGCGAAACGCTTTGACTCGGTGAGTTTCGCGGCATTCCGACTTCGATGCCCCGGTTGCCGAAATTCAGTTGCCTTTGAATTTCGGGTGATCCCTCTTGAGCATGTATGCTTCTGCTACTTGTTCCACATCAGACTTCTTCCGCAAACGGCGAAACGCTTTGACTCGGTGAGTTTCGCGGCATTCCGACTTCGATGCCCCGGTTGCCGAAATTCAGTTGCCTTTGAATTTCGGGTGATCCCTCTTGAGCATGTATGCTTCTGCTACTTGTTCTACATCAGACTTCTTCCGCAAACGGCGAAACGCTTTGACTCGGTGAGTTTCGCGGCATTCCGACTTCGATGCCCCGGTTGCCGAAATTCAGTTGCCTTTGAATTTCGGGTGATCCCTCTTGAGCATGTATGCTTCTGCTACTTGTTCCACATCAACTTCTTCCGCAAACGGCGAAACGCTTTGACTCGGTGAGTTTCGCGGCATTCCGACTTCGATGCCCCGGTTGCCGAAATTCAGTTGCCTTTGAATTTCGGGTGATCCCTCTTGAGCATGTATGCTTCTGCTACTTGTTCACATCAAACTTCTTCCGCAAACGGCGAAACGCTTTGAATCGGTAAGTTTCGCGGCATTCCGACTTCGATGCCCCGTTGGCCGAAATATAGTTGCCTTTGAATTTCGGGAGATCCCTCTTGAGCTTGTATGCTTCTGCTACATGGTCCACATCAGACTTCTTCCTCAAACGGCGAAACGCTTTGAATCGGTGAGTTTCGGGGCATTCCGACTTCGAAGCCGCGGTTGCCGAAATTCAGTTGCCTTTGAATTTCGGGTGATCCCTCTTGAGCATGTATGCTTCTCGTACTTGTTCCACATCAAACTTCTTCCGCAAACGGCGAAACGCTTCGACTCGGTGAGTTTCGTGACATTCCGACTTCGATACCTCGGTTGCCGAAATTGAGTTGCCTTTGAATTTCGGGTGATCCCTCTTGAGCATGTATGCTTCTGCTACTTGTTCCACATCAGACTTCTTCCGCAAACGGCGAAACGCTTTGACTCGGTGAGTTTCGCGGCATTCCGACTTCGATGCCCCGTTTGCCGAAATTCAGTTGCCTTTGAATTTCGGGTGATCCCTCTTGAGCATGTATGCTTCTGGTACTTGTTCCACATCAGACTTCTTCCGCAAACGGCGAAACGATTTGACTCGGTGAGTTTCGCGGCATTCCGACTTCGATGCCCCGGTTGCCGAAATTCAGTTGCCTTTGAATTTCGGGTGATCCCTCTTGAGCATGTATGCTTCTGCTACTTGTTCCACATCAAACTTCTTCCGCAAACGGCGAAACGCTTTGACTCGGTGAGTTTCGCGGCATTCCGACTTCGATGCCCCGGTTGCCGAAATTCAGTTGCCTTTGAATTTCGGGTGATCCCTCTTGAGCATGTATGCTTCTGCTACTTGTTCCACATCAGACTTCTTCCGCAAACGGCGAAACGCTTTGACTCGGTGAGTTTCGCGGCATTCCGACTTCGATGCCCCGGTTGCCGAAATTCAGTTGCCTTTGAATTTCGGGTGATCCCTCTTGAGCATGTATGCTTCTGCTACTTGTTCCACATCAGACTTCTTCCGCAAACGGCGAAACGCTTTGACTCGGTGAGTTTCGCGGCATTCCGACTTCGATGCCCCGGTTGCCGAAATTCAGTTGCCTTTGAATTTCGGGTGATCCCTCTTGAGCATGTATGCTTCTGCTACTTGTTCCACATCAAACTTCTTCCGCAAACGGCGAAACGCTTTGACTCGGTGAGTTTCGCGGCATTCCGACTTCGATGCCCCGGTTGCCGAAATTCAGTTGCCTTTGAATTTCGGGTGATCCCTCTTGAGCATGTATGCTTCTGCTACTTGTTCACATCAAACTTCTTCCGCAAACGGCGAAACGCTTTGACTCGGTGAGTTTCGCGGCATTCCGACTTCGATGCCCCGGTTGCCGAAATTCAGTTGCCTTTGAATTTCGGGTGATCCCTCTTGAGCATGTATGCTTCTGCTACTTGTTCCACATCAGACTTCTTCCGCAAACGGCGAAACGCTTTGACTCGGTGAGTTTCGCGGCATTCCGACTTCGATGCCCCGGTTGCCGAAATTCAGTTGCCTTTGAATTTCGGGTGATCCCTCTTGAGCATGTATGCTTCTGCTACTTGTTCCACATCAGACTTCTTCCGCAAACGGCGAAACGCTTTGACTCGGTGAGTTTCGCGGCATTCCGACTTCGATGCCCCGGTTGCCGAAATTCAGTTGCCTTTGAATTTCGGGTGATCCCTCTTGAGCATGTATGCTTCTGCTACTTGTTCCACATCAAACTTCTTCCGCAAACGGCGAAACGCTTTGACTCGGTGAGTTTCGCGGCATTCCGACTTCGATGCCCCGGTTGCCGAAATTCAGTTGCCTTTGAATTTCGGGTGATCCCTCTTGAGCATGTATGCTTCTGCTACTTGTTCCACATCAAACTTCTTCCGCAAACGGCGAAACGCTTTGACTCGGTGAGTTTCGCGGCATTCCGACTTCGATGCCCCGGTTGCCGAAATTCAGTTGCCTTTGAATTTCGGGTGATCCCTCTTGAGCATGTATGCTTCTGCTACTTGTTCCACATCAGACTTCTTCCGCAAACGGCGAAACGCTTTGACTCGGTGAGTTTCGCGGCATTCCGACTTCGATGCCCCGGTTGCCGAAATTCAGTTGCCTTTGAATTTCGGGTGATCCCTCTTGAGCATGTATGCTTCTGCTACTTGTTCCACATCAAACTTCTTCCGCAAACGGCGAAACGCTTTGACTCGGTGAGTTTCGCGGCATTCCGACTTCGATGCCCCGGTTGCCGAAATTCAGTTGCCTTTGAATTTCGGGTGATCCCTCTTGAGCATGTATGCTTCTGCTACTTGTTCCACATCAAACTTCTTCCGCAAACGGCGAAACGCTTTGACTCGGTGAGTTTCGCGGCATTCCGACTTCGATGCCCCGGTTGCCGAAATTCAGTTGCCTTTGAATTTCGGGTGATCCCTCTTGAGCATGTATGCTTCTGCTACTTGTTCCACATCAGACTTCTTCCGCAAACGGCGAAACGCTTTGACTCGGTGAGTTTCGCGGCATTCCGACTTCGATGCCCCGGTTGCCGAAATTCAGTTGCCTTTGAATTTCGGGTGATCCCTCTTGAGCATGTATGCTTCTGCTACTTGTTCCACATCAAACTTCTTCCGCAAACGGCGAAACGCTTTGACTCGGTGAGTTTCGCGGCATTCCGACTTCGATGCCCCGGTTGCCGAAATTCAGTTGCCTTTGAATTTCGGGTGATCCCTCTTGAGCATGTATGCTTCTGCTACTTGTTCCACATCAGACTTCTTCCGCAAACGGCGAAACGCTTTGACTCGGTGAGTTTCGCGGCATTCCGACTTCGATGCCCGGTTGCCGAAATTCAGTTGCCTTTGAATTTCGGGTGATCCCTCTTGAGCATGTATGCTTCTGCTACTTGTTCCACATCAAACTTCTTCCGCAAACGGCGAAACGCTTTGACTCGGTGAGTTTCGCGGCATTCCGACTTCGATGCCCGGTTGCCGAAATTCAGTTGCCTTTGAATTTCGGGTGATCCCTCTTGAGCATGTATGCTTCTGCTACTTGTTCCACATCAGACTTCTTCCGCAAACGGCGAAACGCTTTGACTCGGTGAGTTTCGCGGCATTCCGACTTCGATGCCCCGGTTGCCGAAATTCAGTTGCCTTTGAATTTCGGGTGATCCCTCTTGAGCATGTATGCTTCTGCTACTTGTTCCACATCAAACTTCTTCCGCAAACGGCGAAACGCTTTGACTCGGTGAGTTTCGCGGCATTCCGACTTCGATGCCCGGTTGCCGAAATTCAGTTGCCTTTGAATTTCGGGTGATCCCTCTTGAGCATGTATGCTTCTGCTACTTGTTCACATCAAACTTCTTCCGCAAACGGCGAAACGCTTTGACTCGGTGAGTTTCGCGGCATTCCGACTTCGATGCCCCGGTTGCCGAAATTCAGTTGCCTTTGAATTTCGGGTGATCCCTCTTGAGCATGTATGCTTCTGCTACTTGTTCACATCAGACTTCTTCCGCAAACGGCGAAACGCTTTGACTCGGTGAGTTTCGCGGCATTCCGACTTCGATGCCCCGGTTGCCGAAATTCAGTTGCCTTTGAATTTCGGGTGATCCCTCTTGAGCATGTATGCTTCTGCTACTTGTTCCACATCAACTTCTTCCGCAAACGGCGAAACGCTTTGACTCGGTGAGTTTCGCGGCATTCCGACTTCGATGCCCGGTTGCCGAAATTCAGTTGCCTTTGAATTTCGGGTGATCCCTCTTGAGCATGTATGCTTCTGCTACTTGTTCCACATCAGACTTCTTCCGCAAACGGCGAAACGCTTTGACTCGGTGAGTTTCGCGGCATTCCGACTTCGATGCCCCGGTTGCCGAAATTCAGTTGCCTTTGAATTTCGGGTGATCCCTCTTGAGCATGTATGCTTCTGCTACTTGTTCCACATCAGACTTCTTCCGCAAACGGCGAAACGCTTTGACTCGGTGAGTTTCGCGGCATTCCGACTTCGATGCCCGGTTGCCGAAATTCAGTTGCCTTTGAATTTCGGGTGATCCCTCTTGAGCATGTATGCTTCTGCTACTTGTTCCACATCAAACTTCTTCCGCAAACGGCGAAACGCTTTGACTCGGTGAGTTTCGCGGCATTCCGACTTCGATGCCCCGGTTGCCGAAATTCAGTTGCCTTTGAATTTCGGGTGATCCCTCTTGAGCATGTATGCTTCTGCTACTTGTTCACATCAAACTTCTTCCGCAAACGGCGAAACGCTTTGACTCGGTGAGTTTCGCGGCATTCCGACTTCGATGCCCGGTTGCCGAAATTCAGTTGCCTTTGAATTTCGGGTGATCCCTCTTGAGCATGTATGCTTCTGCTACTTGTTCCACATCAGACTTCTTCCGCAAACGGCGAAACGCTTTGACTCGGTGAGTTTCGCGGCATTCCGACTTCGATGCCCCGGTTGCCGAAATTCAGTTGCCTTTGAATTTCGGGTGATCCCTCTTGAGCATGTATGCTTCTGCTACTTGTTCCACATCAAACTTCTTCCGCAAACGGCGAAACGCTTTGACTCGGTGAGTTTCGCGGCATTCCGACTTCGATGCCCGGTTGCCGAAATTCAGTTGCCTTTGAATTTCGGGTGATCCCTCTTGAGCATGTATGCTTCTGCTACTTGTTCCACATCAACTTCTTCCGCAAACGGCGAAACGCTTTGACTCGGTGAGTTTCGCGGCATTCCGACTTCGATGCCCCGGTTGCCGAAATTCAGTTGCCTTTGAATTTCGGGTGATCCCTCTTGAGCATGTATGCTTCTGCTACTTGTTCCACATCAGACTTCTTCCGCAAACGGCGAAACGCTTTGACTCGGTGAGTTTCGCGGCATTCCGACTTCGATGCCCCGGTTGCCGAAATTCAGTTGCCTTTGAATTTCGGGTGATCCCTCTTGAGCATGTATGCTTCTGCTACTTGTTCCACATCAGACTTCTTCCGCAAACGGCGAAACGCTTTGACTCGGTGAGTTTCGCGGCATTCCGACTTCGATGCCCCGGTTGCCGAAATTCAGTTGCCTTTGAATTTCGGGTGATCCCTCTTGAGCATGTATGCTTCTGCTACTTGTTCCACATCAGACTTCTTCCGCAAACGGCGAAACGCTTTGACTCGGTGAGTTTCGCGGCATTCCGACTTCGATGCCCCGGTTGCCGAAATTCAGTTGCCTTTGAATTTCGGGTGATCCCTCTTGAGCATGTATGCTTCTGCTACTTGTTCCACATCAAACTTCTTCCGCAAACGGCGAAACGCTTTGACTCGGTGAGTTTCGCGGCATTCCGACTTCGATGCCCGGTTGCCGAAATTCAGTTGCCTTTGAATTTCGGGTGATCCCTCTTGAGCATGTATGCTTCTGCTACTTGTTCCACATCAGACTTCTTCCGCAAACGGCGAAACGCTTTGACTCGGTGAGTTTCGCGGCATTCCGACTTCGATGCCCCGGTTGCCGAAATTCAGTTGCCTTTGAATTTCGGGTGATCCCTCTTGAGCATGTATGCTTCTGCTACTTGTTCCAAATCAAACTTCTTCCGCAAACGGCGAAATGCTTTGACTCGGTGAGTTTCGCGGCATTCCGACTTCGATGCCCCGGTTGCCGAAATTCAGTTGCCTTTGAATTTCGGGTGATCCCTCTTGAGCATGTATGCTTCTGTTACTTGTTCCACATCAGACTTCTTCCGCAAACTGCAAAACGCTTTGACTCGGTGAGTTTCGCGGCATTCCGACTTCGGTGCCCCGTTTTCCGAAATTCAGTTGCCTATGAATTTCGGGTGATCCATCTTGAGCATGTATGCTGATGGTACTTGTTCCACATCAGACTTCTTCCTCAAACGGTGACACGCTTTGACTCGGGGAGTTTCGCGTCATTCCGACTTCGATGCTCCGTTTTCCGAAATTCAGTTGCCTTTGAATTTTGGGTGATGCATCTTGAGCATGTATGCTTCTGCTACTTGTTCCACATCAAACTTCTTCCGCAAACGGCGAAACGCTTTGACTCGGTTAGTTTCGAGACATTCTGACTTCGATGCCCCGGTTGTCGAAATTCAGTTGCCTTTGAATTTCGGGTGATCCCTCTTGAGCATGTATGCTTCTGGTACTTGTTCCACATCAAACTTCTTCCCCAAACGGCGAAACGCTTTGACTCGGTTTCTGCTACTTGTTCCATATCAGAGCTACTTGTTCCACATCAGACTTCTTCGGCAAATGGCGAAATGCTTTGACTCGATGGGTTTCGTGGCATTCCGACTTCGATGCCCCGGTTACCGAAAATCAGTTGCCTATGAATTTCGGGTGATCCCTCTTGAGCATGTATGCTTCTACTTCTTGTTC
>CM055349.1:1377-53651 GCA_029228515.1 Populus alba x Populus x berolinensis | reverse complement strand
CAACCGGGCGAATCGAAGTCGATAACGCGAAACTACTCTGTCAAAGCGTTCGTCGTTTGCGGAAGAAGTCTGATGTAGAACAAGTAGCAGAAGCATACATGCTCAAGAGGGATCACCACGAAATTCAAAGGCAACTGAATTTCGGCAAACGGGGCATCGAAGTCGGAATGCCGCGAAACTCCACCGAGGCAAAAGCGTTTCGTGCCCGTTTTGACGGAAGAAAAGTATGATGTAAGAACAAGTAGCAGAAGCATTACATGCTTCAAAGAGGGATCACCCGAAATTCGCAAAGGCAACTGAAATTTCGGCAACCGGGGCACCGAAGTCCGAAATGCCGCGAAAACTACACACGAGCATAAGAGTTTTTCGCATGGTCGTTGCGGGAATGAAAAGTATGGTATGTAGAACAAGTAGCCAGAAGCAAACATGCTCAAGAGGGCTCACTCCAGAAATTGCAAGGCAACTGAATTTCGGCAAACCGGGGCTACCGAAGTCGGAAATGGCCGCGAAAACTCACCAAGTCAAAGCGTTTCGCTGTTTGCAGGAAGGAAAGTAAGATGTAGAAACAAGATTGCAGAAAGCATACATTATCAAGGAGGGGATCACCCGAAATGCATAAGGCCAAATCTGAAATTTCGGCAAACCTAGACGGGGCATCCGATCCCACTAAGTCGGCAAATGCCGCGAAAAAACTCAACCAAGCAAAGCGTTTCGCAGTTTGCGGAAGAAAAGTATGATGTAGAAGCAAGTAGCAGAAGCATACATGCTCAAGAGGGATCACCCGAAATTCAAAGGCAACTGAATTTCGGCAACCGGGGCATCGAAGTCGAATGCCGCGAAACTCACCGAGTCAAAGCGTTTCGCCGTTTGCGAAGAAGTCTGATGTAGAACAAGTAGCAGAAGCATACATGCTCAAGAGGGATCACCCGAAATTCATAGGCAACTGAATTTCGGCAACCGGGGCATCGAAGTCGGAATGCCACGAAACTCACCTAGGCAAAGCGTTTCGCCTATTGTGGAAGAAATGTTATGTAGAACAAGTAGCAGAAGCATACATGCTCAAGAAGGATCACCCGAAATTCAAAGGCAACTGAATTTCGGCAACCGGGGCATCGAAGTCGGAATGCCGCGAAACTCACCGAGTCAAAGCGTTTCGCCGTTTGCGGAAGAAGTCTGATGTAGAACAAGTAGCAGAAGCATACATGCTCAAGAGGGATCACCCGAAATTCAAAGGCAACCGAATTTCAACAACGGGGTCATTGAAATCGGAATGCCGCGAAACTCACCGAGTCAAAGCGTTTCGCCGTTTGCGGAAGATGTCTGATGTAGAACAAGTAGCAGAAGCATACATGCTCAAGAGGGATCACCCGAATTTCAAAGGCAACTGAATTTCGGCAACCGGGGCATCGAAGTCGGAATGACGCGAAACTGACCGAGTCAAAGCGTTTCGCCGTTTGCGGAAGAAGTCTGATGTAGAACAAGTAGCAGAAGCATACATGCTCAAGAGGGATCACCCGAAATTCAAAGGCAACTGAATTTCAGCAACGGGGCATCGAAGTCGGAATGCCATGAAACTCACCGAGTCAAAGCGTTTCGCCGTTTGCGGAAGAAGTCTGATGTAGAACAACTAGCAGAAGCATACATGCTCAAGAGGGATCACCCGAAATTCAAAGGCAACTGAATTTCAGCAACCGGGGCATCGAAGTCGGAATGCCGCGAAACTCACCGAGTCAAAGCGTTTCGCCGTTTGCGGAAGAAGTCTGATGTAGAACAAGTAGCAGAAGCATACATGCTCAAGAGGGATCACCCGAAATTCATAGGCAACTGAATTTCGGCAACCGGGGCATCGAAGTCGTAATGCCACGAAACTCACCGAGTCAAAGCGTTTCGCCGTTTGCGGAAGAAGTCTGATGTAGAACAAGTAGCAGAAGCATACATGCTCAAGAGGGATCACCCGAAATTCAAAGGCAACTGAATTTCGGCAACCGGGCATCGAAGTCGGAATGCCGCGAAACTCACCGAGTCAAAGCGTTTCGCCGTTTGCGGAAGAAGTCTGATGTAGAACAAGTAGCAGAAGCATACATGCTCAAGAGGGATCACCGAAATTCAAAGGCAACTGAATTTCGGCAACCGGGGCATCGAAGTCGGAATGCCGCGAAACTCACCGAGTCAAAGCGTTTCGCCGTTTGCGGAAGGAAGTCTGATGTAGAACAAGTAGCAGAAGCATACATGCTCAAGAGGGATCACCCGAAATTCAAAGGCAACTGAATTTCGGCAACCGGGGCATCGAAGTCGGAATGCCGCGAAACTCACCGAGTCAAAGCGTTTCGCCGTTTGCGGAAGAAGTCTGATGTAGAACAAGTAGCAGAAGCATACATGCTCAAGAGGGATCACCCGAAATTCAAAGGCAACTGAATTTCGGCAACCGGGGCATCGAAGTCGGAATGCCGCGAAACTCACCGAGTCAAAGCGTTTCGCCGTTTGCGGAAGAAGTCTGATGTAGAACAAGTAGCAGAAGCATACATGCTCAAGAGGGATCACCCGAAATTCAAAGGCAACTGAATTTCGGCAACCGGGGCATCGAAGTCGGAATGCCGCGAAACTCACCGAGTCAAAGCGTTTCGCCGTTTGCGGAAGAAGTCTGATGTAGAACAAGTAGCAGAAGCATACATGCTCAAGAGGGATCACCCGAAATTCAAAGGCAACTGAATTTCGGCAACCGGGGCATCGAAGTCGGAATGCCGCGAAACTCACCGAGTCAAAGCGTTTCGCCGTTTGCGGAAGGAAGTGTGATGTAGAACAAGTAGCAGAAGCATACATGCTCAAGAGGGATCACCCGAAATTCAAAGGCAACTGAATTTCGGCAACCGGGGCATCGAAGTCGGAATGCCGCGAAACTCACCGAGTCAAAGCGTTTCGCCGTTTGCGGAAGAAGTGTGATGTAGAACAAGTAGCAGAAGCATACATGCTCAAGAGGGATCACCCGAAATTCAAAGGCAACTGAATTTCGGCAACCGGGGCATCGAAGTCGGAATGCCGCGAAACTCACCGAGTCAAAGCGTTTCGCCGTTTGCGGAAGAAGTGTGATGTAGAACAAGTAGCAGAAGCATACATGCTCAAGAGGGATCACCCGAAATTCAAAGGCAACTGAATTTCGGCAACCGGGGCATCGAAGTCGGAATGCCGCGAAACTCACCGAGTCAAAGCGTTTCGCCGTTTGCGGAAGAAGTGTGATGTAGAACAAGTAGCAGAAGCATACATGCTCAAGAGGGATCACCCGAAATTCAAAGGCAACTGAATTTCGGCAACCGGGGCATCGAAGTCGGAATGCCGCGAAACTCACCGAGTCAAAGCGTTTCGCCGTTTGCGGAAGAAGTGTGATGTAGAACAAGTAGCAGAAGCATACATGCTCAAGAGGGATCACCCGAAATTCAAAGGCAACTGAATTTCGGCAACCGGGCATCGAAGTCGGAATGCCGCGAAACTCACCGAGTCAAAGCGTTTCGCCGTTTGCGGAAGAAGTGTGATGTAGAACAAGTAGCAGAAGCATACATGCTCAAGAGGGATCACCCGAAATTCAAAGGCAACTGAATTTCGGCAACCGGGGCATCGAAGTCGGAATGCCGCGAAACTCACCGAGTCAAAGCGTTTCGCCGTTTGCGGAAGAAAGTCTGATGTAGAACAAGTAGCAGAAGCATACATGCTCAAGAGGGATCACCCGAAATTCAAAGGCAACTGAATTTCGGCAACCGGGGCATCGAAGTCGGAATGCCGCGAAACTCACCGAGTCAAAGCGTTTCGCCGTTTGCGGAAGAAGTCTGATGTAGAACAAGTAGCAGAAGCATACATGCTCAAGAGGGATCACCCGAAATTCAAAGGCAACTGAATTTCGGCAACCGGGGCATCGAAGTCGGAATGCCGCGAAACTCACCGAGTCAAAGCGTTTCGCCGTTTGCGGAAGAAGTCTGATGTAGAACAAGTAGCAGAAGCATACATGCTCAAGAGGGATCACCCGAAATTCAAAGGCAACTGAATTTCGGCAACCGGGGCATCGAAGTCGGAATGCCGCGAAACTCACCGAGTCAAAGCGTTTCGCCGTTTGCGGAAGAAGTCTGATGTAGAACAAGTAGCAGAAGCATACATGCTCAAGAGGGATCACCCGAAATTCAAAGGCAACTGAATTTCGGCAACCGGGGCATCGAAGTCGGAATGCCGCGAAACTCACCGAGTCAAAGCGTTTCGCCGTTTGCGGAAGAAGTCTGATGTAGAACAAGTAGCAGAAGCATACATGCTCAAGAGGGATCACCCGAAATTCAAAGGCAACTGAATTTCGGCAACCGGGGCATCGAAGTCGGAATGCCGCGAAACTCACCGAGTCAAAGCGTTTCGCCGTTTGCGGAAGAAGTGTGATGTAGAACAAGTAGCAGAAGCATACATGCTCAAGAGGGATCACCCGAAATTCAAAGGCAACTGAATTTCGGCAACCGGGGCATCGAAGTCGGAATGCCGCGAAACTCACCGAGTCAAAGCGTTTCGCCGTTTGCGGAAGAAGTCTGATGTAGAACAAGTAGCAGAAGCATACATGCTCAAGAGGGATCACCCGAAATTCAAAGGCAACTGAATTTCGGCAACCGGGGCATCGAAGTCGGAATGCCGCGAAACTCACCGAGTCAAAGCGTTTCGCCGTTTGCGGAAGAAGTGTGATGTAGAACAAGTAGCAGAAGCATACATGCTCAAGAGGGATCACCCGAAATTCAAAGGCAACTGAATTTCGGCAACCGGGGCATCGAAGTCGGAATGCCGCGAAACTCACCGAGTCAAAGCGTTTCGCCGTTTGCGGAAGAAGTGTGATGTAGAACAAGTAGCAGAAGCATACATGCTCAAGAGGGATCACCCGAAATTCAAAGGCAACTGAATTTCGGCAACCGGGGCATCGAAGTCGGAATGCCGCGAAACTCACCGAGTCAAAGCGTTTCGCCGTTTGCGGAAGAAGTGTGATGTAGAACAAGTAGCAGAAGCATACATGCTCAAGAGGGATCACCCGAAATTCAAAGGCAACTGAATTTCGGCAACCGGGGCATCGAAGTCGGAATGCCGCGAAACTCACCGAGTCAAAGCGTTTCGCCGTTTGCGGAAGAAGTGTGATGTAGAACAAGTAGCAGAAGCATACATGCTCAAGAGGGATCACCCGAAATTCAAAGGCAACTGAATTTCGGCAACCGGGGCATCGAAGTCGGAATGCCGCGAAACTCACCGAGTCAAAGCGTTTCGCCGTTTGCGGAAGAAGTCTGATGTAGAACAAGTAGCAGAAGCATACATGCTCAAGAGGGATCACCCGAAATTCAAAGGCAACTGAATTTCGGCAACCGGGGCATCGAAGTCGGAATGCCGCGAAACTCACCGAGTCAAAGCGTTTCGCCGTTTGCGGAAGAAGTGTGATGTAGAACAAGTAGCAGAAGCATACATGCTCAAGAGGGATCACCCGAAATTCAAAGGCAACTGAATTTCGGCAACCGGGGCATCGAAGTCGGAATGCCGCGAAACTCACCGAGTCAAAGCGTTTCGCCGTTTGCGGAAGAAAGTGTGATGTAGAACAAGTAGCAGAAGCATACATGCTCAAGAGGGATCACCCGAAATTCAAAGGCAACTGAATTTCGGCAACCGGGGCATCGAAGTCGGAATGCCGCGAAACTCACCGAGTCAAAGCGTTTCGCCGTTTGCGGAAGAAGTGTGATGTAGAACAAGTAGCAGAAGCATACATGCTCAAGAGGGATCACCCGAAATTCAAAGGCAACTGAATTTCGGCAACCGGGGCATCGAAGTCGGAATGCCGCGAAACTCACCGAGTCAAAGCGTTTCGCCGTTTGCGGAAGAAGTCTGATGTAGAACAAGTAGCAGAAGCATACATGCTCAAGAGGGATCACCCGAAATTCAAAGGCAACTGAATTTCGGCAACCGGGCATCGAAGTCGGAATGCCGCGAAACTCACCGAGTCAAAGCGTTTCGCCGTTTGCGGAAGAAGTGTGATGTAGAACAAGTAGCAGAAGCATACATGCTCAAGAGGGATCACCCGAAATTCAAAGGCAACTGAATTTCGGCAACCGGGGCATCGAAGTCGGAATGCCGCGAAACTCACCGAGTCAAAGCGTTTCGCCGTTTGCGGAAGAAGTCTGATGTAGAACAAGTAGCAGAAGCATACATGCTCAAGAGGGATCACCCGAAATTCAAAGGCAACTGAATTTCGGCAACCGGGGCATCGAAGTCGGAATGCCGCGAAACTCACCGAGTCAAAGCGTTTCGCCGTTTGCGGAAGAAGTGTGATGTAGAACAAGTAGCAGAAGCATACATGCTCAAGAGGGATCACCCGAAATTCAAAGGCAACTGAATTTCGGCAACCGGGCATCGAAGTCGGAATGCCGCGAAACTCACCGAGTCAAAGCGTTTCGCCGTTTGCGGAAGAAGTCTGATGTAGAACAAGTAGCAGAAGCATACATGCTCAAGAGGGATCACCCGAAATTCAAAGGCAACTGAATTTCGGCAACCGGGGCATCGAAGTCGGAATGCCGCGAAACTCACCGAGTCAAAGCGTTTCGCCGTTTGCGGAAGAAGTGTGATGTAGAACAAGTAGCAGAAGCATACATGCTCAAGAGGGATCACCCGAAATTCAAAGGCAACTGAATTTCGGCAACCGGGGCATCGAAGTCGGAATGCCGCGAAACTCACCGAGTCAAAGCGTTTCGCCGTTTGCGGAAGAAGTCTGATGTAGAACAAGTAGCAGAAGCATACATGCTCAAGAGGGATCACCCGAAATTCAAAGGCAACTGAATTTCGGCAACCGGGGCATCGAAGTCGGAATGCCGCGAAACTCACCGAGTCAAAGCGTTTCGCCGTTTGCGGAAGAAGTCTGATGTAGAACAAGTAGCAGAAGCATACATGCTCAAGAGGGATCACCCGAAATTCAAAGGCAACTGAATTTCGGCAACCGGGGCATCGAAGTCGGAATGCCGCGAAACTCACCGAGTCAAAGCGTTTCGCCGTTTGCGGAAGAAGTCTGATGTAGAACAAGTAGCAGAAGCATACATGCTCAAGAGGGATCACCCGAAATTCAAAGGCAACTGAATTTCGGCAACCGGGGCATCGAAGTCGGAATGCCGCGAAACTCACCGAGTCAAAGCGTTTCGCCGTTTGCGGAAGAAGTCTGATGTAGAACAAGTAGCAGAAGCATACATGCTCAAGAGGGATCACCCGAAATTCAAAGGCAACTGAATTTCGGCAACCGGGGCATCGAAGTCGGAATGCCGCGAAACTCACCGAGTCAAAGCGTTTCGCCGTTTGCGGAAGAAGTCTGATGTAGAACAAGTAGCAGAAGCATACATGCTCAAGAGGGATCACCCGAAATTCAAAGGCAACTGAATTTCGGCAACCGGGGCATCGAAGTCGGAATGCCGCGAAACTCACCGAGTCAAAGCGTTTCGCCGTTTGCGGAAGAAGTCTGATGTAGAACAAGTAGCAGAAGCATACATGCTCAAGAGGGATCACCCGAAATTCAAAGGCAACTGAATTTCGGCAACCGGGCATCGAAGTCGGAATGCCGCGAAACTCACCGAGTCAAAGCGTTTCGCCGTTTGCGGAAGAAGTCTGATGTAGAACAAGTAGCAGAAGCATACATGCTCAAGAGGGATCACCCGAAATTCAAAGGCAACTGAATTTCGGCAACCGGGGCATCGAAGTCGGAATGCCGCGAAACTCACCGAGTCAAAGCGTTTCGCCGTTTGCGGAAGAAGTCTGATGTAGAACAAGTAGCAGAAGCATACATGCTCAAGAGGGATCACCCGAAATTCAAAGGCAACTGAATTTCGGCAACCGGGGCATCGAAGTCGGAATGCCGCGAAACTCACCGAGTCAAAGCGTTTCGCCGTTTGCGGAAGAAGTCTGATGTAGAACAAGTAGCAGAAGCATACATGCTCAAGAGGGATCACCCGAAATTCAAAGGCAACTGAATTTCGGCAACCGGGCATCGAAGTCGGAATGCCGCGAAACTCACCGAGTCAAAGCGTTTCGCCGTTTGCGGAAGAAGTCTGATGTAGAACAAGTAGCAGAAGCATACATGCTCAAGAGGGATCACCCGAAATTCAAAGGCAACTGAATTTCGGCAACCGGGGCATCGAAGTCGGAATGCCGCGAAACTCACCGAGTCAAAGCGTTTCGCCGTTTGCGGAAGAAGTCTGATGTAGAACAAGTAGCAGAAGCATACATGCTCAAGAGGGATCACCCGAAATTCAAAGGCAACTGAATTTCGGCAACCGGGGCATCGAAGTCGGAATGCCGCGAAACTCACCGAGTCAAAGCGTTTCGCCGTTTGCGGAAGAAGTCTGATGTAGAACAAGTAGCAGAAGCATACATGCTCAAGAGGGATCACCCGAAATTCAAAGGCAACTGAATTTCGGCAACCGGGGCATCGAAGTCGGAATGCCGCGAAACTCACCGAGTCAAAGCGTTTCGCCGTTTGCGGAAGAAGTCTGATGTAGAACAAGTAGCAGAAGCATACATGCTCAAGAGGGATCACCCGAAATTCAAAGGCAACTGAATTTCGGCAACCGGGGCATCGAAGTCGGAATGCCGCGAAACTCACCGAGTCAAAGCGTTTCGCCGTTTGCGGAAGAAGTCTGATGTAGAACAAGTAGCAGAAGCATACATGCTCAAGAGGGATCACCCGAAATTCAAAGGCAACTGAATTTCGGCAACCGGGGCATCGAAGTCGGAATGCCGCGAAACTCACCGAGTCAAAGCGTTTCGCCGTTTGCGGAAGAAGTCTGATGTAGAACAAGTAGCAGAAGCATACATGCTCAAGAGGGATCACCCGAAATTCAAAGGCAACTGAATTTCGGCAACCGGGGCATCGAAGTCGGAATGCCGCGAAACTCACCGAGTCAAAGCGTTTCGCCGTTTGCGGAAGAAGTCTGATGTAGAACAAGTAGCAGAAGCATACATGCTCAAGAGGGATCACCCGAAATTCAAAGGCAACTGAATTTCGGCAACCGGGGCATCGAAGTCGGAATGCCGCGAAACTCACCGAGTCAAAGCGTTTCGCCGTTTGCGGAAGAAGTCTGATGTAGAACAAGTAGCAGAAGCATACATGCTCAAGAGGGATCACCCGAAATTCAAAGGCAACTGAATTTCGGCAACCGGGCATCGAAGTCGGAATGCCGCGAAACTCACCGAGTCAAAGCGTTTCGCCGTTTGCGGAAGAAGTCTGATGTAGAACAAGTAGCAGAAGCATACATGCTCAAGAGGGATCACCCGAAATTCAAAGGCAACTGAATTTCGGCAACCGGGGCATCGAAGTCGGAATGCCGCGAAACTCACCGAGTCAAAGCGTTTCGCCGTTTGCGGAAGAAGTCTGATGTAGAACAAGTAGCAGAAGCATACATGCTCAAGAGGGATCACCCGAAATTCAAAGGCAACTGAATTTCGGCAACCGGGGCATCGAAGTCGGAATGCCGCGAAACTCACCGAGTCAAAGCGTTTCGCCGTTTGCGGAAGAAGTCTGATGTAGAACAAGTAGCAGAAGCATACATGCTCAAGAGGGATCACCCGAAATTCAAAGGCAACTGAATTTCGGCAACCGGGGCATCGAAGTCGGAATGCCGCGAAACTCACCGAGTCAAAGCGTTTCGCCGTTTGCGGAAGAAGTCTGATGTAGAACAAGTAGCAGAAGCATACATGCTCAAGAGGGATCACCCGAAATTCAAAGGCAACTGAATTTCGGCAACCGGGGCATCGAAGTCGGAATGCCGCGAAACTCACCGAGTCAAAGCGTTTCGCCGTTTGCGGAAGAAGTCTGATGTAGAACAAGTAGCAGAAGCATACATGCTCAAGAGGGATCACCCGAAATTCAAAGGCAACTGAATTTCGGCAACCGGGGCATCGAAGTCGGAATGCCGCGAAACTCACCGAGTCAAAGCGTTTCGCCGTTTGCGGAAGAAGTCTGATGTAGAACAAGTAGCAGAAGCATACATGCTCAAGAGGGATCACCCGAAATTCAAAGGCAACTGAATTTCGGCAACCGGGGCATCGAAGTCGGAATGCCGCGAAACTCACCGAGTCAAAGCGTTTCGCCGTTTGCGGAAGAAGTCTGATGTAGAACAAGTAGCAGAAGCATACATGCTCAAGAGGGATCACCCGAAATTCAAAGGCAACTGAATTTCGGCAACCGGGGCATCGAAGTCGGAATGCCGCGAAACTCACCGAGTCAAAGCGTTTCGCCGTTTGCGGAAGAAGTCTGATGTAGAACAAGTAGCAGAAGCATACATGCTCAAGAGGGATCACCCGAAATTCAAAGGCAACTGAATTTCGGCAACCGGGGCATCGAAGTCGGAATGCCGCGAAACTCACCGAGTCAAAGCGTTTCGCCGTTTGCGGAAGAAGTCTGATGTAGAACAAGTAGCAGAAGCATACATGCTCAAGAGGGATCACCCGAAATTCAAAGGCAACTGAATTTCGGCAACCGGGGCATCGAAGTCGGAATGCCGCGAAACTCACCGAGTCAAAGCGTTTCGCCGTTTGCGGAAGAAGTCTGATGTAGAACAAGTAGCAGAAGCATACATGCTCAAGAGGGATCACCCGAAATTCAAAGGCAACTGAATTTCGGCAACCGGGGCATCGAAGTCGGAATGCCGCGAAACTCACCGAGTCAAAGCGTTTCGCCGTTTGCGGAAGAAGTCTGATGTAGAACAAGTAGCAGAAGCATACATGCTCAAGAGGGATCACCCGAAATTCAAAGGCAACTGAATTTCGGCAACCGGGGCATCGAAGTCGGAATGCCGCGAAACTCACCGAGTCAAAGCGTTTCGCCGTTTGCGGAAGAAGTCTGATGTAGAACAAGTAGCAGAAGCATACATGCTCAAGAGGGATCACCCGAAATTCAAAGGCAACTGAATTTCGGCAACCGGGGCATCGAAGTCGGAATGCCGCGAAACTCACCGAGTCAAAGCGTTTCGCCGTTTGCGGAAGAAGTCTGATGTAGAACAAGTAGCAGAAGCATACATGCTCAAGAGGGATCACCCGAAATTCAAAGGCAACTGAATTTCGGCAACCGGGGCATCGAAGTCGGAATGCCGCGAAACTCACCGAGTCAAAGCGTTTCGCCGTTTGCGGAAGAAGTCTGATGTAGAACAAGTAGCAGAAGCATACATGCTCAAGAGGGATCACCCGAAATTCAAAGGCAACTGAATTTCGGCAACCGGGGCATCGAAGTCGGAATGCCGCGAAACTCACCGAGTCAAAGCGTTTCGCCGTTTGCGGAAGAAGTCTGATGTAGAACAAGTAGCAGAAGCATACATGCTCAAGAGGGATCACCCGAAATTCAAAGGCAACTGAATTTCGGCAACCGGGGCATCGAAGTCGGAATGCCGCGAAACTCACCGAGTCAAAGCGTTTCGCCGTTTGCGGAAGAAGTCTGATGTAGAACAAGTAGCAGAAGCATACATGCTCAAGAGGGATCACCCGAAATTCAAAGGCAACTGAATTTCGGCAACCGGGGCATCGAAGTCGGAATGCCGCGAAACTCACCGAGTCAAAGCGTTTCGCCGTTTGCGGAAGAAGTCTGATGTAGAACAAGTAGCAGAAGCATACATGCTCAAGAGGGATCACCCGAAATTCAAAGGCAACTGAATTTCGGCAACCGGGGCATCGAAGTCGGAATGCCGCGAAACTCACCGAGTCAAAGCGTTTCGCCGTTTGCGGAAGAAGTCTGATGTAGAACAAGTAGCAGAAGCATACATGCTCAAGAGGGATCACCCGAAATTCAAAGGCAACTGAATTTCGGCAACCGGGCATCGAAGTCGGAATGCCGCGAAACTCACCGAGTCAAAGCGTTTCGCCGTTTGCGGAAGAAGTCTGATGTAGAACAAGTAGCAGAAGCATACATGCTCAAGAGGGATCACCCGAAATTCAAAGGCAACTGAATTTCGGCAACCGGGGCATCGAAGTCGGAATGCCGCGAAACTCACCGAGTCAAAGCGTTTCGCCGTTTGCGGAAGAAGTCTGATGTAGAACAAGTAGCAGAAGCATACATGCTCAAGAGGGATCACCCGAAATTCAAAGGCAACTGAATTTCGGCAACCGGGGCATCGAAGTCGGAATGCCGCGAAACTCACCGAGTCAAAGCGTTTCGCCGTTTGCGGAAGAAGTCTGATGTAGAACAAGTAGCAGAAGCATACATGCTCAAGAGGGATCACCCGAAATTCAAAGGCAACTGAATTTCGGCAACCGGGGCATCGAAGTCGGAATGCCGCGAAACTCACCGAGTCAAAGCGTTTCGCCGTTTGCGGAAGAAGTCTGATGTAGAACAAGTAGCAGAAGCATACATGCTCAAGAGGGATCACCCGAAATTCAAAGGCAACTGAATTTCGGCAACCGGGGCATCGAAGTCGGAATGCCGCGAAACTCACCGAGTCAAAGCGTTTCGCCGTTTGCGGAAGAAGTCTGATGTAGAACAAGTAGCAGAAGCATACATGCTCAAGAGGGATCACCCGAAATTCAAAGGCAACTGAATTTCGGCAACCGGGCATCGAAGTCGGAATGCCGCGAAACTCACCGAGTCAAAGCGTTTCGCCGTTTGCGGAAGAAGTCTGATGTAGAACAAGTAGCAGAAGCATACATGCTCAAGAGGGATCACCCGAAATTCAAAGGCAACTGAATTTCGGCAACCGGGGCATCGAAGTCGGAATGCCGCGAAACTCACCGAGTCAAAGCGTTTCGCCGTTTGCGGAAGAAGTCTGATGTAGAACAAGTAGCAGAAGCATACATGCTCAAGAGGGATCACCCGAAATTCAAAGGCAACTGAATTTCGGCAACCGGGGCATCGAAGTCGGAATGCCGCGAAACTCACCGAGTCAAAGCGTTTCGCCGTTTGCGGAAGAAGTCTGATGTAGAACAAGTAGCAGAAGCATACATGCTCAAGAGGGATCACCCGAAATTCAAAGGCAACTGAATTTCGGCAACCGGGGCATCGAAGTCGGAATGCCGCGAAACTCACCGAGTCAAAGCGTTTCGCCGTTTGCGGAAGAAGTCTGATGTAGAACAAGTAGCAGAAGCATACATGCTCAAGAGGGATCACCCGAAATTCAAAGGCAACTGAATTTCGGCAACCGGGGCATCGAAGTCGGAATGCCGCGAAACTCACCGAGTCAAAGCGTTTCGCCGTTTGCGGAAGAAGTCTGATGTAGAACAAGTAGCAGAAGCATACATGCTCAAGAGGGATCACCCGAAATTCAAAGGCAACTGAATTTCGGCAACCGGGGCATCGAAGTCGGAATGCCGCGAAACTCACCGAGTCAAAGCGTTTCGCCGTTTGCGGAAGAAGTCTGATGTAGAACAAGTAGCAGAAGCATACATGCTCAAGAGGGATCACCCGAAATTCAAAGGCAACTGAATTTCGGCAACCGGGGCATCGAAGTCGGAATGCCGCGAAACTCACCGAGTCAAAGCGTTTCGCCGTTTGCGGAAGAAGTCTGATGTAGAACAAGTAGCAGAAGCATACATGCTCAAGAGGGATCACCCGAAATTCAAAGGCAACTGAATTTCGGCAACCGGGGCATCGAAGTCGGAATGCCGCGAAACTCACCGAGTCAAAGCGTTTCGCCGTTTGCGGAAGAAGTCTGATGTAGAACAAGTAGCAGAAGCATACATGCTCAAGAGGGATCACCCGAAATTCAAAGGCAACTGAATTTCGGCAACCGGGGCATCGAAGTCGGAATGCCGCGAAACTCACCGAGTCAAAGCGTTTCGCCGTTTGCGGAAGAAGTCTGATGTAGAACAAGTAGCAGAAGCATACATGCTCAAGAGGGATCACCCGAAATTCAAAGGCAACTGAATTTCGGCAACCGGGGCATCGAAGTCGGAATGCCGCGAAACTCACCGAGTCAAAGCGTTTCGCCGTTTGCGGAAGAAGTCTGATGTAGAACAAGTAGCAGAAGCATACATGCTCAAGAGGGATCACCCGAAATTCAAAGGCAACTGAATTTCGGCAACCGGGGCATCGAAGTCGGAATGCCGCGAAACTCACCGAGTCAAAGCGTTTCGCCGTTTGCGGAAGAAGTCTGATGTAGAACAAGTAGCAGAAGCATACATGCTCAAGAGGGATCACCCGAAATTCAAAGGCAACTGAATTTCGGCAACCGGGGCATCGAAGTCGGAATGCCGCGAAACTCACCGAGTCAAAGCGTTTCGCCGTTTGCGGAAGAAGTCTGATGTAGAACAAGTAGCAGAAGCATACATGCTCAAGAGGGATCACCCGAAATTCAAAGGCAACTGAATTTCGGCAACCGGGGCATCGAAGTCGGAATGCCGCGAAACTCACCGAGTCAAAGCGTTTCGCCGTTTGCGGAAGAAGTCTGATGTAGAACAAGTAGCAGAAGCATACATGCTCAAGAGGGATCACCCGAAATTCAAAGGCAACTGAATTTCGGCAACCGGGGCATCGAAGTCGGAATGCCGCGAAACTCACCGAGTCAAAGCGTTTCGCCGTTTGCGGAAGAAGTCTGATGTAGAACAAGTAGCAGAAGCATACATGCTCAAGAGGGATCACCCGAAATTCAAAGGCAACTGAATTTCGGCAACCGGGGCATCGAAGTCGGAATGCCGCGAAACTCACCGAGTCAAAGCGTTTCGCCGTTTGCGGAAGAAGTCTGATGTAGAACAAGTAGCAGAAGCATACATGCTCAAGAGGGATCACCCGAAATTCAAAGGCAACTGAATTTCGGCAACCGGGGCATCGAAGTCGGAATGCCGCGAAACTCACCGAGTCAAAGCGTTTCGCCGTTTGCGGAAGAAGTCTGATGTAGAACAAGTAGCAGAAGCATACATGCTCAAGAGGGATCACCCGAAATTCAAAGGCAACTGAATTTCGGCAACCGGGGCATCGAAGTCGGAATGCCGCGAAACTCACCGAGTCAAAGCGTTTCGCCGTTTGCGGAAGAAGTCTGATGTAGAACAAGTAGCAGAAGCATACATGCTCAAGAGGGATCACCCGAAATTCAAAGGCAACTGAATTTCGGCAACCGGGCATCGAAGTCGGAATGCCGCGAAACTCACCGAGTCAAAGCGTTTCGCCGTTTGCGGAAGAAGTCTGATGTAGAACAAGTAGCAGAAGCATACATGCTCAAGAGGGATCACCCGAAATTCAAAGGCAACTGAATTTCGGCAACCGGGGCATCGAAGTCGGAATGCCGCGAAACTCACCGAGTCAAAGCGTTTCGCCGTTTGCGGAAGAAGTCTGATGTAGAACAAGTAGCAGAAGCATACATGCTCAAGAGGGATCACCCGAAATTCAAAGGCAACTGAATTTCGGCAACCGGGGCATCGAAGTCGGAATGCCGCGAAACTCACCGAGTCAAAGCGTTTCGCCGTTTGCGGAAGAAGTCTGATGTAGAACAAGTAGCAGAAGCATACATGCTCAAGAGGGATCACCCGAAATTCAAAGGCAACTGAATTTCGGCAACCGGGGCATCGAAGTCGGAATGCCGCGAAACTCACCGAGTCAAAGCGTTTCGCCGTTTGCGGAAGAAGTCTGATGTAGAACAAGTAGCAGAAGCATACATGCTCAAGAGGGATCACCCGAAATTCAAAGGCAACTGAATTTCGGCAACCGGGGCATCGAAGTCGGAATGCCGCGAAACTCACCGAGTCAAAGCGTTTCGCCGTTTGCGGAAGAAGTCTGATGTAGAACAAGTAGCAGAAGCATACATGCTCAAGAGGGATCACCCGAAATTCAAAGGCAACTGAATTTCGGCAACCGGGGCATCGAAGTCGGAATGCCGCGAAACTCACCGAGTCAAAGCGTTTCGCCGTTTGCGGAAGAAGTCTGATGTAGAACAAGTAGCAGAAGCATACATGCTCAAGAGGGATCACCCGAAATTCAAAGGCAACTGAATTTCGGCAACCGGGGCATCGAAGTCGGAATGCCGCGAAACTCACCGAGTCAAAGCGTTTCGCCGTTTGCGGAAGAAGTCTGATGTAGAACAAGTAGCAGAAGCATACATGCTCAAGAGGGATCACCCGAAATTCAAAGGCAACTGAATTTCGGCAACCGGGGCATCGAAGTCGGAATGCCGCGAAACTCACCGAGTCAAAGCGTTTCGCCGTTTGCGGAAGAAGTCTGATGTAGAACAAGTAGCAGAAGCATACATGCTCAAGAGGGATCACCCGAAATTCAAAGGCAACTGAATTTCGGCAACCGGGGCATCGAAGTCGGAATGCCGCGAAACTCACCGAGTCAAAGCGTTTCGCCGTTTGCGGAAGAAGTCTGATGTAGAACAAGTAGCAGAAGCATACATGCTCAAGAGGGATCACCCGAAATTCAAAGGCAACTGAATTTCGGCAACCGGGGCATCGAAGTCGGAATGCCGCGAAACTCACCGAGTCAAAGCGTTTCGCCGTTTGCGGAAGAAGTCTGATGTAGAACAAGTAGCAGAAGCATACATGCTCAAGAGGGATCACCCGAAATTCAAAGGCAACTGAATTTCGGCAACCGGGGCATCGAAGTCGGAATGCCGCGAAACTCACCGAGTCAAAGCGTTTCGCCGTTTGCGGAAGAAGTCTGATGTAGAACAAGTAGCAGAAGCATACATGCTCAAGAGGGATCACCCGAAATTCAAAGGCAACTGAATTTCGGCAACCGGGGCATCGAAGTCGGAATGCCGCGAAACTCACCGAGTCAAAGCGTTTCGCCGTTTGCGGAAGAAGTCTGATGTAGAACAAGTAGCAGAAGCATACATGCTCAAGAGGGATCACCCGAAATTCAAAGGCAACTGAATTTCGGCAACCGGGGCATCGAAGTCGGAATGCCGCGAAACTCACCGAGTCAAAGCGTTTCGCCGTTTGCGGAAGAAGTCTGATGTAGAACAAGTAGCAGAAGCATACATGCTCAAGAGGGATCACCCGAAATTCAAAGGCAACTGAATTTCGGCAACCGGGGCATCGAAGTCGGAATGCCGCGAAACTCACCGAGTCAAAGCGTTTCGCCGTTTGCGGAAGAAGTCTGATGTAGAACAAGTAGCAGAAGCATACATGCTCAAGAGGGATCACCCGAAATTCAAAGGCAACTGAATTTCGGCAACCGGGGCATCGAAGTCGGAATGCCGCGAAACTCACCGAGTCAAAGCGTTTCGCCGTTTGCGGAAGAAGTCTGATGTAGAACAAGTAGCAGAAGCATACATGCTCAAGAGGGATCACCCGAAATTCAAAGGCAACTGAATTTCGGCAACCGGGCATCGAAGTCGGAATGCCGCGAAACTCACCGAGTCAAAGCGTTTCGCCGTTTGCGGAAGAAGTCTGATGTAGAACAAGTAGCAGAAGCATACATGCTCAAGAGGGATCACCCGAAATTCAAAGGCAACTGAATTTCGGCAACCGGGGCATCGAAGTCGGAATGCCGCGAAACTCACCGAGTCAAAGCGTTTCGCCGTTTGCGGAAGAAGTCTGATGTAGAACAAGTAGCAGAAGCATACATGCTCAAGAGGGATCACCCGAAATTCAAAGGCAACTGAATTTCGGCAACCGGGGCATCGAAGTCGGAATGCCGCGAAACTCACCGAGTCAAAGCGTTTCGCCGTTTGCGGAAGAAGTCTGATGTAGAACAAGTAGCAGAAGCATACATGCTCAAGAGGGATCACCCGAAATTCAAAGGCAACTGAATTTCGGCAACCGGGGCATCGAAGTCGGAATGCCGCGAAACTCACCGAGTCAAAGCGTTTCGCCGTTTGCGGAAGAAGTCTGATGTAGAACAAGTAGCAGAAGCATACATGCTCAAGAGGGATCACCCGAAATTCAAAGGCAACTGAATTTCGGCAACCGGGGCATCGAAGTCGGAATGCCGCGAAACTCACCGAGTCAAAGCGTTTCGCCGTTTGCGGAAGAAGTCTGATGTAGAACAAGTAGCAGAAGCATACATGCTCAAGAGGGATCACCCGAAATTCAAAGGCAACTGAATTTCGGCAACCGGGGCATCGAAGTCGGAATGCCGCGAAACTCACCGAGTCAAAGCGTTTCGCCGTTTGCGGAAGAAGTCTGATGTAGAACAAGTAGCAGAAGCATACATGCTCAAGAGGGATCACCCGAAATTCAAAGGCAACTGAATTTCGGCAACCGGGGCATCGAAGTCGGAATGCCGCGAAACTCACCGAGTCAAAGCGTTTCGCCGTTTGCGGAAGAAGTCTGATGTAGAACAAGTAGCAGAAGCATACATGCTCAAGAGGGATCACCCGAAATTCAAAGGCAACTGAATTTCGGCAACCGGGGCATCGAAGTCGGAATGCCGCGAAACTCACCGAGTCAAAGCGTTTCGCCGTTTGCGGAAGAAGTCTGATGTAGAACAAGTAGCAGAAGCATACATGCTCAAGAGGGATCACCCGAAATTCAAAGGCAACTGAATTTCGGCAACCGGGGCATCGAAGTCGGAATGCCGCGAAACTCACCGAGTCAAAGCGTTTCGCCGTTTGCGGAAGAAGTCTGATGTAGAACAAGTAGCAGAAGCATACATGCTCAAGAGGGATCACCCGAAATTCAAAGGCAACTGAATTTCGGCAACCGGGGCATCGAAGTCGGAATGCCGCGAAACTCACCGAGTCAAAGCGTTTCGCCGTTTGCGGAAGAAGTCTGATGTAGAACAAGTAGCAGAAGCATACATGCTCAAGAGGGATCACCCGAAATTCAAAGGCAACTGAATTTCGGCAACCGGGGCATCGAAGTCGGAATGCCGCGAAACTCACCGAGTCAAAGCGTTTCGCCGTTTGCGGAAGAAGTCTGATGTAGAACAAGTAGCAGAAGCATACATGCTCAAGAGGGATCACCCGAAATTCAAAGGCAACTGAATTTCGGCAACCGGGGCATCGAAGTCGGAATGCCGCGAAACTCACCGAGTCAAAGCGTTTCGCCGTTTGCGGAAGAAGTCTGATGTAGAACAAGTAGCAGAAGCATACATGCTCAAGAGGGATCACCCGAAATTCAAAGGCAACTGAATTTCGGCAACCGGGCATCGAAGTCGGAATGCCGCGAAACTCACCGAGTCAAAGCGTTTCGCCGTTTGCGGAAGAAGTCTGATGTAGAACAAGTAGCAGAAGCATACATGCTCAAGAGGGATCACCCGAAATTCAAAGGCAACTGAATTTCGGCAACCGGGGCATCGAAGTCGGAATGCCGCGAAACTCACCGAGTCAAAGCGTTTCGCCGTTTGCGGAAGAAGTCTGATGTAGAACAAGTAGCAGAAGCATACATGCTCAAGAGGGATCACCCGAAATTCAAAGGCAACTGAATTTCGGCAACCGGGGCATCGAAGTCGGAATGCCGCGAAACTCACCGAGTCAAAGCGTTTCGCCGTTTGCGGAAGAAGTCTGATGTAGAACAAGTAGCAGAAGCATACATGCTCAAGAGGGATCACCCGAAATTCAAAGGCAACTGAATTTCGGCAACCGGGGCATCGAAGTCGGAATGCCGCGAAACTCACCGAGTCAAAGCGTTTCGCCGTTTGCGGAAGAAGTCTGATGTAGAACAAGTAGCAGAAGCATACATGCTCAAGAGGGATCACCCGAAATTCAAAGGCAACTGAATTTCGGCAACCGGGGCATCGAAGTCGGAATGCCGCGAAACTCACCGAGTCAAAGCGTTTCGCCGTTTGCGGAAGAAGTCTGATGTAGAACAAGTAGCAGAAGCATACATGCTCAAGAGGGATCACCCGAAATTCAAAGGCAACTGAATTTCGGCAACCGGGGCATCGAAGTCGGAATGCCGCGAAACTCACCGAGTCAAAGCGTTTCGCCGTTTGCGGAAGAAGTCTGATGTAGAACAAGTAGCAGAAGCATACATGCTCAAGAGGGATCACCCGAAATTCAAAGGCAACTGAATTTCGGCAACCGGGGCATCGAAGTCGGAATGCCGCGAAACTCACCGAGTCAAAGCGTTTCGCCGTTTGCGGAAGAAGTCTGATGTAGAACAAGTAGCAGAAGCATACATGCTCAAGAGGGATCACCCGAAATTCAAAGGCAACTGAATTTCGGCAACCGGGGCATCGAAGTCGGAATGCCGCGAAACTCACCGAGTCAAAGCGTTTCGCCGTTTGCGGAAGAAGTCTGATGTAGAACAAGTAGCAGAAGCATACATGCTCAAGAGGGATCACCCGAAATTCAAAGGCAACTGAATTTCGGCAACCGGGGCATCGAAGTCGGAATGCCGCGAAACTCACCGAGTCAAAGCGTTTCGCCGTTTGCGGAAGAAGTCTGATGTAGAACAAGTAGCAGAAGCATACATGCTCAAGAGGGATCACCCGAAATTCAAAGGCAACTGAATTTCGGCAACCGGGGCATCGAAGTCGGAATGCCGCGAAACTCACCGAGTCAAAGCGTTTCGCCGTTTGCGGAAGAAGTCTGATGTAGAACAAGTAGCAGAAGCATACATGCTCAAGAGGGATCACCCGAAATTCAAAGGCAACTGAATTTCGGCAACCGGGGCATCGAAGTCGGAATGCCGCGAAACTCACCGAGTCAAAGCGTTTCGCCGTTTGCGGAAGAAGTCTGATGTAGAACAAGTAGCAGAAGCATACATGCTCAAGAGGGATCACCCGAAATTCAAAGGCAACTGAATTTCGGCAACCGGGGCATCGAAGTCGGAATGCCGCGAAACTCACCGAGTCAAAGCGTTTCGCCGTTTGCGGAAGAAGTCTGATGTAGAACAAGTAGCAGAAGCATACATGCTCAAGAGGGATCACCCGAAATTCAAAGGCAACTGAATTTCGGCAACCGGGGCATCGAAGTCGGAATGCCGCGAAACTCACCGAGTCAAAGCGTTTCGCCGTTTGCGGAAGAAGTCTGATGTAGAACAAGTAGCAGAAGCATACATGCTCAAGAGGGATCACCCGAAATTCAAAGGCAACTGAATTTCGGCAACCGGGGCATCGAAGTCGGAATGCCGCGAAACTCACCGAGTCAAAGCGTTTCGCCGTTTGCGGAAGAAGTCTGATGTAGAACAAGTAGCAGAAGCATACATGCTCAAGAGGGATCACCCGAAATTCAAAGGCAACTGAATTTCGGCAACCGGGGCATCGAAGTCGGAATGCCGCGAAACTCACCGAGTCAAAGCGTTTCGCCGTTTGCGGAAGAAGTCTGATGTAGAACAAGTAGCAGAAGCATACATGCTCAAGAGGGATCACCCGAAATTCAAAGGCAACTGAATTTCGGCAACCGGGGCATCGAAGTCGGAATGCCGCGAAACTCACCGAGTCAAAGCGTTTCGCCGTTTGCGGAAGAAGTCTGATGTAGAACAAGTAGCAGAAGCATACATGCTCAAGAGGGATCACCCGAAATTCAAAGGCAACTGAATTTCGGCAACCGGGGCATCGAAGTCGGAATGCCGCGAAACTCACCGAGTCAAAGCGTTTCGCCGTTTGCGGAAGAAGTCTGATGTAGAACAAGTAGCAGAAGCATACATGCTCAAGAGGGATCACCCGAAATTCAAAGGCAACTGAATTTCGGCAACCGGGGCATCGAAGTCGGAATGCCGCGAAACTCACCGAGTCAAAGCGTTTCGCCGTTTGCGGAAGAAGTCTGATGTAGAACAAGTAGCAGAAGCATACATGCTCAAGAGGGATCACCCGAAATTCAAAGGCAACTGAATTTCGGCAACCGGGGCATCGAAGTCGGAATGCCGCGAAACTCACCGAGTCAAAGCGTTTCGCCGTTTGCGGAAGAAGTCTGATGTAGAACAAGTAGCAGAAGCATACATGCTCAAGAGGGATCACCCGAAATTCAAAGGCAACTGAATTTCGGCAACCGGGGCATCGAAGTCGGAATGCCGCGAAACTCACCGAGTCAAAGCGTTTCGCCGTTTGCGGAAGAAGTCTGATGTAGAACAAGTAGCAGAAGCATACATGCTCAAGAGGGATCACCCGAAATTCAAAGGCAACTGAATTTCGGCAACCGGGGCATCGAAGTCGGAATGCCGCGAAACTCACCGAGTCAAAGCGTTTCGCCGTTTGCGGAAGAAGTCTGATGTAGAACAAGTAGCAGAAGCATACATGCTCAAGAGGGATCACCCGAAATTCAAAGGCAACTGAATTTCGGCAACCGGGGCATCGAAGTCGGAATGCCGCGAAACTCACCGAGTCAAAGCGTTTCGCCGTTTGCGGAAGAAGTCTGATGTAGAACAAGTAGCAGAAGCATACATGCTCAAGAGGGATCACCCGAAATTCAAAGGCAACTGAATTTCGGCAACCGGGGCATCGAAGTCGGAATGCCGCGAAACTCACCGAGTCAAAGCGTTTCGCCGTTTGCGGAAGAAGTCTGATGTAGAACAAGTAGCAGAAGCATACATGCTCAAGAGGGATCACCCGAAATTCAAAGGCAACTGAATTTCGGCAACCGGGGCATCGAAGTCGGAATGCCGCGAAACTCACCGAGTCAAAGCGTTTCGCCGTTTGCGGAAGAAGTCTGATGTAGAACAAGTAGCAGAAGCATACATGCTCAAGAGGGATCACCCGAAATTCAAAGGCAACTGAATTTCGGCAACCGGGGCATCGAAGTCGGAATGCCGCGAAACTCACCGAGTCAAAGCGTTTCGCCGTTTGCGGAAGAAGTCTGATGTAGAACAAGTAGCAGAAGCATACATGCTCAAGAGGGATCACCCGAAATTCAAAGGCAACTGAATTTCGGCAACCGGGGCATCGAAGTCGGAATGCCGCGAAACTCACCGAGTCAAAGCGTTTCGCCGTTTGCGGAAGAAGTCTGATGTAGAACAAGTAGCAGAAGCATACATGCTCAAGAGGGATCACCCGAAATTCAAAGGCAACTGAATTTCGGCAACCGGGGCATCGAAGTCGGAATGCCGCGAAACTCACCGAGTCAAAGCGTTTCGCCGTTTGCGGAAGAAGTCTGATGTAGAACAAGTAGCAGAAGCATACATGCTCAAGAGGGATCACCCGAAATTCAAAGGCAACTGAATTTCGGCAACCGGGGCATCGAAGTCGGAATGCCGCGAAACTCACCGAGTCAAAGCGTTTCGCCGTTTGCGGAAGAAGTCTGATGTAGAACAAGTAGCAGAAGCATACATGCTCAAGAGGGATCACCCGAAATTCAAAGGCAACTGAATTTCGGCAACCGGGGCATCGAAGTCGGAATGCCGCGAAACTCACCGAGTCAAAGCGTTTCGCCGTTTGCGGAAGAAGTCTGATGTAGAACAAGTAGCAGAAGCATACATGCTCAAGAGGGATCACCCGAAATTCAAAGGCAACTGAATTTCGGCAACCGGGGCATCGAAGTCGGAATGCCGCGAAACTCACCGAGTCAAAGCGTTTCGCCGTTTGCGGAAGAAGTCTGATGTAGAACAAGTAGCAGAAGCATACATGCTCAAGAGGGATCACCCGAAATTCAAAGGCAACTGAATTTCGGCAACCGGGGCATCGAAGTCGGAATGCCGCGAAACTCACCGAGTCAAAGCGTTTCGCCGTTTGCGGAAGAAGTCTGATGTAGAACAAGTAGCAGAAGCATACATGCTCAAGAGGGATCACCCGAAATTCAAAGGCAACTGAATTTCGGCAACCGGGGCATCGAAGTCGGAATGCCGCGAAACTCACCGAGTCAAAGCGTTTCGCCGTTTGCGGAAGAAGTCTGATGTAGAACAAGTAGCAGAAGCATACATGCTCAAGAGGGATCACCCGAAATTCAAAGGCAACTGAATTTCGGCAACCGGGGCATCGAAGTCGGAATGCCGCGAAACTCACCGAGTCAAAGCGTTTCGCCGTTTGCGGAAGAAGTCTGATGTAGAACAAGTAGCAGAAGCATACATGCTCAAGAGGGATCACCCGAAATTCAAAGGCAACTGAATTTCGGCAACCGGGGCATCGAAGTCGGAATGCCGCGAAACTCACCGAGTCAAAGCGTTTCGCCGTTTGCGGAAGAAGTCTGATGTAGAACAAGTAGCAGAAGCATACATGCTCAAGAGGGATCACCCGAAATTCAAAGGCAACTGAATTTCGGCAACCGGGGCATCGAAGTCGGAATGCCGCGAAACTCACCGAGTCAAAGCGTTTCGCCGTTTGCGGAAGAAGTCTGATGTAGAACAAGTAGCAGAAGCATACATGCTCAAGAGGGATCACCCGAAATTCAAAGGCAACTGAATTTCGGCAACCGGGGCATCGAAGTCGGAATGCCGCGAAACTCACCGAGTCAAAGCGTTTCGCCGTTTGCGGAAGAAGTCTGATGTAGAACAAGTAGCAGAAGCATACATGCTCAAGAGGGATCACCCGAAATTCAAAGGCAACTGAATTTCGGCAACCGGGGCATCGAAGTCGGAATGCCGCGAAACTCACCGAGTCAAAGCGTTTCGCCGTTTGCGGAAGAAGTCTGATGTAGAACAAGTAGCAGAAGCATACATGCTCAAGAGGGATCACCCGAAATTCAAAGGCAACTGAATTTCGGCAACCGGGGCATCGAAGTCGGAATGCCGCGAAACTCACCGAGTCAAAGCGTTTCGCCGTTTGCGGAAGAAGTCTGATGTAGAACAAGTAGCAGAAGCATACATGCTCAAGAGGGATCACCCGAAATTCAAAGGCAACTGAATTTCGGCAACCGGGGCATCGAAGTCGGAATGCCGCGAAACTCACCGAGTCAAAGCGTTTCGCCGTTTGCGGAAGAAGTCTGATGTAGAACAAGTAGCAGAAGCATACATGCTCAAGAGGGATCACCCGAAATTCAAAGGCAACTGAATTTCGGCAACCGGGGCATCGAAGTCGGAATGCCGCGAAACTCACCGAGTCAAAGCGTTTCGCCGTTTGCGGAAGAAGTCTGATGTAGAACAAGTAGCAGAAGCATACATGCTCAAGAGGGATCACCCGAAATTCAAAGGCAACTGAATTTCGGCAACCGGGGCATCGAAGTCGGAATGCCGCGAAACTCACCGAGTCAAAGCGTTTCGCCGTTTGCGGAAGAAGTCTGATGTAGAACAAGTAGCAGAAGCATACATGCTCAAGAGGGATCACCCGAAATTCAAAGGCAACTGAATTTCGGCAACCGGGGCATCGAAGTCGGAATGCCGCGAAACTCACCGAGTCAAAGCGTTTCGCCGTTTGCGGAAGAAGTCTGATGTAGAACAAGTAGCAGAAGCATACATGCTCAAGAGGGATCACCCGAAATTCAAAGGCAACTGAATTTCGGCAACCGGGGCATCGAAGTCGGAATGCCGCGAAACTCACCGAGTCAAAGCGTTTCGCCGTTTGCGGAAGAAGTCTGATGTAGAACAAGTAGCAGAAGCATACATGCTCAAGAGGGATCACCCGAAATTCAAAGGCAACTGAATTTCGGCAACCGGGGCATCGAAGTCGGAATGCCGCGAAACTCACCGAGTCAAAGCGTTTCGCCGTTTGCGGAAGAAGTCTGATGTAGAACAAGTAGCAGAAGCATACATGCTCAAGAGGGATCACCCGAAATTCAAAGGCAACTGAATTTCGGCAACCGGGGCATCGAAGTCGGAATGCCGCGAAACTCACCGAGTCAAAGCGTTTCGCCGTTTGCGGAAGAAGTCTGATGTAGAACAAGTAGCAGAAGCATACATGCTCAAGAGGGATCACCCGAAATTCAAAGGCAACTGAATTTCGGCAACCGGGGCATCGAAGTCGGAATGCCGCGAAACTCACCGAGTCAAAGCGTTTCGCCGTTTGCGGAAGAAGTCTGATGTAGAACAAGTAGCAGAAGCATACATGCTCAAGAGGGATCACCCGAAATTCAAAGGCAACTGAATTTCGGCAACCGGGGCATCGAAGTCGGAATGCCGCGAAACTCACCGAGTCAAAGCGTTTCGCCGTTTGCGGAAGAAGTCTGATGTAGAACAAGTAGCAGAAGCATACATGCTCAAGAGGGATCACCCGAAATTCAAAGGCAACTGAATTTCGGCAACCGGGGCATCGAAGTCGGAATGCCGCGAAACTCACCGAGTCAAAGCGTTTCGCCGTTTGCGGAAGAAGTCTGATGTAGAACAAGTAGCAGAAGCATACATGCTCAAGAGGGATCACCCGAAATTCAAAGGCAACTGAATTTCGGCAACCGGGGCATCGAAGTCGGAATGCCGCGAAACTCACCGAGTCAAAGCGTTTCGCCGTTTGCGGAAGAAGTCTGATGTAGAACAAGTAGCAGAAGCATACATGCTCAAGAGGGATCACCCGAAATTCAAAGGCAACTGAATTTCGGCAACCGGGGCATCGAAGTCGGAATGCCGCGAAACTCACCGAGTCAAAGCGTTTCGCCGTTTGCGGAAGAAGTCTGATGTAGAACAAGTAGCAGAAGCATACATGCTCAAGAGGGATCACCCGAAATTCAAAGGCAACTGAATTTCGGCAACCGGGGCATCGAAGTCGGAATGCCGCGAAACTCACCGAGTCAAAGCGTTTCGCCGTTTGCGGAAGAAGTCTGATGTAGAACAAGTAGCAGAAGCATACATGCTCAAGAGGGATCACCCGAAATTCAAAGGCAACTGAATTTCGGCAACCGGGGCATCGAAGTCGGAATGCCGCGAAACTCACCGAGTCAAAGCGTTTCGCCGTTTGCGGAAGAAGTCTGATGTAGAACAAGTAGCAGAAGCATACATGCTCAAGAGGGATCACCCGAAATTCAAAGGCAACTGAATTTCGGCAACCGGGGCATCGAAGTCGGAATGCCGCGAAACTCACCGAGTCAAAGCGTTTCGCCGTTTGCGGAAGAAGTCTGATGTAGAACAAGTAGCAGAAGCATACATGCTCAAGAGGGATCACCCGAAATTCAAAGGCAACTGAATTTCGGCAACCGGGGCATCGAAGTCGGAATGCCGCGAAACTCACCGAGTCAAAGCGTTTCGCCGTTTGCGGAAGAAGTCTGATGTAGAACAAGTAGCAGAAGCATACATGCTCAAGAGGGATCACCCGAAATTCAAAGGCAACTGAATTTCGGCAACCGGGGCATCGAAGTCGGAATGCCGCGAAACTCACCGAGTCAAAGCGTTTCGCCGTTTGCGGAAGAAGTCTGATGTAGAACAAGTAGCAGAAGCATACATGCTCAAGAGGGATCACCCGAAATTCAAAGGCAACTGAATTTCGGCAACCGGGGCATCGAAGTCGGAATGCCGCGAAACTCACCGAGTCAAAGCGTTTCGCCGTTTGCGGAAGAAGTCTGATGTAGAACAAGTAGCAGAAGCATACATGCTCAAGAGGGATCACCCGAAATTCAAAGGCAACTGAATTTCGGCAACCGGGGCATCGAAGTCGGAATGCCGCGAAACTCACCGAGTCAAAGCGTTTCGCCGTTTGCGGAAGAAGTCTGATGTAGAACAAGTAGCAGAAGCATACATGCTCAAGAGGGATCACCCGAAATTCAAAGGCAACTGAATTTCGGCAACCGGGGCATCGAAGTCGGAATGCCGCGAAACTCACCGAGTCAAAGCGTTTCGCCGTTTGCGGAAGAAGTCTGATGTAGAACAAGTAGCAGAAGCATACATGCTCAAGAGGGATCACCCGAAATTCAAAGGCAACTGAATTTCGGCAACCGGGGCATCGAAGTCGGAATGCCGCGAAACTCACCGAGTCAAAGCGTTTCGCCGTTTGCGGAAGAAGTCTGATGTAGAACAAGTAGCAGAAGCATACATGCTCAAGAGGGATCACCCGAAATTCAAAGGCAACTGAATTTCGGCAACCGGGGCATCGAAGTCGGAATGCCGCGAAACTCACCGAGTCAAAGCGTTTCGCCGTTTGCGGAAGAAGTCTGATGTAGAACAAGTAGCAGAAGCATACATGCTCAAGAGGGATCACCCGAAATTCAAAGGCAACTGAATTTCGGCAACCGGGGCATCGAAGTCGGAATGCCGCGAAACTCACCGAGTCAAAGCGTTTCGCCGTTTGCGGAAGAAGTCTGATGTAGAACAAGTAGCAGAAGCATACATGCTCAAGAGGGATCACCCGAAATTCAAAGGCAACTGAATTTCGGCAACCGGGGCATCGAAGTCGGAATGCCGCGAAACTCACCGAGTCAAAGCGTTTCGCCGTTTGCGGAAGAAGTCTGATGTAGAACAAGTAGCAGAAGCATACATGCTCAAGAGGGATCACCCGAAATTCAAAGGCAACTGAATTTCGGCAACCGGGGCATCGAAGTCGGAATGCCGCGAAACTCACCGAGTCAAAGCGTTTCGCCGTTTGCGGAAGAAGTCTGATGTAGAACAAGTAGCAGAAGCATACATGCTCAAGAGGGATCACCCGAAATTCAAAGGCAACTGAATTTCGGCAACCGGGGCATCGAAGTCGGAATGCCGCGAAACTCACCGAGTCAAAGCGTTTCGCCGTTTGCGGAAGAAGTCTGATGTAGAACAAGTAGCAGAAGCATACATGCTCAAGAGGGATCACCCGAAATTCAAAGGCAACTGAATTTCGGCAACCGGGGCATCGAAGTCGGAATGCCGCGAAACTCACCGAGTCAAAGCGTTTCGCCGTTTGCGGAAGAAGTCTGATGTAGAACAAGTAGCAGAAGCATACATGCTCAAGAGGGATCACCCGAAATTCAAAGGCAACTGAATTTCGGCAACCGGGGCATCGAAGTCGGAATGCCGCGAAACTCACCGAGTCAAAGCGTTTCGCCGTTTGCGGAAGAAGTCTGATGTAGAACAAGTAGCAGAAGCATACATGCTCAAGAGGGATCACCCGAAATTCAAAGGCAACTGAATTTCGGCAACCGGGGCATCGAAGTCGGAATGCCGCGAAACTCACCGAGTCAAAGCGTTTCGCCGTTTGCGGAAGAAGTCTGATGTAGAACAAGTAGCAGAAGCATACATGCTCAAGAGGGATCACCCGAAATTCAAAGGCAACTGAATTTCGGCAACCGGGGCATCGAAGTCGGAATGCCGCGAAACTCACCGAGTCAAAGCGTTTCGCCGTTTGCGGAAGAAGTCTGATGTAGAACAAGTAGCAGAAGCATACATGCTCAAGAGGGATCACCCGAAATTCAAAGGCAACTGAATTTCGGCAACCGGGGCATCGAAGTCGGAATGCCGCGAAACTCACCGAGTCAAAGCGTTTCGCCGTTTGCGGAAGAAGTCTGATGTAGAACAAGTAGCAGAAGCATACATGCTCAAGAGGGATCACCCGAAATTCAAAGGCAACTGAATTTCGGCAACCGGGGCATCGAAGTCGGAATGCCGCGAAACTCACCGAGTCAAAGCGTTTCGCCGTTTGCGGAAGAAGTCTGATGTAGAACAAGTAGCAGAAGCATACATGCTCAAGAGGGATCACCCGAAATTCAAAGGCAACTGAATTTCGGCAACCGGGGCATCGAAGTCGGAATGCCGCGAAACTCACCGAGTCAAAGCGTTTCGCCGTTTGCGGAAGAAGTCTGATGTAGAACAAGTAGCAGAAGCATACATGCTCAAGAGGGATCACCCGAAATTCAAAGGCAACTGAATTTCGGCAACCGGGGCATCGAAGTCGGAATGCCGCGAAACTCACCGAGTCAAAGCGTTTCGCCGTTTGCGGAAGAAGTCTGATGTAGAACAAGTAGCAGAAGCATACATGCTCAAGAGGGATCACCCGAAATTCAAAGGCAACTGAATTTCGGCAACCGGGGCATCGAAGTCGGAATGCCGCGAAACTCACCGAGTCAAAGCGTTTCGCCGTTTGCGGAAGAAGTCTGATGTAGAACAAGTAGCAGAAGCATACATGCTCAAGAGGGATCACCCGAAATTCAAAGGCAACTGAATTTCGGCAACCGGGGCATCGAAGTCGGAATGCCGCGAAACTCACCGAGTCAAAGCGTTTCGCCGTTTGCGGAAGAAGTCTGATGTAGAACAAGTAGCAGAAGCATACATGCTCAAGAGGGATCACCCGAAATTCAAAGGCAACTGAATTTCGGCAACCGGGGCATCGAAGTCGGAATGCCGCGAAACTCACCGAGTCAAAGCGTTTCGCCGTTTGCGGAAGAAGTCTGATGTAGAACAAGTAGCAGAAGCATACATGCTCAAGAGGGATCACCCGAAATTCAAAGGCAACTGAATTTCGGCAACCGGGGCATCGAAGTCGGAATGCCGCGAAACTCACCGAGTCAAAGCGTTTCGCCGTTTGCGGAAGAAGTCTGATGTAGAACAAGTAGCAGAAGCATACATGCTCAAGAGGGATCACCCGAAATTCAAAGGCAACTGAATTTCGGCAACCGGGGCATCGAAGTCGGAATGCCGCGAAACTCACCGAGTCAAAGCGTTTCGCCGTTTGCGGAAGAAGTCTGATGTAGAACAAGTAGCAGAAGCATACATGCTCAAGAGGGATCACCCGAAATTCAAAGGCAACTGAATTTCGGCAACCGGGGCATCGAAGTCGGAATGCCGCGAAACTCACCGAGTCAAAGCGTTTCGCCGTTTGCGGAAGAAGTCTGATGTAGAACAAGTAGCAGAAGCATACATGCTCAAGAGGGATCACCCGAAATTCAAAGGCAACTGAATTTCGGCAACCGGGGCATCGAAGTCGGAATGCCGCGAAACTCACCGAGTCAAAGCGTTTCGCCGTTTGCGGAAGAAGTCTGATGTAGAACAAGTAGCAGAAGCATACATGCTCAAGAGGGATCACCCGAAATTCAAAGGCAACTGAATTTCGGCAACCGGGGCATCGAAGTCGGAATGCCGCGAAACTCACCGAGTCAAAGCGTTTCGCCGTTTGCGGAAGAAGTCTGATGTAGAACAAGTAGCAGAAGCATACATGCTCAAGAGGGATCACCCGAAATTCAAAGGCAACTGAATTTCGGCAACCGGGGCATCGAAGTCGGAATGCCGCGAAACTCACCGAGTCAAAGCGTTTCGCCGTTTGCGGAAGAAGTCTGATGTAGAACAAGTAGCAGAAGCATACATGCTCAAGAGGGATCACCCGAAATTCAAAGGCAACTGAATTTCGGCAACCGGGGCATCGAAGTCGGAATGCCGCGAAACTCACCGAGTCAAAGCGTTTCGCCGTTTGCGGAAGAAGTCTGATGTAGAACAAGTAGCAGAAGCATACATGCTCAAGAGGGATCACCCGAAATTCAAAGGCAACTGAATTTCGGCAACCGGGGCATCGAAGTCGGAATGCCGCGAAACTCACCGAGTCAAAGCGTTTCGCCGTTTGCGGAAGAAGTCTGATGTAGAACAAGTAGCAGAAGCATACATGCTCAAGAGGGATCACCCGAAATTCAAAGGCAACTGAATTTCGGCAACCGGGGCATCGAAGTCGGAATGCCGCGAAACTCACCGAGTCAAAGCGTTTCGCCGTTTGCGGAAGAAGTCTGATGTAGAACAAGTAGCAGAAGCATACATGCTCAAGAGGGATCACCCGAAATTCAAAGGCAACTGAATTTCGGCAACCGGGGCATCGAAGTCGGAATGCCGCGAAACTCACCGAGTCAAAGCGTTTCGCCGTTTGCGGAAGAAGTCTGATGTAGAACAAGTAGCAGAAGCATACATGCTCAAGAGGGATCACCCGAAATTCAAAGGCAACTGAATTTCGGCAACCGGGGCATCGAAGTCGGAATGCCGCGAAACTCACCGAGTCAAAGCGTTTCGCCGTTTGCGGAAGAAGTCTGATGTAGAACAAGTAGCAGAAGCATACATGCTCAAGAGGGATCACCCGAAATTCAAAGGCAACTGAATTTCGGCAACCGGGGCATCGAAGTCGGAATGCCGCGAAACTCACCGAGTCAAAGCGTTTCGCCGTTTGCGGAAGAAGTCTGATGTAGAACAAGTAGCAGAAGCATACATGCTCAAGAGGGATCACCCGAAATTCAAAGGCAACTGAATTTCGGCAACCGGGGCATCGAAGTCGGAATGCCGCGAAACTCACCGAGTCAAAGCGTTTCGCCGTTTGCGGAAGAAGTCTGATGTAGAACAAGTAGCAGAAGCATACATGCTCAAGAGGGATCACCCGAAATTCAAAGGCAACTGAATTTCGGCAACCGGGGCATCGAAGTCGGAATGCCGCGAAACTCACCGAGTCAAAGCGTTTCGCCGTTTGCGGAAGAAGTCTGATGTAGAACAAGTAGCAGAAGCATACATGCTCAAGAGGGATCACCCGAAATTCAAAGGCAACTGAATTTCGGCAACCGGGGCATCGAAGTCGGAATGCCGCGAAACTCACCGAGTCAAAGCGTTTCGCCGTTTGCGGAAGAAGTCTGATGTAGAACAAGTAGCAGAAGCATACATGCTCAAGAGGGATCACCCGAAATTCAAAGGCAACTGAATTTCGGCAACCGGGGCATCGAAGTCGGAATGCCGCGAAACTCACCGAGTCAAAGCGTTTCGCCGTTTGCGGAAGAAGTCTGATGTAGAACAAGTAGCAGAAGCATACATGCTCAAGAGGGATCACCCGAAATTCAAAGGCAACTGAATTTCGGCAACCGGGGCATCGAAGTCGGAATGCCGCGAAACTCACCGAGTCAAAGCGTTTCGCCGTTTGCGGAAGAAGTCTGATGTAGAACAAGTAGCAGAAGCATACATGCTCAAGAGGGATCACCCGAAATTCAAAGGCAACTGAATTTCGGCAACCGGGGCATCGAAGTCGGAATGCCGCGAAACTCACCGAGTCAAAGCGTTTCGCCGTTTGCGGAAGAAGTCTGATGTAGAACAAGTAGCAGAAGCATACATGCTCAAGAGGGATCACCCGAAATTCAAAGGCAACTGAATTTCGGCAACCGGGGCATCGAAGTCGGAATGCCGCGAAACTCACCGAGTCAAAGCGTTTCGCCGTTTGCGGAAGAAGTCTGATGTAGAACAAGTAGCAGAAGCATACATGCTCAAGAGGGATCACCCGAAATTCAAAGGCAACTGAATTTCGGCAACCGGGGCATCGAAGTCGGAATGCCGCGAAACTCACCGAGTCAAAGCGTTTCGCCGTTTGCGGAAGAAGTCTGATGTAGAACAAGTAGCAGAAGCATACATGCTCAAGAGGGATCACCCGAAATTCAAAGGCAACTGAATTTCGGCAACCGGGGCATCGAAGTCGGAATGCCGCGAAACTCACCGAGTCAAAGCGTTTCGCCGTTTGCGGAAGAAGTCTGATGTAGAACAAGTAGCAGAAGCATACATGCTCAAGAGGGATCACCCGAAATTCAAAGGCAACTGAATTTCGGCAACCGGGGCATCGAAGTCGGAATGCCGCGAAACTCACCGAGTCAAAGCGTTTCGCCGTTTGCGGAAGAAGTCTGATGTAGAACAAGTAGCAGAAGCATACATGCTCAAGAGGGATCACCCGAAATTCAAAGGCAACTGAATTTCGGCAACCGGGGCATCGAAGTCGGAATGCCGCGAAACTCACCGAGTCAAAGCGTTTCGCCGTTTGCGGAAGAAGTCTGATGTAGAACAAGTAGCAGAAGCATACATGCTCAAGAGGGATCACCCGAAATTCAAAGGCAACTGAATTTCGGCAACCGGGGCATCGAAGTCGGAATGCCGCGAAACTCACCGAGTCAAAGCGTTTCGCCGTTTGCGGAAGAAGTCTGATGTAGAACAAGTAGCAGAAGCATACATGCTCAAGAGGGATCACCCGAAATTCAAAGGCAACTGAATTTCGGCAACCGGGGCATCGAAGTCGGAATGCCGCGAAACTCACCGAGTCAAAGCGTTTCGCCGTTTGCGGAAGAAGTCTGATGTAGAACAAGTAGCAGAAGCATACATGCTCAAGAGGGATCACCCGAAATTCAAAGGCAACTGAATTTCGGCAACCGGGGCATCGAAGTCGGAATGCCGCGAAACTCACCGAGTCAAAGCGTTTCGCCGTTTGCGGAAGAAGTCTGATGTAGAACAAGTAGCAGAAGCATACATGCTCAAGAGGGATCACCCGAAATTCAAAGGCAACTGAATTTCGGCAACCGGGGCATCGAAGTCGGAATGCCGCGAAACTCACCGAGTCAAAGCGTTTCGCCGTTTGCGGAAGAAGTCTGATGTAGAACAAGTAGCAGAAGCATACATGCTCAAGAGGGATCACCCGAAATTCAAAGGCAACTGAATTTCGGCAACCGGGGCATCGAAGTCGGAATGCCGCGAAACTCACCGAGTCAAAGCGTTTCGCCGTTTGCGGAAGAAGTCTGATGTAGAACAAGTAGCAGAAGCATACATGCTCAAGAGGGATCACCCGAAATTCAAAGGCAACTGAATTTCGGCAACCGGGGCATCGAAGTCGGAATGCCGCGAAACTCACCGAGTCAAAGCGTTTCGCCGTTTGCGGAAGAAGTCTGATGTAGAACAAGTAGCAGAAGCATACATGCTCAAGAGGGATCACCCGAAATTCAAAGGCAACTGAATTTCGGCAACCGGGGCATCGAAGTCGGAATGCCGCGAAACTCACCGAGTCAAAGCGTTTCGCCGTTTGCGGAAGAAGTCTGATGTAGAACAAGTAGCAGAAGCATACATGCTCAAGAGGGATCACCCGAAATTCAAAGGCAACTGAATTTCGGCAACCGGGGCATCGAAGTCGGAATGCCGCGAAACTCACCGAGTCAAAGCGTTTCGCCGTTTGCGGAAGAAGTCTGATGTAGAACAAGTAGCAGAAGCATACATGCTCAAGAGGGATCACCCGAAATTCAAAGGCAACTGAATTTCGGCAACCGGGGCATCGAAGTCGGAATGCCGCGAAACTCACCGAGTCAAAGCGTTTCGCCGTTTGCGGAAGAAGTCTGATGTAGAACAAGTAGCAGAAGCATACATGCTCAAGAGGGATCACCCGAAATTCAAAGGCAACTGAATTTCGGCAACCGGGGCATCGAAGTCGGAATGCCGCGAAACTCACCGAGTCAAAGCGTTTCGCCGTTTGCGGAAGAAGTCTGATGTAGAACAAGTAGCAGAAGCATACATGCTCAAGAGGGATCACCCGAAATTCAAAGGCAACTGAATTTCGGCAACCGGGGCATCGAAGTCGGAATGCCGCGAAACTCACCGAGTCAAAGCGTTTCGCCGTTTGCGGAAGAAGTCTGATGTAGAACAAGTAGCAGAAGCATACATGCTCAAGAGGGATCACCCGAAATTCAAAGGCAACTGAATTTCGGCAACCGGGGCATCGAAGTCGGAATGCCGCGAAACTCACCGAGTCAAAGCGTTTCGCCGTTTGCGGAAGAAGTCTGATGTAGAACAAGTAGCAGAAGCATACATGCTCAAGAGGGATCACCCGAAATTCAAAGGCAACTGAATTTCGGCAACCGGGGCATCGAAGTCGGAATGCCGCGAAACTCACCGAGTCAAAGCGTTTCGCCGTTTGCGGAAGAAGTCTGATGTAGAACAAGTAGCAGAAGCATACATGCTCAAGAGGGATCACCCGAAATTCAAAGGCAACTGAATTTCGGCAACCGGGGCATCGAAGTCGGAATGCCGCGAAACTCACCGAGTCAAAGCGTTTCGCCGTTTGCGGAAGAAGTCTGATGTAGAACAAGTAGCAGAAGCATACATGCTCAAGAGGGATCACCCGAAATTCAAAGGCAACTGAATTTCGGCAACCGGGGCATCGAAGTCGGAATGCCGCGAAACTCACCGAGTCAAAGCGTTTCGCCGTTTGCGGAAGAAGTCTGATGTAGAACAAGTAGCAGAAGCATACATGCTCAAGAGGGATCACCCGAAATTCAAAGGCAACTGAATTTCGGCAACCGGGGCATCGAAGTCGGAATGCCGCGAAACTCACCGAGTCAAAGCGTTTCGCCGTTTGCGGAAGAAGTCTGATGTAGAACAAGTAGCAGAAGCATACATGCTCAAGAGGGATCACCCGAAATTCAAAGGCAACTGAATTTCGGCAACCGGGGCATCGAAGTCGGAATGCCGCGAAACTCACCGAGTCAAAGCGTTTCGCCGTTTGCGGAAGAAGTCTGATGTAGAACAAGTAGCAGAAGCATACATGCTCAAGAGGGATCACCCGAAATTCAAAGGCAACTGAATTTCGGCAACCGGGGCATCGAAGTCGGAATGCCGCGAAACTCACCGAGTCAAAGCGTTTCGCCGTTTGCGGAAGAAGTCTGATGTAGAACAAGTAGCAGAAGCATACATGCTCAAGAGGGATCACCCGAAATTCAAAGGCAACTGAATTTCGGCAACCGGGGCATCGAAGTCGGAATGCCGCGAAACTCACCGAGTCAAAGCGTTTCGCCGTTTGCGGAAGAAGTCTGATGTAGAACAAGTAGCAGAAGCATACATGCTCAAGAGGGATCACCCGAAATTCAAAGGCAACTGAATTTCGGCAACCGGGGCATCGAAGTCGGAATGCCGCGAAACTCACCGAGTCAAAGCGTTTCGCCGTTTGCGGAAGAAGTCTGATGTAGAACAAGTAGCAGAAGCATACATGCTCAAGAGGGATCACCCGAAATTCAAAGGCAACTGAATTTCGGCAACCGGGGCATCGAAGTCGGAATGCCGCGAAACTCACCGAGTCAAAGCGTTTCGCCGTTTGCGGAAGAAGTCTGATGTAGAACAAGTAGCAGAAGCATACATGCTCAAGAGGGATCACCCGAAATTCAAAGGCAACTGAATTTCGGCAACCGGGGCATCGAAGTCGGAATGCCGCGAAACTCACCGAGTCAAAGCGTTTCGCCGTTTGCGGAAGAAGTCTGATGTAGAACAAGTAGCAGAAGCATACATGCTCAAGAGGGATCACCCGAAATTCAAAGGCAACTGAATTTCGGCAACCGGGGCATCGAAGTCGGAATGCCGCGAAACTCACCGAGTCAAAGCGTTTCGCCGTTTGCGGAAGAAGTCTGATGTAGAACAAGTAGCAGAAGCATACATGCTCAAGAGGGATCACCCGAAATTCAAAGGCAACTGAATTTCGGCAACCGGGGCATCGAAGTCGGAATGCCGCGAAACTCACCGAGTCAAAGCGTTTCGCCGTTTGCGGAAGAAGTCTGATGTAGAACAAGTAGCAGAAGCATACATGCTCAAGAGGGATCACCCGAAATTCAAAGGCAACTGAATTTCGGCAACCGGGGCATCGAAGTCGGAATGCCGCGAAACTCACCGAGTCAAAGCGTTTCGCCGTTTGCGGAAGAAGTCTGATGTAGAACAAGTAGCAGAAGCATACATGCTCAAGAGGGATCACCCGAAATTCAAAGGCAACTGAATTTCGGCAACCGGGGCATCGAAGTCGGAATGCCGCGAAACTCACCGAGTCAAAGCGTTTCGCCGTTTGCGGAAGAAGTCTGATGTAGAACAAGTAGCAGAAGCATACATGCTCAAGAGGGATCACCCGAAATTCAAAGGCAACTGAATTTCGGCAACCGGGGCATCGAAGTCGGAATGCCGCGAAACTCACCGAGTCAAAGCGTTTCGCCGTTTGCGGAAGAAGTCTGATGTAGAACAAGTAGCAGAAGCATACATGCTCAAGAGGGATCACCCGAAATTCAAAGGCAACTGAATTTCGGCAACCGGGGCATCGAAGTCGGAATGCCGCGAAACTCACCGAGTCAAAGCGTTTCGCCGTTTGCGGAAGAAGTCTGATGTAGAACAAGTAGCAGAAGCATACATGCTCAAGAGGGATCACCCGAAATTCAAAGGCAACTGAATTTCGGCAACCGGGGCATCGAAGTCGGAATGCCGCGAAACTCACCGAGTCAAAGCGTTTCGCCGTTTGCGGAAGAAGTCTGATGTAGAACAAGTAGCAGAAGCATACATGCTCAAGAGGGATCACCCGAAATTCAAAGGCAACTGAATTTCGGCAACCGGGGCATCGAAGTCGGAATGCCGCGAAACTCACCGAGTCAAAGCGTTTCGCCGTTTGCGGAAGAAGTCTGATGTAGAACAAGTAGCAGAAGCATACATGCTCAAGAGGGATCACCCGAAATTCAAAGGCAACTGAATTTCGGCAACCGGGGCATCGAAGTCGGAATGCCGCGAAACTCACCGAGTCAAAGCGTTTCGCCGTTTGCGGAAGAAGTCTGATGTAGAACAAGTAGCAGAAGCATACATGCTCAAGAGGGATCACCCGAAATTCAAAGGCAACTGAATTTCGGCAACCGGGGCATCGAAGTCGGAATGCCGCGAAACTCACCGAGTCAAAGCGTTTCGCCGTTTGCGGAAGAAGTCTGATGTAGAACAAGTAGCAGAAGCATACATGCTCAAGAGGGATCACCCGAAATTCAAAGGCAACTGAATTTCGGCAACCGGGGCATCGAAGTCGGAATGCCGCGAAACTCACCGAGTCAAAGCGTTTCGCCGTTTGCGGAAGAAGTCTGATGTAGAACAAGTAGCAGAAGCATACATGCTCAAGAGGGATCACCCGAAATTCAAAGGCAACTGAATTTCGGCAACCGGGGCATCGAAGTCGGAATGCCGCGAAACTCACCGAGTCAAAGCGTTTCGCCGTTTGCGGAAGAAGTCTGATGTAGAACAAGTAGCAGAAGCATACATGCTCAAGAGGGATCACCCGAAATTCAAAGGCAACTGAATTTCGGCAACCGGGGCATCGAAGTCGGAATGCCGCGAAACTCACCGAGTCAAAGCGTTTCGCCGTTTGCGGAAGAAGTCTGATGTAGAACAAGTAGCAGAAGCATACATGCTCAAGAGGGATCACCCGAAATTCAAAGGCAACTGAATTTCGGCAACCGGGGCATCGAAGTCGGAATGCCGCGAAACTCACCGAGTCAAAGCGTTTCGCCGTTTGCGGAAGAAGTCTGATGTAGAACAAGTAGCAGAAGCATACATGCTCAAGAGGGATCACCCGAAATTCAAAGGCAACTGAATTTCGGCAACCGGGGCATCGAAGTCGGAATGCCGCGAAACTCACCGAGTCAAAGCGTTTCGCCGTTTGCGGAAGAAGTCTGATGTAGAACAAGTAGCAGAAGCATACATGCTCAAGAGGGATCACCCGAAATTCAAAGGCAACTGAATTTCGGCAACCGGGGCATCGAAGTCGGAATGCCGCGAAACTCACCGAGTCAAAGCGTTTCGCCGTTTGCGGAAGAAGTCTGATGTAGAACAAGTAGCAGAAGCATACATGCTCAAGAGGGATCACCCGAAATTCAAAGGCAACTGAATTTCGGCAACCGGGGCATCGAAGTCGGAATGCCGCGAAACTCACCGAGTCAAAGCGTTTCGCCGTTTGCGGAAGAAGTCTGATGTAGAACAAGTAGCAGAAGCATACATGCTCAAGAGGGATCACCCGAAATTCAAAGGCAACTGAATTTCGGCAACCGGGGCATCGAAGTCGGAATGCCGCGAAACTCACCGAGTCAAAGCGTTTCGCCGTTTGCGGAAGAAGTCTGATGTAGAACAAGTAGCAGAAGCATACATGCTCAAGAGGGATCACCCGAAATTCAAAGGCAACTGAATTTCGGCAACCGGGGCATCGAAGTCGGAATGCCGCGAAACTCACCGAGTCAAAGCGTTTCGCCGTTTGCGGAAGAAGTCTGATGTAGAACAAGTAGCAGAAGCATACATGCTCAAGAGGGATCACCCGAAATTCAAAGGCAACTGAATTTCGGCAACCGGGGCATCGAAGTCGGAATGCCGCGAAACTCACCGAGTCAAAGCGTTTCGCCGTTTGCGGAAGAAGTCTGATGTAGAACAAGTAGCAGAAGCATACATGCTCAAGAGGGATCACCCGAAATTCAAAGGCAACTGAATTTCGGCAACCGGGGCATCGAAGTCGGAATGCCGCGAAACTCACCGAGTCAAAGCGTTTCGCCGTTTGCGGAAGAAGTCTGATGTAGAACAAGTAGCAGAAGCATACATGCTCAAGAGGGATCACCCGAAATTCAAAGGCAACTGAATTTCGGCAACCGGGGCATCGAAGTCGGAATGCCGCGAAACTCACCGAGTCAAAGCGTTTCGCCGTTTGCGGAAGAAGTCTGATGTAGAACAAGTAGCAGAAGCATACATGCTCAAGAGGGATCACCCGAAATTCAAAGGCAACTGAATTTCGGCAACCGGGGCATCGAAGTCGGAATGCCGCGAAACTCACCGAGTCAAAGCGTTTCGCCGTTTGCGGAAGAAGTCTGATGTAGAACAAGTAGCAGAAGCATACATGCTCAAGAGGGATCACCCGAAATTCAAAGGCAACTGAATTTCGGCAACGGGGCATCGAAGTCGGAATGCCGCGAAACTCACCGAGTCAAAGCGTTTCGCCGTTTGCGGAAGAAGTCTGATGTAGAACAAGTAGCAGAAGCATACATGCTCAAGAGGGATCACCCGAAATTCAAAGGCAACTGAATTTCGGCAACCGGGGCATCGAAGTCGGAATGCCGCGAAACTCACCGAGTCAAAGCGTTTCGCCGTTTGCGGAAGAAGTCTGATGTAGAACAAGTAGCAGAAGCATACATGCTCAAGAGGGATCACCCGAAATTCAAAGGCAACTGAATTTCGGCAACCGGGGCATCGAAGTCGGAATGCCGCGAAACTCACCGAGTCAAAGCGTTTCGCCGTTTGCGGAAGAAGTCTGATGTAGAACAAGTAGCAGAAGCATACATGCTCAAGAGGGATCACCCGAAATTCAAAGGCAACTGAATTTCGGCAACCGGGGCATCGAAGTCGGAATGCCGCGAAACTCACCGAGTCAAAGCGTTTCGCCGTTTGCGGAAGAAGTCTGATGTAGAACAAGTAGCAGAAGCATACATGCTCAAGAGGGATCACCCGAAATTCAAAGGCAACTGAATTTCGGCAACCGGGGCATCGAAGTCGGAATGCCGCGAAACTCACCGAGTCAAAGCGTTTCGCCGTTTGCGGAAGAAGTCTGATGTAGAACAAGTAGCAGAAGCATACATGCTCAAGAGGGATCACCCGAAATTCAAAGGCAACTGAATTTCGGCAACCGGGCATCGAAGTCGGAATGCCGCGAAACTCACCGAGTCAAAGCGTTTCGCCGTTTGCGGAAGAAGTCTGATGTAGAACAAGTAGCAGAAGCATACATGCTCAAGAGGGATCACCCGAAATTCAAAGGCAACTGAATTTCGGCAACCGGGGCATCGAAGTCGGAATGCCGCGAAACTCACCGAGTCAAAGCGTTTCGCCGTTTGCGGAAGAAGTCTGATGTAGAACAAGTAGCAGAAGCATACATGCTCAAGAGGGATCACCCGAAATTCAAAGGCAACTGAATTTCGGCAACCGGGGCATCGAAGTCGGAATGCCGCGAAACTCACCGAGTCAAAGCGTTTCGCCGTTTGCGGAAGAAGTCTGATGTAGAACAAGTAGCAGAAGCATACATGCTCAAGAGGGATCACCCGAAATTCAAAGGCAACTGAATTTCGGCAACGGGGCATCGAAGTCGGAATGCCGCGAAACTCACCGAGTCAAAGCGTTTCGCCGTTTGCGGAAGAAGTCTGATGTAGAACAAGTAGCAGAAGCATACATGCTCAAGAGGGATCACCCGAAATTCAAAGGCAACTGAATTTCGGCAACCGGGGCATCGAAGTCGGAATGCCGCGAAACTCACCGAGTCAAAGCGTTTCGCCGTTTGCGGAAGAAGTCTGATGTAGAACAAGTAGCAGAAGCATACATGCTCAAGAGGGATCACCCGAAATTCAAAGGCAACTGAATTTCGGCAACCGGGGCATCGAAGTCGGAATGCCGCGAAACTCACCGAGTCAAAGCGTTTCGCCGTTTGCGGAAGAAGTCTGATGTAGAACAAGTAGCAGAAGCATACATGCTCAAGAGGGATCACCCGAAATTCAAAGGCAACTGAATTTCGGCAACCGGGGCATCGAAGTCGGAATGCCGCGAAACTCACCGAGTCAAAGCGTTTCGCCGTTTGCGGAAGAAGTCTGATGTAGAACAAGTAGCAGAAGCATACATGCTCAAGAGGGATCACCCGAAATTCAAAGGCAACTGAATTTCGGCAACCGGGGCATCGAAGTCGGAATGCCGCGAAACTCACCGAGTCAAAGCGTTTCGCCGTTTGCGGAAGAAGTCTGATGTAGAACAAGTAGCAGAAGCATACATGCTCAAGAGGGATCACCCGAAATTCAAAGGCAACTGAATTTCGGCAACCGGGGCATCGAAGTCGGAATGCCGCGAAACTCACCGAGTCAAAGCGTTTCGCCGTTTGCGGAAGAAGTCTGATGTAGAACAAGTAGCAGAAGCATACATGCTCAAGAGGGATCACCCGAAATTCAAAGGCAACTGAATTTCGGCAACGGGGCATCGAAGTCGGAATGCCGCGAAACTCACCGAGTCAAAGCGTTTCGCCGTTTGCGGAAGAAGTCTGATGTAGAACAAGTAGCAGAAGCATACATGCTCAAGAGGGATCACCCGAAATTCAAAGGCAACTGAATTTCGGCAACCGGGGCATCGAAGTCGGAATGCCGCGAAACTCACCGAGTCAAAGCGTTTCGCCGTTTGCGGAAGAAGTCTGATGTAGAACAAGTAGCAGAAGCATACATGCTCAAGAGGGATCACCCGAAATTCAAAGGCAACTGAATTTCGGCAACCGGGGCATCGAAGTCGGAATGCCGCGAAACTCACCGAGTCAAAGCGTTTCGCCGTTTGCGGAAGAAGTCTGATGTAGAACAAGTAGCAGAAGCATACATGCTCAAGAGGGATCACCCGAAATTCAAAGGCAACTGAATTTCGGCAACCGGGGCATCGAAGTCGGAATGCCGCGAAACTCACCGAGTCAAAGCGTTTCGCCGTTTGCGGAAGAAGTCTGATGTAGAACAAGTAGCAGAAGCATACATGCTCAAGAGGGATCACCCGAAATTCAAAGGCAACTGAATTTCGGCAACCGGGGCATCGAAGTCGGAATGCCGCGAAACTCACCGAGTCAAAGCGTTTCGCCGTTTGCGGAAGAAGTCTGATGTAGAACAAGTAGCAGAAGCATACATGCTCAAGAGGGATCACCCGAAATTCAAAGGCAACTGAATTTCGGCAACCGGGGCATCGAAGTCGGAATGCCGCGAAACTCACCGAGTCAAAGCGTTTCGCCGTTTGCGGAAGAAGTCTGATGTAGAACAAGTAGCAGAAGCATACATGCTCAAGAGGGATCACCCGAAATTCAAAGGCAACTGAATTTCGGCAACGGGGCATCGAAGTCGGAATGCCGCGAAACTCACCGAGTCAAAGCGTTTCGCCGTTTGCGGAAGAAGTCTGATGTAGAACAAGTAGCAGAAGCATACATGCTCAAGAGGGATCACCCGAAATTCAAAGGCAACTGAATTTCGGCAACCGGGGCATCGAAGTCGGAATGCCGCGAAACTCACCGAGTCAAAGCGTTTCGCCGTTTGCGGAAGAAGTCTGATGTAGAACAAGTAGCAGAAGCATACATGCTCAAGAGGGATCACCCGAAATTCAAAGGCAACTGAATTTCGGCAACCGGGGCATCGAAGTCGGAATGCCGCGAAACTCACCGAGTCAAAGCGTTTCGCCGTTTGCGGAAGAAGTCTGATGTAGAACAAGTAGCAGAAGCATACATGCTCAAGAGGGATCACCCGAAATTCAAAGGCAACTGAATTTCGGCAACCGGGGCATCGAAGTCGGAATGCCGCGAAACTCACCGAGTCAAAGCGTTTCGCCGTTTGCGGAAGAAGTCTGATGTAGAACAAGTAGCAGAAGCATACATGCTCAAGAGGGATCACCCGAAATTCAAAGGCAACTGAATTTCGGCAACCGGGGCATCGAAGTCGGAATGCCGCGAAACTCACCGAGTCAAAGCGTTTCGCCGTTTGCGGAAGAAGTCTGATGTAGAACAAGTAGCAGAAGCATACATGCTCAAGAGGGATCACCCGAAATTCAAAGGCAACTGAATTTCGGCAACCGGGCATCGAAGTCGGAATGCCGCGAAACTCACCGAGTCAAAGCGTTTCGCCGTTTGCGGAAGAAGTCTGATGTAGAACAAGTAGCAGAAGCATACATGCTCAAGAGGGATCACCCGAAATTCAAAGGCAACTGAATTTCGGCAACCGGGGCATCGAAGTCGGAATGCCGCGAAACTCACCGAGTCAAAGCGTTTCGCCGTTTGCGGAAGAAGTCTGATGTAGAACAAGTAGCAGAAGCATACATGCTCAAGAGGGATCACCCGAAATTCAAAGGCAACTGAATTTCGGCAACCGGGGCATCGAAGTCGGAATGCCGCGAAACTCACCGAGTCAAAGCGTTTCGCCGTTTGCGGAAGAAGTCTGATGTAGAACAAGTAGCAGAAGCATACATGCTCAAGAGGGATCACCCGAAATTCAAAGGCAACTGAATTTCGGCAACCGGGGCATCGAAGTCGGAATGCCGCGAAACTCACCGAGTCAAAGCGTTTCGCCGTTTGCGGAAGAAGTCTGATGTAGAACAAGTAGCAGAAGCATACATGCTCAAGAGGGATCACCCGAAATTCAAAGGCAACTGAATTTCGGCAACCGGGCATCGAAGTCGGAATGCCGCGAAACTCACCGAGTCAAAGCGTTTCGCCGTTTGCGGAAGAAGTCTGATGTAGAACAAGTAGCAGAAGCATACATGCTCAAGAGGGATCACCCGAAATTCAAAGGCAACTGAATTTCGGCAACCGGGCATCGAAGTCGGAATGCCGCGAAACTCACCGAGTCAAAGCGTTTCGCCGTTTGCGGAAGAAGTCTGATGTAGAACAAGTAGCAGAAGCATACATGCTCAAGAGGGATCACCCGAAATTCAAAGGCAACTGAATTTCGGCAACCGGGCATCGAAGTCGGAATGCCGCGAAACTCACCGAGTCAAAGCGTTTCGCCGTTTGCGGAAGAAGTCTGATGTAGAACAAGTAGCAGAAGCATACATGCTCAAGAGGGATCACCCGAAATTCAAAGGCAACTGAATTTCGGCAACCGGGGCATCGAAGTCGGAATGCCGCGAAACTCACCGAGTCAAAGCGTTTCGCCGTTTGCGGAAGAAGTCTGATGTAGAACAAGTAGCAGAAGCATACATGCTCAAGAGGGATCACCCGAAATTCAAAGGCAACTGAATTTCGGCAACCGGGGCATCGAAGTCGGAATGCCGCGAAACTCACCGAGTCAAAGCGTTTCGCCGTTTGCGGAAGAAGTCTGATGTAGAACAAGTAGCAGAAGCATACATGCTCAAGAGGGATCACCCGAAATTCAAAGGCAACTGAATTTCGGCAACCGGGGCATCGAAGTCGGAATGCCGCGAAACTCACCGAGTCAAAGCGTTTCGCCGTTTGCGGAAGAAGTCTGATGTAGAACAAGTAGCAGAAGCATACATGCTCAAGAGGGATCACCCGAAATTCAAAGGCAACTGAATTTCGGCAACCGGGGCATCGAAGTCGGAATGCCGCGAAACTCACCGAGTCAAAGCGTTTCGCCGTTTGCGGAAGAAGTCTGATGTAGAACAAGTAGCAGAAGCATACATGCTCAAGAGGGATCACCCGAAATTCAAAGGCAACTGAATTTCGGCAACCGGGGCATCGAAGTCGGAATGCCGCGAAACTCACCGAGTCAAAGCGTTTCGCCGTTTGCGGAAGAAGTCTGATGTAGAACAAGTAGCAGAAGCATACATGCTCAAGAGGGATCACCCGAAATTCAAAGGCAACTGAATTTCGGCAACCGGGGCATCGAAGTCGGAATGCCGCGAAACTCACCGAGTCAAAGCGTTTCGCCGTTTGCGGAAGAAGTCTGATGTAGAACAAGTAGCAGAAGCATACATGCTCAAGAGGGATCACCCGAAATTCAAAGGCAACTGAATTTCGGCAACCGGGGCATCGAAGTCGGAATGCCGCGAAACTCACCGAGTCAAAGCGTTTCGCCGTTTGCGGAAGAAGTCTGATGTAGAACAAGTAGCAGAAGCATACATGCTCAAGAGGGATCACCCGAAATTCAAAGGCAACTGAATTTCGGCAACCGGGGCATCGAAGTCGGAATGCCGCGAAACTCACCGAGTCAAAGCGTTTCCCGTTTGCGGAAGAAGTCTGATGTAGAACAAGTAGCAGAAGCATACATGCTCAAGAGGGATCACCCGAAATTCAAAGGCAACTGAATTTCGGCAACCGGGGCATCGAAGTCGGAATGCCGCGAAACTCACCGAGTCAAAGCGTTTCGCCGTTTGCGGAAGAAGTCTGATGTAGAACAAGTAGCAGAAGCATACATGCTCAAGAGGGATCACCCGAAATTCAAAGGCAACTGAATTTCGGCAACCGGGGCATCGAAGTCGGAATGCCGCGAAACTCACCGAGTCAAAGCGTTTCGCCGTTTGCGGAAGAAGTCTGATGTAGAACAAGTAGCAGAAGCATACATGCTCAAGAGGGATCACCCGAAATTCAAAGGCAACTGAATTTCGGCAACCGGGGCATCGAAGTCGGAATGCCGCGAAACTCACCGAGTCAAAGCGTTTCGCCGTTTGCGGAAGAAGTCTGATGTAGAACAAGTAGCAGAAGCATACATGCTCAAGAGGGATCACCCGAAATTCAAAGGCAACTGAATTTCGGCAACCGGGGCATCGAAGTCGGAATGCCGCGAAACTCACCGAGTCAAAGCGTTTCCCGTTTGCGGAAGAAGTCTGATGTAGAACAAGTAGCAGAAGCATACATGCTCAAGAGGGATCACCCGAAATTCAAAGGCAACTGAATTTCGGCAACCGGGGCATCGAAGTCGGAATGCCGCGAAACTCACCGAGTCAAAGCGTTTCGCCGTTTGCGGAAGAAGTCTGATGTAGAACAAGTAGCAGAAGCATACATGCTCAAGAGGGATCACCCGAAATTCAAAGGCAACTGAATTTCGGCAACCGGGGCATCGAAGTCGGAATGCCGCGAAACTCACCGAGTCAAAGCGTTTCGCCGTTTGCGGAAGAAGTCTGATGTAGAACAAGTAGCAGAAGCATACATGCTCAAGAGGGATCACCCGAAATTCAAAGGCAACTGAATTTCGGCAACGGGGCATCGAAGTCGGAATGCCGCGAAACTCACCGAGTCAAAGCGTTTCGCCGTTTGCGGAAGAAGTCTGATGTAGAACAAGTAGCAGAAGCATACATGCTCAAGAGGGATCACCCGAAATTCAAAGGCAACTGAATTTCGGCAACGGGGCATCGAAGTCGGAATGCCGCGAAACTCACCGAGTCAAAGCGTTTCGCCGTTTGCGGAAGAAGTCTGATGTAGAACAAGTAGCAGAAGCATACATGCTCAAGAGGGATCACCCGAAATTCAAAGGCAACTGAATTTCGGCAACCGGGGCATCGAAGTCGGAATGCCGCGAAACTCACCGAGTCAAAGCGTTTCGCCGTTTGCGGAAGAAGTCTGATGTAGAACAAGTAGCAGAAGCATACATGCTCAAGAGGGATCACCCGAAATTCAAAGGCAACTGAATTTCGGCAACCGGGGCATCGAAGTCGGAATGCCGCGAAACTCACCGAGTCAAAGCGTTTCGCCGTTTGCGGAAGAAGTCTGATGTAGAACAAGTAGCAGAAGCATACATGCTCAAGAGGGATCACCCGAAATTCAAAGGCAACTGAATTTCGGCAACCGGGGCATCGAAGTCGGAATGCCGCGAAACTCACCGAGTCAAAGCGTTTCGCCGTTTGCGGAAGAAGTCTGATGTAGAACAAGTAGCAGAAGCATACATGCTCAAGAGGGATCACCCGAAATTCAAAGGCAACTGAATTTCGGCAACCGGGGCATCGAAGTCGGAATGCCGCGAAACTCACCGAGTCAAAGCGTTTCCGCCGTTTGCGGAAGAAGTCTGATGTAGAACAAGTAGCAGAAGCATACATGCTCAAGAGGGATCACCCGAAATTCAAAGGCAACTGAATTTCGGCAACCGGGGCATCGAAGTCGGAATGCCGCGAAACTCACCGAGTCAAAGCGTTTCGCCGTTTGCGGAAGAAGTCTGATGTAGAACAAGTAGCAGAAGCATACATGCTCAAGAGGGATCACCCGAAATTCAAAGGCAACTGAATTTCGGCAACCGGGGCATCGAAGTCGGAATGCCGCGAAACTCACCGAGTCAAAGCGTTTCGCCGTTTGCGGAAGAAGTCTGATGTAGAACAAGTAGCAGAAGCATACATGCTCAAGAGGGATCACCCGAAATTCAAAGGCAACTGAATTTCGGCAACCGGGGCATCGAAGTCGGAATGCCGCGAAACTCACCGAGTCAAAGCGTTTCGCCGTTTGCGGAAGAAGTCTGATGTAGAACAAGTAGCAGAAGCATACATGCTCAAGAGGGATCACCCGAAATTCAAAGGCAACTGAATTTCGGCAACCGGGGCATCGAAGTCGGAATGCCGCGAAACTCACCGAGTCAAAGCGTTTCGCCGTTTGCGGAAGAAGTCTGATGTAGAACAAGTAGCAGAAGCATACATGCTCAAGAGGGATCACCCGAAATTCAAAGGCAACTGAATTTCGGCAACCGGGGCATCGAAGTCGGAATGCCGCGAAACTCACCGAGTCAAAGCGTTTCGCCGTTTGCGGAAGAAGTCTGATGTAGAACAAGTAGCAGAAGCATACATGCTCAAGAGGGATCACCCGAAATTCAAAGGCAACTGAATTTCGGCAACCGGGGCATCGAAGTCGGAATGCCGCGAAACTCACCGAGTCAAAGCGTTTCGCCCGTTTGCGGAAGAAGTCTGATGTAGAACAAGTAGCAGAAGCATACATGCTCAAGAGGGATCACCCGAAATTCAAAGGCAACTGAATTTCGGCAACCGGGGCATCGAAGTCGGAATGCCGCGAAACTCACCGAGTCAAAGCGTTTCGCCGTTTGCGGAAGAAGTCTGATGTAGAACAAGTAGCAGAAGCATACATGCTCAAGAGGGATCACCCGAAACTCAAAGGCAACTGAATTTCGGCAACCGGGGAATCGAAGTCGGAATGCCGCGAAATTCACCGAGTCAAAGCGTTTCGCCGTTTGCGGAAGAAGTCTGATGTAGAACAAGTAGCAGAAGCATACATGCTCAAGAGGGATCACCCGAAATTCAAAGGCAACTGAATTTCGGCAACCGGGGCATCGAAGTCGGAATGCCGCGAAACTCACCGAGTCAAAGCGTTTCGCCGTTTGCGGAAGAAGTCTGATGTAGAACAAGTAGCAGAAGCATACATGCTCAAGAGGGATCACCCGAAATTCAAAGGCAACTGAATTTCGGCAACCGGGGCATCGAAGTCGGAATGCCGCGAAACTCACCGAGTCAAAGCGTTTCGCCGTTTGCGGAAGAAGTCTGATGTAGAACAAGTAGCAGAAGCATACATGCTCAAGAGGGATCACCCGAAATTCAAAGGCAACTGAATTTCGGCAACCGGGGCATCGAAGTCGGAATGCCGCGAAACTCACCGAGTCAAAGCGTTTCGCCGTTTGCGGAAGAAGTCTGATGTAGAACAAGTAGCAGAAGCATACATGCTCAAGAGGGATCACCCGAAATTCAAAGGCAACTGAATTTCGGCAACCGGGGATCGAAGTCGGAATGCCGCGAAACTCACCGAGTCAAAGCGTTTCCCCGTTTGCGGAAGAAGTCTGATGTAGAACAAGTAGCAGAAGCATACATGCTCAAGAGGGATCACCCGAAATTCAAAGGCAACTGAATTTCGGCAACCGGGCATCGAAGTCGGAATGCCGCGAAACTCACCGAGTCAAAGCGTTTCGCCGTTTGCGGAAGAAGTCTGATGTAGAACAAGTAGCAGAAGCATACATGCTCAAGAGGGATCACCCGAAATTCAAAGGCAACTGAATTTCGGCAACCGGGGCATCGAAGTCGGAATGCCGCGAAACTCACCGAGTCAAAGCGTTTCGCCGTTTGCGGAAGAAGTCTGATGTAGAACAAGTAGCAGAAGCATACATGCTCAAGAGGGATCACCCGAAATTCAAAGGCAACTGAATTTCGGCAACCGGGGCATCGAAGTCGGAATGCCGCGAAACTCACCGAGTCAAAGCGTTTCGCCGTTTGCGGAAGAAGTCTGATGTAGAACAAGTAGCAGAAGCATACATGCTCAAGAGGGATCACCCGAAATTCAAAGGCAACTGAATTTCGGCAACCGGGGCATCGAAGTCGGAATGCCGCGAAACTCACCGAGTCAAAGCGTTTCGCCGTTTGCGGAAGAAGTCTGATGTAGAACAAGTAGCAGAAGCATACATGCTCAAGAGGGATCACCCGAAATTCAAAGGCAACTGAATTTCGGCAAACGGGGATCGAAGTCGGAATGCCGCGAAACTCACCGAGTCAAAGCGTTTCGCCGTTTGCGGAAGAAGTCTGATGTAGAACAAGTAGCAGAAGCATACATGCTCAAGAGGGATCACCCGAAATTCAAAGGCAACTGAATTTCGGCAACCGGGCATCGAAGTCGGAATGCCGCGAAACTCACCGAGTCAAAGCGTTTCGCCGTTTGCGGAAGAAGTCTGATGTAGAACAAGTAGCAGAAGCATACATGCTCAAGAGGGATCACCCGAAATTCAAAGGCAACTGAATTTCGGCAACCGGGGCATCGAAGTCGGAATGCCGCGAAACTCACCGAGTCAAAGCGTTTCGCCGTTTGCGGAAGAAGTCTGATGTAGAACAAGTAGCAGAAGCATACATGCTCAAGAGGGATCACCCGAAATTCAAAGGCAACTGAATTTCGGCAACCGGGAATCGAAGTCGGAATGCCGCGAAACTCACCGAGTCAAAGCGTTTCGCCGTTTGCGGAAGAAGTCTGATGTAGAACAAGTAGCAGAAGCATACATGCTCAAGAGGGATCACCCGAAATTCAAAGGCAACTGAATTTCGGCAACGGGGCATCGAAGTCGGAATGCCGCGAAACTCACCGAGTCAAAGCGTTTCGCCGTTTGCGGAAGAAGTCTGATGTAGAACAAGTAGCAGAAGCATACATGCTCAAGAGGGATCACCCGAAATTCAAAGGCAACTGAATTTCGGCAACCGGGGCATCGAAGTCGGAATGCCGCGAAACTCACCGAGTCAAAGCGTTTCGCCGTTTGCGGAAGAAGTCTGATGTAGAACAAGTAGCAGAAGCATACATGCTCAAGAGGGATCACCCGAAATTCAAAGGCAACTGAATTTCGGCAACCGGGGCATCGAAGTCGGAATGCCGCGAAACTCACCGAGTCAAAGCGTTTCGCCGTTTGCGGAAGAAGTCTGATGTAGAACAAGTAGCAGAAGCATACATGCTCAAGAGGGATCACCCGAAATTCAAAGGCAACTGAATTTCGGCAACGGGGCATCGAAGTCGGAATGCCGCGAAACTCACCGAGTCAAAGCGTTTCCCCGTTTGCGGAAGAAGTCTGATGTAGAACAAGTAGCAGAAGCATACATGCTCAAGAGGGATCACCCGAAATCCAAAGGGAACTGAATTTCGGCAATCGGGGCATCGAAGTCGGAATGCCGCGAAACTCACCGAGTCAAAGCGTTTCCCCGTTTGCGGAAGAAGTCTAATTTAGAACAAGTAGCAGAAGCATACATGCTCAAGAGGGATCACCCGAAATTCAAAGGCAACTAAGTGTCGGCAACCGGGGCATCGAAGTCGGAATGCCGCGAAATTCACCGAGTCAAAATGTTGCCCTGTTAGCGGAAGAAGTCTGATGTACAACAAGTAGCAGAAGCATACATGCTCAAGACGGATCACCCGAAATTCAAAGGCAACTGTATTTCGGCAACCGGGGCATCGAAGTCGGAATGCCGCGAAACTCACCGAGGCAAAGCGTTTCGCCGTTTGCGGAAGAGGTCTGATGTAGAACAAGTAGCAGAAGCATACTTGCTCAAGACGGATCACCCGAAATTCAAAGGCAACTGAATTTCGGCAACCGGGGCATCGAAGTCGGAATGCCGCGAAACTCACCGAGTCAAAGCGTTTCGCCGTTTGCGGAAGAAGTCTGATGTAGAACAAGTAGCAGAAGCATACATGCTCAAGAGGGATCACCCGAAATTCAAAGGCAACTGAATTTCGGCAACCGGGGAATCGAAGTCGGAATGCCGCGAAACTCACCGAGTTAAAGCGTTTCGCCGTTTGCGGAAGAAGTCTGATGTAGAAAAAGTAGCAGAAGCATACATGCTCCAGAGGGATCACCCGAAATTCAAAGGCAACTGAATTTCGGCAACCGGGGCATCGAAGTCGGAATGCCGCGAAACTCACCGAGTCAAAGCGTTTCGCCATTTGCGGAAGAAGTCTGATGTAGAACAAGTAGCAGAAGCATACATGCTCAAGAGGGATCACCCGAAATTCAAAGGCAACTGAATTTCGGCAAACGGGGCATCGAAGTCGGAATGCCGCGAAACTCACCGAGGCAAAGCGTTTCGCCGTTTGCGGAAGAAGTCTGATGTAGAACAAGTAGCAGAAGCATACATGCTCAAGAGGGATCACCCGAAATTCAAAGTTAACTGAATTTCGGCAACCGGGGCTTCGAAGTGGTGTAAACACCCAAACGAAAATATTT
>CM055348.1:26362130-26397348 GCA_029228515.1 Populus alba x Populus x berolinensis | reverse complement strand
AAATTCAAAGGCAACTGAATTTCGGCAACCGGCATCTCGAAGTCGGAATGCCGCGAAACTCACCGAGTCAAAGCGTTTCGCTGTTTGCGGAAGAAAGTCTGATGTAGAACAAGTAGCAGAAGCATACATGCTCAAGAGGGATCACCCGAAATTCAAAGGCAACTAACTTTCGGCAACCGGGGCATCGAAGTCGGAATGCCGCGAAACTCACCGAGTCAAAGCGTTTCGCTGTTTAAGGAAGGAAGTGTGATGTAGAACAAGTAGCAGAAGCATACATGCTCAAGAGGGATCACCCGAAATTCAAAGGCAACTGAATTTCGGCAACCGGGGCACCGAAGTCGGAATGCCGCGAAACTCACCGAGTCAAAGCGTTTCGCCGTTTGCGGAAGGAAGTGTGATGTAGAACAAGTAGCAGAAGCATACATGCTCAAGAGGGATCACCCGAAATTCAAAGGCAACTGAATTTCGGCAACCGGGGCATCGAAGTCGGAATGCCGCGAAACTCACCGAGTCAAAGCGTTTCGCTGTTTGCGGAAGGAAGTGTGATGTAGAACAAGTAGCAGAAGCATACATGCTCAAGAGGGATCACCCGAAATTCAAAGGCAACTGAATTTCGGCAACCGGGGCATCGAAGTCGGAATGCCGCGAAACTCACCGAGTCAAAGCGTTTCGCTGTTTGCGGAAGGAAGTGTGATGTAGAACAAGTAGCAGAAGCATACATGCTCAAGAGGGATCACCCGAAATTCAAAGGCAACTGAATTTCGGCAACCGGGGCATCGAAGTCGGAATGCCGCGAAACTCACCGAGTCAAAGCGTTTCGCTGTTTGCGGAAGGAAGTGTGATGTAGAACAAGTAGCAGAAGCATACATGCTCAAGAGGGATCACCCGAAATTCAAAGGCAACTGAATTTCGGCAACCGGGGCATCGAAGTCGGAATGCCGCGAAACTCACCGAGTCAAAGCGTTTCGCCGTTTGCGGAAGGAAGTGTGATGTAGAACAAGTAGCAGAAGCATACATGCTCAAGAGGGATCACCCGAAATTCAAAGGCAACTGAATTTCGGCAACCGGGGCATCGAAGTCGGAATGCCGCGAAACTCACCGAGTCAAAGCGTTTCGCTGTTTGCGGAAGGAAGTGTGATGTAGAACAAGTAGCAGAAGCATACATGCTCAAGAGGGATCACCCGAAATTCAAAGGCAACTGAATTTCGGCAACCGGGGCATCGAAGTCGGAATGCCGCGAAACTCACCGAGTCAAAGCGTTTCGCTGTTTGCGGAAGGAAGTGTGATGTAGAACAAGTAGCAGAAGCATACATGCTCAAGAGGGATCACCCGAAATTCAAAGGCAACTGAATTTCGGCAACCGGGGCATCGAAGTCGGAATGCCGCGAAACTCACCGAGTCAAAGCGTTTCGCTGTTTGCGGAAGGAAGTGTGATGTAGAACAAGTAGCAGAAGCATACATGCTCAAGAGGGATCACCCGAAATTCAAAGGCAACTGAATTTCGGCAACCGGGGCATCGAAGTCGGAATGCCGCGAAACTCACCGAGTCAAAGCGTTTCGCGTTTGCGGAAGGAAGTGTGATGTAGAACAAGTAGCAGAAGCATACATGCTCAAGAGGGATCACCCGAAATTCAAAGGCAACTGAATTTCGGCAACCGGGGCATCGAAGTCGGAATGCCGCGAAACTCACCGAGTCAAAGCGTTTCGCTGTTTGCGGAAGGAAGTGTGATGTAGAACAAGTAGCAGAAGCATACATGCTCAAGAGGGATCACCCGAAATTCAAAGGCAACTGAATTTCGGCAACCGGGGCATCGAAGTCGGAATGCCGCGAAACTCACCGAGTCAAAGCGTTTCGCCGTTTGCGGAAGAAGTGTGATGTAGAACAAGTAGCAGAAGCATACATGCTCAAGAGGGATCACCCGAAATTCAAAGGCAACTGAATTTCGGCAACCGGGGCATCGAAGTCGGAATGCCGCGAAACTCACCGAGTCAAAGCGTTTCGCCGTTTGCGGAAGGAAGTGTGATGTAGAACAAGTAGCAGAAGCATACATGCTCAAGAGGGATCACCCGAAATTCAAAGGCAACTGAATTTCGGCAACCGGGGCATCGAAGTCGGAATGCCGCGAAACTCACCGAGTCAAAGCGTTTCGCCGTTTGCGGAAGAAAGTGTGATGTAGAACAAGTAGCAGAAGCATACATGCTCAAGAGGGATCACCCGAAATTCAAAGGCAACTGAATTTCGGCAACCGGGGCATCGAAGTCGGAATGCCGCGAAACTCACCGAGTCAAAGCGTTTCGCTGTTTGCGGAAGGAAGTGTGATGTAGAACAAGTAGCAGAAGCATACATGCTCAAGAGGGATCACCCGAAATTCAAAGGCAACTGAATTTCGGCAACCGGGGCATCGAAGTCGGAATGCCGCGAAACTCACCGAGTCAAAGCGTTTCGCTGTTTGCGGAAGGAAGTGTGATGTAGAACAAGTAGCAGAAGCATACATGCTCAAGAGGGATCACCCGAAATTCAAAGGCAACTGAATTTCGGCAACCGGGGCATCGAAGTCGGAATGCCGCGAAACTCACCGAGTCAAAGCGTTTCGCCGTTTGCGGAAGGAAGTGTGATGTAGAACAAGTAGCAGAAGCATACATGCTCAAGAGGGATCACCCGAAATTCAAAGGCAACTGAATTTCGGCAACCGGGGCATCGAAGTCGGAATGCCGCGAAACTCACCGAGTCAAAGCGTTTCGCCGTTTGCGGAAGGAAGTGTGATGTAGAACAAGTAGCAGAAGCATACATGCTCAAGAGGGATCACCCGAAATTCAAAGGCAACTGAATTTCGGCAACCGGGGCATCGAAGTCGGAATGCCGCGAAACTCACCGAGTCAAAGCGTTTCGCCGTTTGCGGAAGGAAGTGTGATGTAGAACAAGTAGCAGAAGCATACATGCTCAAGAGGGATCACCCGAAATTCAAAGGCAACTGAATTTCGGCAACCGGGGCATCGAAGTCGGAATGCCGCGAAACTCACCGAGTCAAAGCGTTTCGCCGTTTGCGGAAGAAGTGTGATGTAGAACAAGTAGCAGAAGCATACATGCTCAAGAGGGATCACCCGAAATTCAAAGGCAACTGAATTTCGGCAACCGGGGCATCGAAGTCGGAATGCCGCGAAACTCACCGAGTCAAAGCGTTTCGCTGTTTGCGGAAGGAAGTGTGATGTAGAACAAGTAGCAGAAGCATACATGCTCAAGAGGGATCACCCGAAATTCAAAGGCAACTGAATTTCGGCAACCGGGGCATCGAAGTCGGAATGCCGCGAAACTCACCGAGTCAAAGCGTTTCGCCGTTTGCGGAAGGAAGTGTGATGTAGAACAAGTAGCAGAAGCATACATGCTCAAGAGGGATCACCCGAAATTCAAAGGCAACTGAATTTCGGCAACCGGGGCATCGAAGTCGGAATGCCGCGAAACTCACCGAGTCAAAGCGTTTCGCCGTTTGCGGAAGGAAGTGATGTAGAACAAGTAGCAGAAGCATACATGCTCAAGAGGGATCACCCGAAATTCAAAGGCAACTGAATTTCGGCAACCGGGGCATCGAAGTCGGAATGCCGCGAAACTCACCGAGTCAAAGCGTTTCGCCGTTTGCGGAAGGAAGTGTGATGTAGAACAAGTAGCAGAAGCATACATGCTCAAGAGGGATCACCCGAAATTCAAAGGCAACTGAATTTCGGCAACCGGGGCATCGAAGTCGGAATGCCGCGAAACTCACCGAGTCAAAGCGTTTCGCCGTTTGCGGAAGAAGTGTGATGTAGAACAAGTAGCAGAAGCATACATGCTCAAGAGGGATCACCCGAAATTCAAAGGCAACTGAATTTCGGCAACCGGGGCATCGAAGTCGGAATGCCGCGAAACTCACCGAGTCAAAGCGTTTCGCCGTTTGCGGAAGGAAGTGTGATGTAGAACAAGTAGCAGAAGCATACATGCTCAAGAGGGATCACCCGAAATTCAAAGGCAACTGAATTTCGGCAACCGGGGCATCGAAGTCGGAATGCCGCGAAACTCACCGAGTCAAAGCGTTTCGCCGTTTGCGGAAGAAAGTGTGATGTAGAACAAGTAGCAGAAGCATACATGCTCAAGAGGGATCACCCGAAATTCAAAGGCAACTGAATTTCGGCAACCGGGGCATCGAAGTCGGAATGCCGCGAAACTCACCGAGTCAAAGCGTTTCGCCGTTTGCGGAAGAAGTGTGATGTAGAACAAGTAGCAGAAGCATACATGCTCAAGAGGGATCACCCGAAATTCAAAGGCAACTGAATTTCGGCAACCGGGGCATCGAAGTCGGAATGCCGCGAAACTCACCGAGTCAAAGCGTTTCGCTGTTTGCGGAAGGAAGTGTGATGTAGAACAAGTAGCAGAAGCATACATGCTCAAGAGGGATCACCCGAAATTCAAAGGCAACTGAATTTCGGCAACCGGGGCATCGAAGTCGGAATGCCGCGAAACTCACCGAGTCAAAGCGTTTCGCCGTTTGCGGAAGAAAGTGTGATGTAGAACAAGTAGCAGAAGCATACATGCTCAAGAGGGATCACCCGAAATTCAAAGGCAACTGAATTTCGGCAACCGGGGCATCGAAGTCGGAATGCCGCGAAACTCACCGAGTCAAAGCGTTTCGCCGTTTGCGGAAGGAAGTGTGATGTAGAACAAGTAGCAGAAGCATACATGCTCAAGAGGGATCACCCGAAATTCAAAGGCAACTGAATTTCGGCAACCGGGGCATCGAAGTCGGAATGCCGCGAAACTCACCGAGTCAAAGCGTTTCGCCGTTTGCGGAAGAAGTGTGATGTAGAACAAGTAGCAGAAGCATACATGCTCAAGAGGGATCACCCGAAATTCAAAGGCAACTGAATTTCGGCAACCGGGGCATCGAAGTCGGAATGCCGCGAAACTCACCGAGTCAAAGCGTTTCGCCGTTTGCGGAAGGAAGTGTGATGTAGAACAAGTAGCAGAAGCATACATGCTCAAGAGGGATCACCCGAAATTCAAAGGCAACTGAATTTCGGCAACCGGGGCATCGAAGTCGGAATGCCGCGAAACTCACCGAGTCAAAGCGTTTCGCCGTTTGCGGAAGAAGTGTGATGTAGAACAAGTAGCAGAAGCATACATGCTCAAGAGGGATCACCCGAAATTCAAAGGCAACTGAATTTCGGCAACCGGGGCATCGAAGTCGGAATGCCGCGAAACTCACCGAGTCAAAGCGTTTCGCCGTTTGCGGAAGGAAGTGTGATGTAGAACAAGTAGCAGAAGCATACATGCTCAAGAGGGATCACCCGAAATTCAAAGGCAACTGAATTTCGGCAACCGGGGCATCGAAGTCGGAATGCCGCGAAACTCACCGAGTCAAAGCGTTTCGCCGTTTGCGGAAGGAAGTGTGATGTAGAACAAGTAGCAGAAGCATACATGCTCAAGAGGGATCACCCGAAATTCAAAGGCAACTGAATTTCGGCAACCGGGGCATCGAAGTCGGAATGCCGCGAAACTCACCGAGTCAAAGCGTTTCGCCGTTTGCGGAAGGAAGTGTGATGTAGAACAAGTAGCAGAAGCATACATGCTCAAGAGGGATCACCCGAAATTCAAAGGCAACTGAATTTCGGCAACCGGGGCATCGAAGTCGGAATGCCGCGAAACTCACCGAGTCAAAGCGTTTCGCCGTTTGCGGAAGGAAGTGTGATGTAGAACAAGTAGCAGAAGCATACATGCTCAAGAGGGATCACCCGAAATTCAAAGGCAACTGAATTTCGGCAACCGGGGCATCGAAGTCGGAATGCCGCGAAACTCACCGAGTCAAAGCGTTTCGCCGTTTGCGGAAGAAGTGTGATGTAGAACAAGTAGCAGAAGCATACATGCTCAAGAGGGATCACCCGAAATTCAAAGGCAACTGAATTTCGGCAACCGGGGCATCGAAGTCGGAATGCCGCGAAACTCACCGAGTCAAAGCGTTTCGCTGTTTGCGGAAGGAAGTGTGATGTAGAACAAGTAGCAGAAGCATACATGCTCAAGAGGGATCACCCGAAATTCAAAGGCAACTGAATTTCGGCAACCGGGGCATCGAAGTCGGAATGCCGCGAAACTCACCGAGTCAAAGCGTTTCGCCGTTTGCGGAAGGAAGTGTGATGTAGAACAAGTAGCAGAAGCATACATGCTCAAGAGGGATCACCCGAAATTCAAAGGCAACTGAATTTCGGCAACCGGGGCATCGAAGTCGGAATGCCGCGAAACTCACCGAGTCAAAGCGTTTCGCCGTTTGCGGAAGGAAGTGTGATGTAGAACAAGTAGCAGAAGCATACATGCTCAAGAGGGATCACCCGAAATTCAAAGGCAACTGAATTTCGGCAACCGGGGCATCGAAGTCGGAATGCCGCGAAACTCACCGAGTCAAAGCGTTTCGCCGTTTGCGGAAGGAAGTGTGATGTAGAACAAGTAGCAGAAGCATACATGCTCAAGAGGGATCACCCGAAATTCAAAGGCAACTGAATTTCGGCAACCGGGGCATCGAAGTCGGAATGCCGCGAAACTCACCGAGTCAAAGCGTTTCGCTGTTTGCGGAAGGAAGTGTGATGTAGAACAAGTAGCAGAAGCATACATGCTCAAGAGGGATCACCCGAAATTCAAAGGCAACTGAATTTCGGCAACCGGGGCATCGAAGTCGGAATGCCGCGAAACTCACCGAGTCAAAGCGTTTCGCCGTTTGCGGAAGGAAGTGTGATGTAGAACAAGTAGCAGAAGCATACATGCTCAAGAGGGATCACCCGAAATTCAAAGGCAACTGAATTTCGGCAACCGGGGCATCGAAGTCGGAATGCCGCGAAACTCACCGAGTCAAAGCGTTTCGCTGTTTGCGGAAGAAGTGTGATGTAGAACAAGTAGCAGAAGCATACATGCTCAAGAGGGATCACCCGAAATTCAAAGGCAACTGAATTTCGGCAACCGGGGCATCGAAGTCGGAATGCCGCGAAACTCACCGAGTCAAAGCGTTTCGCCGTTTGCGGAAGGAAGTGTGATGTAGAACAAGTAGCAGAAGCATACATGCTCAAGAGGGATCACCCGAAATTCAAAGGCAACTGAATTTCGGCAACCGGGGCATCGAAGTCGGAATGCCGCGAAACTCACCGAGTCAAAGCGTTTCGCCGTTTGCGGAAGGAAGTGTGATGTAGAACAAGTAGCAGAAGCATACATGCTCAAGAGGGATCACCCGAAATTCAAAGGCAACTGAATTTCGGCAACCGGGGCATCGAAGTCGGAATGCCGCGAAACTCACCGAGTCAAAGCGTTTCGCCGTTTGCGGAAGGAAGTGTGATGTAGAACAAGTAGCAGAAGCATACATGCTCAAGAGGGATCACCCGAAATTCAAAGGCAACTGAATTTCGGCAACCGGGGCATCGAAGTCGGAATGCCGCGAAACTCACCGAGTCAAAGCGTTTCGCCGTTTGCGGAAGGAAGTGTGATGTAGAACAAGTAGCAGAAGCATACATGCTCAAGAGGGATCACCCGAAATTCAAAGGCAACTGAATTTCGGCAACCGGGGCATCGAAGTCGGAATGCCGCGAAACTCACCGAGTCAAAGCGTTTCGCCGTTTGCGGAAGGAAGTGTGATGTAGAACAAGTAGCAGAAGCATACATGCTCAAGAGGGATCACCCGAAATTCAAAGGCAACTGAATTTCGGCAACCGGGGCATCGAAGTCGGAATGCCGCGAAACTCACCGAGTCAAAGCGTTTCGCTGTTTGCGGAAGGAAGTGTGATGTAGAACAAGTAGCAGAAGCATACATGCTCAAGAGGGATCACCCGAAATTCAAAGGCAACTGAATTTCGGCAACCGGGGCATCGAAGTCGGAATGCCGCGAAACTCACCGAGTCAAAGCGTTTCGCCGTTTGCGGAAGGAAGTGTGATGTAGAACAAGTAGCAGAAGCATACATGCTCAAGAGGGATCACCCGAAATTCAAAGGCAACTGAATTTCGGCAACCGGGGCATCGAAGTCGGAATGCCGCGAAACTCACCGAGTCAAAGCGTTTCGCCGTTTGCGGAAGGAAGTGTGATGTAGAACAAGTAGCAGAAGCATACATGCTCAAGAGGGATCACCCGAAATTCAAAGGCAACTGAATTTCGGCAACCGGGGCATCGAAGTCGGAATGCCGCGAAACTCACCGAGTCAAAGCGTTTCGCCGTTTGCGGAAGGAAGTGTGATGTAGAACAAGTAGCAGAAGCATACATGCTCAAGAGGGATCACCCGAAATTCAAAGGCAACTGAATTTCGGCAACCGGGGCATCGAAGTCGGAATGCCGCGAAACTCACCGAGTCAAAGCGTTTCGCCGTTTGCGGAAGGAAGTGTGATGTAGAACAAGTAGCAGAAGCATACATGCTCAAGAGGGATCACCCGAAATTCAAAGGCAACTGAATTTCGGCAACCGGGGCATCGAAGTCGGAATGCCGCGAAACTCACCGAGTCAAAGCGTTTCGCCGTTTGCGGAAGAAAGTGTGATGTAGAACAAGTAGCAGAAGCATACATGCTCAAGAGGGATCACCCGAAATTCAAAGGCAACTGAATTTCGGCAACCGGGGCATCGAAGTCGGAATGCCGCGAAACTCACCGAGTCAAAGCGTTTCGCCGTTTGCGGAAGGAAGTGTGATGTAGAACAAGTAGCAGAAGCATACATGCTCAAGAGGGATCACCCGAAATTCAAAGGCAACTGAATTTCGGCAACCGGGGCATCGAAGTCGGAATGCCGCGAAACTCACCGAGTCAAAGCGTTTCGCCGTTTGCGGAAGGAAGTGTGATGTAGAACAAGTAGCAGAAGCATACATGCTCAAGAGGGATCACCCGAAATTCAAAGGCAACTGAATTTCGGCAACCGGGGCATCGAAGTCGGAATGCCGCGAAACTCACCGAGTCAAAGCGTTTCGCCGTTTGCGGAAGGAAGTGTGATGTAGAACAAGTAGCAGAAGCATACATGCTCAAGAGGGATCACCCGAAATTCAAAGGCAACTGAATTTCGGCAACCGGGGCATCGAAGTCGGAATGCCGCGAAACTCACCGAGTCAAAGCGTTTCGCCGTTTGCGGAAGGAAGTGTGATGTAGAACAAGTAGCAGAAGCATACATGCTCAAGAGGGATCACCCGAAATTCAAAGGCAACTGAATTTCGGCAACCGGGGCATCGAAGTCGGAATGCCGCGAAACTCACCGAGTCAAAGCGTTTCGCCGTTTGCGGAAGGAAGTGTGATGTAGAACAAGTAGCAGAAGCATACATGCTCAAGAGGGATCACCCGAAATTCAAAGGCAACTGAATTTCGGCAACCGGGGCATCGAAGTCGGAATGCCGCGAAACTCACCGAGTCAAAGCGTTTCGCCGTTTGCGGAAGGAAGTGTGATGTAGAACAAGTAGCAGAAGCATACATGCTCAAGAGGGATCACCCGAAATTCAAAGGCAACTGAATTTCGGCAACCGGGGCATCGAAGTCGGAATGCCGCGAAACTCACCGAGTCAAAGCGTTTCGCCGTTTGCGGAAGGAAGTGTGATGTAGAACAAGTAGCAGAAGCATACATGCTCAAGAGGGATCACCCGAAATTCAAAGGCAACTGAATTTCGGCAACCGGGGCATCGAAGTCGGAATGCCGCGAAACTCACCGAGTCAAAGCGTTTCGCCGTTTGCGGAAGGAAGTGTGATGTAGAACAAGTAGCAGAAGCATACATGCTCAAGAGGGATCACCCGAAATTCAAAGGCAACTGAATTTCGGCAACCGGGGCATCGAAGTCGGAATGCCGCGAAACTCACCGAGTCAAAGCGTTTCGCCGTTTGCGGAAGGAAGTGTGATGTAGAACAAGTAGCAGAAGCATACATGCTCAAGAGGGATCACCCGAAATTCAAAGGCAACTGAATTTCGGCAACCGGGGCATCGAAGTCGGAATGCCGCGAAACTCACCGAGTCAAAGCGTTTCGCCGTTTGCGGAAGGAAGTGTGATGTAGAACAAGTAGCAGAAGCATACATGCTCAAGAGGGATCACCCGAAATTCAAAGGCAACTGAATTTCGGCAACCGGGGCATCGAAGTCGGAATGCCGCGAAACTCACCGAGTCAAAGCGTTTCGCTGTTTGCGGAAGGAAGTGTGATGTAGAACAAGTAGCAGAAGCATACATGCTCAAGAGGGATCACCCGAAATTCAAAGGCAACTGAATTTCGGCAACCGGGGCATCGAAGTCGGAATGCCGCGAAACTCACCGAGTCAAAGCGTTTCGCCGTTTGCGGAAGGAAGTGTGATGTAGAACAAGTAGCAGAAGCATACATGCTCAAGAGGGATCACCCGAAATTCAAAGGCAACTGAATTTCGGCAACCGGGGCATCGAAGTCGGAATGCCGCGAAACTCACCGAGTCAAAGCGTTTCGCCGTTTGCGGAAGGAAGTGTGATGTAGAACAAGTAGCAGAAGCATACATGCTCAAGAGGGATCACCCGAAATTCAAAGGCAACTGAATTTCGGCAACCGGGGCATCGAAGTCGGAATGCCGCGAAACTCACCGAGTCAAAGCGTTTCGCTGTTTGCGGAAGGAAGTGTGATGTAGAACAAGTAGCAGAAGCATACATGCTCAAGAGGGATCACCCGAAATTCAAAGGCAACTGAATTTCGGCAACCGGGGCATCGAAGTCGGAATGCCGCGAAACTCACCGAGTCAAAGCGTTTCGCCGTTTGCGGAAGGAAGTGTGATGTAGAACAAGTAGCAGAAGCATACATGCTCAAGAGGGATCACCCGAAATTCAAAGGCAACTGAATTTCGGCAACCGGGGCATCGAAGTCGGAATGCCGCGAAACTCACCGAGTCAAAGCGTTTCGCTGTTTGCGGAAGGAAGTGTGATGTAGAACAAGTAGCAGAAGCATACATGCTCAAGAGGGATCACCCGAAATTCAAAGGCAACTGAATTTCGGCAACCGGGGCATCGAAGTCGGAATGCCGCGAAACTCACCGAGTCAAAGCGTTTCGCTGTTTGCGGAAGGAAGTGTGATGTAGAACAAGTAGCAGAAGCATACATGCTCAAGAGGGATCACCCGAAATTCAAAGGCAACTGAATTTCGGCAACCGGGGCATCGAAGTCGGAATGCCGCGAAACTCACCGAGTCAAAGCGTTTCGCCGTTTGCGGAAGGAAGTGTGATGTAGAACAAGTAGCAGAAGCATACATGCTCAAGAGGGATCACCCGAAATTCAAAGGCAACTGAATTTCGGCAACCGGGGCATCGAAGTCGGAATGCCGCGAAACTCACCGAGTCAAAGCGTTTCGCCGTTTGCGGAAGGAAGTGTGATGTAGAACAAGTAGCAGAAGCATACATGCTCAAGAGGGATCACCCGAAATTCAAAGGCAACTGAATTTCGGCAACCGGGCATCGAAGTCGGAATGCCGCGAAACTCACCGAGTCAAAGCGTTTCGCCGTTTGCGGAAGGAAGTGTGATGTAGAACAAGTAGCAGAAGCATACATGCTCAAGAGGGATCACCCGAAATTCAAAGGCAACTGAATTTCGGCAACCGGGGCATCGAAGTCGGAATGCCGCGAAACTCACCGAGTCAAAGCGTTTCGCCGTTTGCGGAAGGAAGTGTGATGTAGAACAAGTAGCAGAAGCATACATGCTCAAGAGGGATCACCCGAAATTCAAAGGCAACTGAATTTCGGCAACCGGGGCATCGAAGTCGGAATGCCGCGAAACTCACCGAGTCAAAGCGTTTCGCCGTTTGCGGAAGGAAGTGTGATGTAGAACAAGTAGCAGAAGCATACATGCTCAAGAGGGATCACCCGAAATTCAAAGGCAACTGAATTTCGGCAACCGGGGCATCGAAGTCGGAATGCCGCGAAACTCACCGAGTCAAAGCGTTTCGCCGTTTGCGGAAGGAAGTGTGATGTAGAACAAGTAGCAGAAGCATACATGCTCAAGAGGGATCACCCGAAATTCAAAGGCAACTGAATTTCGGCAACCGGGGCATCGAAGTCGGAATGCCGCGAAACTCACCGAGTCAAAGCGTTTCGCCGTTTGCGGAAGGAAGTGTGATGTAGAACAAGTAGCAGAAGCATACATGCTCAAGAGGGATCACCCGAAATTCAAAGGCAACTGAATTTCGGCAACCGGGGCATCGAAGTCGGAATGCCGCGAAACTCACCGAGTCAAAGCGTTTCGCTGTTTGCGGAAGAAGTGTGATGTAGAACAAGTAGCAGAAGCATACATGCTCAAGAGGGATCACCCGAAATTCAAAGGCAACTGAATTTCGGCAACCGGGGCATCGAAGTCGGAATGCCGCGAAACTCACCGAGTCAAAGCGTTTCGCCGTTTGCGGAAGGAAGTGTGATGTAGAACAAGTAGCAGAAGCATACATGCTCAAGAGGGATCACCCGAAATTCAAAGGCAACTGAATTTCGGCAACCGGGGCATCGAAGTCGGAATGCCGCGAAACTCACCGAGTCAAAGCGTTTCGCCGTTTGCGGAAGGAAGTGTGATGTAGAACAAGTAGCAGAAGCATACATGCTCAAGAGGGATCACCCGAAATTCAAAGGCAACTGAATTTCGGCAACCGGGGCATCGAAGTCGGAATGCCGCGAAACTCACCGAGTCAAAGCGTTTCGCCGTTTGCGGAAGGAAGTGTGATGTAGAACAAGTAGCAGAAGCATACATGCTCAAGAGGGATCACCCGAAATTCAAAGGCAACTGAATTTCGGCAACCGGGGCATCGAAGTCGGAATGCCGCGAAACTCACCGAGTCAAAGCGTTTCGCCGTTTGCGGAAGGAAGTGTGATGTAGAACAAGTAGCAGAAGCATACATGCTCAAGAGGGATCACCCGAAATTCAAAGGCAACTGAATTTCGGCAACCGGGGCATCGAAGTCGGAATGCCGCGAAACTCACCGAGTCAAAGCGTTTCGCTGTTTGCGGAAGGAAGTGTGATGTAGAACAAGTAGCAGAAGCATACATGCTCAAGAGGGATCACCCGAAATTCAAAGGCAACTGAATTTCGGCAACCGGGGCATCGAAGTCGGAATGCCGCGAAACTCACCGAGTCAAAGCGTTTCGCCGTTTGCGGAAGGAAGTGTGATGTAGAACAAGTAGCAGAAGCATACATGCTCAAGAGGGATCACCCGAAATTCAAAGGCAACTGAATTTCGGCAACCGGGGCATCGAAGTCGGAATGCCGCGAAACTCACCGAGTCAAAGCGTTTCGCCGTTTGCGGAAGGAAGTGTGATGTAGAACAAGTAGCAGAAGCATACATGCTCAAGAGGGATCACCCGAAATTCAAAGGCAACTGAATTTCGGCAACCGGGGCATCGAAGTCGGAATGCCGCGAAACTCACCGAGTCAAAGCGTTTCGCCGTTTGCGGAAGGAAGTGTGATGTAGAACAAGTAGCAGAAGCATACATGCTCAAGAGGGATCACCCGAAATTCAAAGGCAACTGAATTTCGGCAACCGGGGCATCGAAGTCGGAATGCCGCGAAACTCACCGAGTCAAAGCGTTTCGCCGTTTGCGGAAGGAAGTGTGATGTAGAACAAGTAGCAGAAGCATACATGCTCAAGAGGGATCACCCGAAATTCAAAGGCAACTGAATTTCGGCAACCGGGGCATCGAAGTCGGAATGCCGCGAAACTCACCGAGTCAAAGCGTTTCGCTGTTTGCGGAAGGAAGTGTGATGTAGAACAAGTAGCAGAAGCATACATGCTCAAGAGGGATCACCCGAAATTCAAAGGCAACTGAATTTCGGCAACCGGGGCATCGAAGTCGGAATGCCGCGAAACTCACCGAGTCAAAGCGTTTCGCTGTTTGCGGAAGGAAGTGTGATGTAGAACAAGTAGCAGAAGCATACATGCTCAAGAGGGATCACCCGAAATTCAAAGGCAACTGAATTTCGGCAACCGGGGCATCGAAGTCGGAATGCCGCGAAACTCACCGAGTCAAAGCGTTTCGCTGTTTGCGGAAGGAAGTGTGATGTAGAACAAGTAGCAGAAGCATACATGCTCAAGAGGGATCACCCGAAATTCAAAGGCAACTGAATTTCGGCAACCGGGGCATCGAAGTCGGAATGCCGCGAAACTCACCGAGTCAAAGCGTTTCGCCGTTTGCGGAAGGAAGTGTGATGTAGAACAAGTAGCAGAAGCATACATGCTCAAGAGGGATCACCCGAAATTCAAAGGCAACTGAATTTCGGCAACCGGGGCATCGAAGTCGGAATGCCGCGAAACTCACCGAGTCAAAGCGTTTCGCCGTTTGCGGAAGGAAGTGTGATGTAGAACAAGTAGCAGAAGCATACATGCTCAAGAGGGATCACCCGAAATTCAAAGGCAACTGAATTTCGGCAACCGGGGCATCGAAGTCGGAATGCCGCGAAACTCACCGAGTCAAAGCGTTTCGCTGTTTGCGGAAGGAAGTGTGATGTAGAACAAGTAGCAGAAGCATACATGCTCAAGAGGGATCACCCGAAATTCAAAGGCAACTGAATTTCGGCAACCGGGGCATCGAAGTCGGAATGCCGCGAAACTCACCGAGTCAAAGCGTTTCGCCGTTTGCGGAAGGAAGTGTGATGTAGAACAAGTAGCAGAAGCATACATGCTCAAGAGGGATCACCCGAAATTCAAAGGCAACTGAATTTCGGCAACCGGGGCATCGAAGTCGGAATGCCGCGAAACTCACCGAGTCAAAGCGTTTCGCTGTTTGCGGAAGGAAGTGTGATGTAGAACAAGTAGCAGAAGCATACATGCTCAAGAGGGATCACCCGAAATTCAAAGGCAACTGAATTTCGGCAACCGGGGCATCGAAGTCGGAATGCCGCGAAACTCACCGAGTCAAAGCGTTTCGCTGTTTGCGGAAGGAAGTGTGATGTAGAACAAGTAGCAGAAGCATACATGCTCAAGAGGGATCACCCGAAATTCAAAGGCAACTGAATTTCGGCAACCGGGGCATCGAAGTCGGAATGCCGCGAAACTCACCGAGTCAAAGCGTTTCGCTGTTTGCGGAAGGAAGTGTGATGTAGAACAAGTAGCAGAAGCATACATGCTCAAGAGGGATCACCCGAAATTCAAAGGCAACTGAATTTCGGCAACCGGGGCATCGAAGTCGGAATGCCGCGAAACTCACCGAGTCAAAGCGTTTCGCTGTTTGCGGAAGGAAGTGTGATGTAGAACAAGTAGCAGAAGCATACATGCTCAAGAGGGATCACCCGAAATTCAAAGGCAACTGAATTTCGGCAACCGGGGCATCGAAGTCGGAATGCCGCGAAACTCACCGAGTCAAAGCGTTTCGCTGTTTGCGGAAGGAAGTGTGATGTAGAACAAGTAGCAGAAGCATACATGCTCAAGAGGGATCACCCGAAATTCAAAGGCAACTGAATTTCGGCAACCGGGGCATCGAAGTCGGAATGCCGCGAAACTCACCGAGTCAAAGCGTTTCGCCGTTTGCGGAAGGAAGTGTGATGTAGAACAAGTAGCAGAAGCATACATGCTCAAGAGGGATCACCCGAAATTCAAAGGCAACTGAATTTCGGCAACCGGGGCATCGAAGTCGGAATGCCGCGAAACTCACCGAGTCAAAGCGTTTCGCTGTTTGCGGAAGGAAGTGTGATGTAGAACAAGTAGCAGAAGCATACATGCTCAAGAGGGATCACCCGAAATTCAAAGGCAACTGAATTTCGGCAACCGGGGCATCGAAGTCGGAATGCCGCGAAACTCACCGAGTCAAAGCGTTTCGCTGTTTGCGGAAGGAAGTGTGATGTAGAACAAGTAGCAGAAGCATACATGCTCAAGAGGGATCACCCGAAATTCAAAGGCAACTGAATTTCGGCAACCGGGGCATCGAAGTCGGAATGCCGCGAAACTCACCGAGTCAAAGCGTTTCGCTGTTTGCGGAAGGAAGTGTGATGTAGAACAAGTAGCAGAAGCATACATGCTCAAGAGGGATCACCCGAAATTCAAAGGCAACTGAATTTCGGCAACCGGGGCATCGAAGTCGGAATGCCGCGAAACTCACCGAGTCAAAGCGTTTCGCTGTTTGCGGAAGGAAGTGTGATGTAGAACAAGTAGCAGAAGCATACATGCTCAAGAGGGATCACCCGAAATTCAAAGGCAACTGAATTTCGGCAACCGGGGCATCGAAGTCGGAATGCCGCGAAACTCACCGAGTCAAAGCGTTTCGCTGTTTGCGGAAGGAAGTGTGATGTAGAACAAGTAGCAGAAGCATACATGCTCAAGAGGGATCACCCGAAATTCAAAGGCAACTGAATTTCGGCAACCGGGGCATCGAAGTCGGAATGCCGCGAAACTCACCGAGTCAAAGCGTTTCGCTGTTTGCGGAAGGAAGTGTGATGTAGAACAAGTAGCAGAAGCATACATGCTCAAGAGGGATCACCCGAAATTCAAAGGCAACTGAATTTCGGCAACCGGGGCATCGAAGTCGGAATGCCGCGAAACTCACCGAGTCAAAGCGTTTCGCTGTTTGCGGAAGGAAGTGTGATGTAGAACAAGTAGCAGAAGCATACATGCTCAAGAGGGATCACCCGAAATTCAAAGGCAACTGAATTTCGGCAACCGGGGCATCGAAGTCGGAATGCCGCGAAACTCACCGAGTCAAAGCGTTTCGCTGTTTGCGGAAGGAAGTGTGATGTAGAACAAGTAGCAGAAGCATACATGCTCAAGAGGGATCACCCGAAATTCAAAGGCAACTGAATTTCGGCAACCGGGGCATCGAAGTCGGAATGCCGCGAAACTCACCGAGTCAAAGCGTTTCGCTGTTTGCGGAAGGAAGTGTGATGTAGAACAAGTAGCAGAAGCATACATGCTCAAGAGGGATCACCCGAAATTCAAAGGCAACTGAATTTCGGCAACCGGGGCATCGAAGTCGGAATGCCGCGAAACTCACCGAGTCAAAGCGTTTCGCCGTTTGCGGAAGGAAGTGTGATGTAGAACAAGTAGCAGAAGCATACATGCTCAAGAGGGATCACCCGAAATTCAAAGGCAACTGAATTTCGGCAACCGGGGCATCGAAGTCGGAATGCCGCGAAACTCACCGAGTCAAAGCGTTTCGCCGTTTGCGGAAGGAAGTGTGATGTAGAACAAGTAGCAGAAGCATACATGCTCAAGAGGGATCACCCGAAATTCAAAGGCAACTGAATTTCGGCAACCGGGGCATCGAAGTCGGAATGCCGCGAAACTCACCGAGTCAAAGCGTTTCGCTGTTTGCGGAAGGAAGTGTGATGTAGAACAAGTAGCAGAAGCATACATGCTCAAGAGGGATCACCCGAAATTCAAAGGCAACTGAATTTCGGCAACCGGGGCATCGAAGTCGGAATGCCGCGAAACTCACCGAGTCAAAGCGTTTCGCTGTTTGCGGAAGGAAGTGTGATGTAGAACAAGTAGCAGAAGCATACATGCTCAAGAGGGATCACCCGAAATTCAAAGGCAACTGAATTTCGGCAACCGGGGCATCGAAGTCGGAATGCCGCGAAACTCACCGAGTCAAAGCGTTTCGCTGTTTGCGGAAGGAAGTGTGATGTAGAACAAGTAGCAGAAGCATACATGCTCAAGAGGGATCACCCGAAATTCAAAGGCAACTGAATTTCGGCAACCGGGGCATCGAAGTCGGAATGCCGCGAAACTCACCGAGTCAAAGCGTTTCGCTGTTTGCGGAAGGAAGTGTGATGTAGAACAAGTAGCAGAAGCATACATGCTCAAGAGGGATCACCCGAAATTCAAAGGCAACTGAATTTCGGCAACCGGGGCATCGAAGTCGGAATGCCGCGAAACTCACCGAGTCAAAGCGTTTCGCTGTTTGCGGAAGGAAGTGTGATGTAGAACAAGTAGCAGAAGCATACATGCTCAAGAGGGATCACCCGAAATTCAAAGGCAACTGAATTTCGGCAACCGGGGCATCGAAGTCGGAATGCCGCGAAACTCACCGAGTCAAAGCGTTTCGCTGTTTGCGGAAGGAAGTGTGATGTAGAACAAGTAGCAGAAGCATACATGCTCAAGAGGGATCACCCGAAATTCAAAGGCAACTGAATTTCGGCAACCGGGGCATCGAAGTCGGAATGCCGCGAAACTCACCGAGTCAAAGCGTTTCGCTGTTTGCGGAAGGAAGTGTGATGTAGAACAAGTAGCAGAAGCATACATGCTCAAGAGGGATCACCCGAAATTCAAAGGCAACTGAATTTCGGCAACCGGGGCATCGAAGTCGGAATGCCGCGAAACTCACCGAGTCAAAGCGTTTCGCTGTTTGCGGAAGGAAGTGTGATGTAGAACAAGTAGCAGAAGCATACATGCTCAAGAGGGATCACCCGAAATTCAAAGGCAACTGAATTTCGGCAACCGGGGCATCGAAGTCGGAATGCCGCGAAACTCACCGAGTCAAAGCGTTTCGCTGTTTGCGGAAGGAAGTGTGATGTAGAACAAGTAGCAGAAGCATACATGCTCAAGAGGGATCACCCGAAATTCAAAGGCAACTGAATTTCGGCAACCGGGGCATCGAAGTCGGAATGCCGCGAAACTCACCGAGTCAAAGCGTTTCGCTGTTTGCGGAAGGAAGTGATGTAGAACAAGTAGCAGAAGCATACATGCTCAAGAGGGATCACCCGAAATTCAAAGGCAACTGAATTTCGGCAACCGGGGCATCGAAGTCGGAATGCCGCGAAACTCACCGAGTCAAAGCGTTTCGCTGTTTGCGGAAGGAAGTGTGATGTAGAACAAGTAGCAGAAGCATACATGCTCAAGAGGGATCACCCGAAATTCAAAGGCAACTGAATTTCGGCAACCGGGGCATCGAAGTCGGAATGCCGCGAAACTCACCGAGTCAAAGCGTTTCGCTGTTTGCGGAAGGAAGTGTGATGTAGAACAAGTAGCAGAAGCATACATGCTCAAGAGGGATCACCCGAAATTCAAAGGCAACTGAATTTCGGCAACCGGGGCATCGAAGTCGGAATGCCGCGAAACTCACCGAGTCAAAGCGTTTCGCTGTTTGCGGAAGAAGTGTGATGTAGAACAAGTAGCAGAAGCATACATGCTCAAGAGGGATCACCCGAAATTCAAAGGCAACTGAATTTCGGCAACCGGGGCATCGAAGTCGGAATGCCGCGAAACTCACCGAGTCAAAGCGTTTCGCTGTTTGCGGAAGGAAGTTGATGTAGAACAAGTAGCAGAAGCATACATGCTCAAGAGGGATCACCCGAAATTCAAAGGCAACTGAATTTCGGCAACCGGGGCATCGAAGTCGGAATGCCGCGAAACTCACCGAGTCAAAGCGTTTCGCTGTTTGCGGAAGGAAGTGTGATGTAGAACAAGTAGCAGAAGCATACATGCTCAAGAGGGATCACCCGAAATTCAAAGGCAACTGAATTTCGGCAACCGGGGCATCGAAGTCGGAATGCCGCGAAACTCACCGAGTCAAAGCGTTTCGCTGTTTGCGGAAGGAAGTTGATGTAGAACAAGTAGCAGAAGCATACATGCTCAAGAGGGATCACCCGAAATTCAAAGGCAACTGAATTTCGGCAACCGGGGCATCGAAGTCGGAATGCCGCGAAACTCACCGAGTCAAAGCGTTTCGCTGTTTGCGGAAGGAAGTTGATGTAGAACAAGTAGCAGAAGCATACATGCTCAAGAGGGATCACCCGAAATTCAAAGGCAACTGAATTTCGGCAACCGGGGCATCGAAGTCGGAATGCCGCGAAACTCACCGAGTCAAAGCGTTTCGCTGTTTGCGGAAGGAAGTGTGATGTAGAACAAGTAGCAGAAGCATACATGCTCAAGAGGGATCACCCGAAATTCAAAGGCAACTGAATTTCGGCAACCGGGGCATCGAAGTCGGAATGCCGCGAAACTCACCGAGTCAAAGCGTTTCGCTGTTTGCGGAAGGAAGTGTGATGTAGAACAAGTAGCAGAAGCATACATGCTCAAGAGGGATCACCCGAAATTCAAAGGCAACTGAATTTCGGCAACCGGGGCATCGAAGTCGGAATGCCGCGAAACTCACCGAGTCAAAGCGTTTCGCCGTTTGCGGAAGGAAGTGTGATGTAGAACAAGTAGCAGAAGCATACATGCTCAAGAGGGATCACCCGAAATTCAAAGGCAACTGAATTTCGGCAACCGGGGCATCGAAGTCGGAATGCCGCGAAACTCACCGAGTCAAAGCGTTTCGCTGTTTGCGGAAGGAAGTGTGATGTAGAACAAGTAGCAGAAGCATACATGCTCAAGAGGGATCACCCGAAATTCAAAGGCAACTGAATTTCGGCAACCGGGGCATCGAAGTCGGAATGCCGCGAAACTCACCGAGTCAAAGCGTTTCGCTGTTTGCGGAAGGAAGTGTGATGTAGAACAAGTAGCAGAAGCATACATGCTCAAGAGGGATCACCCGAAATTCAAAGGCAACTGAATTTCGGCAACCGGGGCATCGAAGTCGGAATGCCGCGAAACTCACCGAGTCAAAGCGTTTCGCTGTTTGCGGAAGGAAGTGTGATGTAGAACAAGTAGCAGAAGCATACATGCTCAAGAGGGATCACCCGAAATTCAAAGGCAACTGAATTTCGGCAACCGGGGCATCGAAGTCGGAATGCCGCGAAACTCACCGAGTCAAAGCGTTTCGCTGTTTGCGGAAGGAAGTGTGATGTAGAACAAGTAGCAGAAGCATACATGCTCAAGAGGGATCACCCGAAATTCAAAGGCAACTGAATTTCGGCAACCGGGGCATCGAAGTCGGAATGCCGCGAAACTCACCGAGTCAAAGCGTTTCGCTGTTTGCGGAAGGAAGTGTGATGTAGAACAAGTAGCAGAAGCATACATGCTCAAGAGGGATCACCCGAAATTCAAAGGCAACTGAATTTCGGCAACCGGGGCATCGAAGTCGGAATGCCGCGAAACTCACCGAGTCAAAGCGTTTCGCTGTTTGCGGAAGGAAGTTGATGTAGAACAAGTAGCAGAAGCATACATGCTCAAGAGGGATCACCCGAAATTCAAAGGCAACTGAATTTCGGCAACCGGGGCATCGAAGTCGGAATGCCGCGAAACTCACCGAGTCAAAGCGTTTCGCTGTTTGCGGAAGGAAGTGTGATGTAGAACAAGTAGCAGAAGCATACATGCTCAAGAGGGATCACCCGAAATTCAAAGGCAACTGAATTTCGGCAACCGGGGCATCGAAGTCGGAATGCCGCGAAACTCACCGAGTCAAAGCGTTTCGCTGTTTGCGGAAGGAAGTGTGATGTAGAACAAGTAGCAGAAGCATACATGCTCAAGAGGGATCACCCGAAATTCAAAGGCAACTGAATTTCGGCAACCGGGGCATCGAAGTCGGAATGCCGCGAAACTCACCGAGTCAAAGCGTTTCGCTGTTTGCGGAAGGAAGTGTGATGTAGAACAAGTAGCAGAAGCATACATGCTCAAGAGGGATCACCCGAAATTCAAAGGCAACTGAATTTCGGCAACCGGGGCATCGAAGTCGGAATGCCGCGAAACTCACCGAGTCAAAGCGTTTCGCTGTTTGCGGAAGGAAGTGTGATGTAGAACAAGTAGCAGAAGCATACATGCTCAAGAGGGATCACCCGAAATTCAAAGGCAACTGAATTTCGGCAACCGGGGCATCGAAGTCGGAATGCCGCGAAACTCACCGAGTCAAAGCGTTTCGCTGTTTGCGGAAGGAAGTGTGATGTAGAACAAGTAGCAGAAGCATACATGCTCAAGAGGGATCACCCGAAATTCAAAGGCAACTGAATTTCGGCAACCGGGGCATCGAAGTCGGAATGCCGCGAAACTCACCGAGTCAAAGCGTTTCGCTGTTTGCGGAAGAAGTGTGATGTAGAACAAGTAGCAGAAGCATACATGCTCAAGAGGGATCACCCGAAATTCAAAGGCAACTGAATTTCGGCAACCGGGGCATCGAAGTCGGAATGCCGCGAAACTCACCGAGTCAAAGCGTTTCGCTGTTTGCGGAAGGAAGTTTGATGTAGAACAAGTAGCAGAAGCATACATGCTCAAGAGGGATCACCCGAAATTCAAAGGCAACTGAATTTCGGCAACCGGGGCATCGAAGTCGGAATGCCGCGAAACTCACCGAGTCAAAGCGTTTCGCTGTTTGCGGAAGGAAGTGTGATGTAGAACAAGTAGCAGAAGCATACATGCTCAAGAGGGATCACCCGAAATTCAAAGGCAACTGAATTTCGGCAACCGGGGCATCGAAGTCGGAATGCCGCGAAACTCACCGAGTCAAAGCGTTTCGCTGTTTGCGGAAGGAAGTGTGATGTAGAACAAGTAGCAGAAGCATACATGCTCAAGAGGGATCACCCGAAATTCAAAGGCAACTGAATTTCGGCAACCGGGGCATCGAAGTCGGAATGCCGCGAAACTCACCGAGTCAAAGCGTTTCGCTGTTTGCGGAAGGAAGTGTGATGTAGAACAAGTAGCAGAAGCATACATGCTCAAGAGGGATCACCCGAAATTCAAAGGCAACTGAATTTCGGCAACCGGGGCATCGAAGTCGGAATGCCGCGAAACTCACCGAGTCAAAGCGTTTCGCTGTTTGCGGAAGGAAGTTGATGTAGAACAAGTAGCAGAAGCATACATGCTCAAGAGGGATCACCCGAAATTCAAAGGCAACTGAATTTCGGCAACCGGGGCATCGAAGTCGGAATGCCGCGAAACTCACCGAGTCAAAGCGTTTCGCTGTTTGCGGAAGGAAGTGTGATGTAGAACAAGTAGCAGAAGCATACATGCTCAAGAGGGATCACCCGAAATTCAAAGGCAACTGAATTTCGGCAACCGGGGCATCGAAGTCGGAATGCCGCGAAACTCACCGAGTCAAAGCGTTTCGCTGTTTGCGGAAGGAAGTGTGATGTAGAACAAGTAGCAGAAGCATACATGCTCAAGAGGGATCACCCGAAATTCAAAGGCAACTGAATTTCGGCAACCGGGGCATCGAAGTCGGAATGCCGCGAAACTCACCGAGTCAAAGCGTTTCGCTGTTTGCGGAAGGAAGTGTGATGTAGAACAAGTAGCAGAAGCATACATGCTCAAGAGGGATCACCCGAAATTCAAAGGCAACTGAATTTCGGCAACCGGGGCATCGAAGTCGGAATGCCGCGAAACTCACCGAGTCAAAGCGTTTCGCTGTTTGCGGAAGGAAGTTTGATGTAGAACAAGTAGCAGAAGCATACATGCTCAAGAGGGATCACCCGAAATTCAAAGGCAACTGAATTTCGGCAACCGGGGCATCGAAGTCGGAATGCCGCGAAACTCACCGAGTCAAAGCGTTTCGCTGTTTGCGGAAGGAAGTGTGATGTAGAACAAGTAGCAGAAGCATACATGCTCAAGAGGGATCACCCGAAATTCAAAGGCAACTGAATTTCGGCAACCGGGGCATCGAAGTCGGAATGCCGCGAAACTCACCGAGTCAAAGCGTTTCGCTGTTTGCGGAAGGAAGTGTGATGTAGAACAAGTAGCAGAAGCATACATGCTCAAGAGGGATCACCCGAAATTCAAAGGCAACTGAATTTCGGCAACCGGGGCATCGAAGTCGGAATGCCGCGAAACTCACCGAGTCAAAGCGTTTCGCTGTTTGCGGAAGGAAGTGTGATGTAGAACAAGTAGCAGAAGCATACATGCTCAAGAGGGATCACCCGAAATTCAAAGGCAACTGAATTTCGGCAACCGGGGCATCGAAGTCGGAATGCCGCGAAACTCACCGAGTCAAAGCGTTTCGCTTTGCGGAAGGAAGTGTGATGTAGAACAAGTAGCAGAAGCATACATGCTCAAGAGGGATCACCCGAAATTCAAAGGCAACTGAATTTCGGCAACCGGGGCATCGAAGTCGGAATGCCGCGAAACTCACCGAGTCAAAGCGTTTCGCTGTTTGCGGAAGGAAGTGTGATGTAGAACAAGTAGCAGAAGCATACATGCTCAAGAGGGATCACCCGAAATTCAAAGGCAACTGAATTTCGGCAACCGGGGCATCGAAGTCGGAATGCCGCGAAACTCACCGAGTCAAAGCGTTTCGCTGTTTGCGGAAGGAAGTGTGATGTAGAACAAGTAGCAGAAGCATACATGCTCAAGAGGGATCACCCGAAATTCAAAGGCAACTGAATTTCGGCAACCGGGGCATCGAAGTCGGAATGCCGCGAAACTCACCGAGTCAAAGCGTTTCGCTGTTTGCGGAAGGAAGTTTGATGTAGAACAAGTAGCAGAAGCATACATGCTCAAGAGGGATCACCCGAAATTCAAAGGCAACTGAATTTCGGCAACCGGGCATCGAAGTCGGAATGCCGCGAAACTCACCGAGTCAAAGCGTTTCGCTGTTTGCGGAAGGAAGTGTGATGTAGAACAAGTAGCAGAAGCATACATGCTCAAGAGGGATCACCCGAAATTCAAAGGCAACTGAATTTCGGCAACCGGGGCATCGAAGTCGGAATGCCGCGAAACTCACCGAGTCAAAGCGTTTCGCTGTTTGCGGAAGGAAGTGTGATGTAGAACAAGTAGCAGAAGCATACATGCTCAAGAGGGATCACCCGAAATTCAAAGGCAACTGAATTTCGGCAACCGGGGCATCGAAGTCGGAATGCCGCGAAACTCACCGAGTCAAAGCGTTTCGCTGTTTGCGGAAGGAAGTGTGATGTAGAACAAGTAGCAGAAGCATACATGCTCAAGAGGGATCACCCGAAATTCAAAGGCAACTGAATTTCGGCAACCGGGGCATCGAAGTCGGAATGCCGCGAAACTCACCGAGTCAAAGCGTTTCGCTGTTTGCGGAAGGAAGTTTGATGTAGAACAAGTAGCAGAAGCATACATGCTCAAGAGGGATCACCCGAAATTCAAAGGCAACTGAATTTCGGCAACCGGGCATCGAAGTCGGAATGCCGCGAAACTCACCGAGTCAAAGCGTTTCGCTGTTTGCGGAAGGAAGTTTGATGTAGAACAAGTAGCAGAAGCATACATGCTCAAGAGGGATCACCCGAAATTCAAAGGCAACTGAATTTCGGCAACCGGGGCATCGAAGTCGGAATGCCGCGAAACTCACCGAGTCAAAGCGTTTCGCTGTTTAAGGAAGGAAGTGTGATGTAGAACAAGTAGCAGAAGCATACATGCTCAAGAGGGATCACCCGAAATTCAAAGGCAACTGAATTTCGGCAACCGGGGCATCGAAGTCGGAATGCCGCGAAACTCACCGAGTCAAAGCGTTTCGCTGTTTAAGGAAGGAAGTGTGATGTAGAACAAGTAGCAGAAGCATACATGCTCAAGAGGGATCACCCGAAATTCAAAGGCAACTGAATTTCGGCAACCGGGGCATCGAAGTCGGAATGCCGCGAAACTCACCGAGTCAAAGCGTTTCGCTGTTTGCGGAAGGAAGTGTGATGTAGAACAAGTAGCAGAAGCATACATGCTCAAGAGGGATCACCCGAAATTCAAAGGCAACTGAATTTCGGCAACCGGGGCATCGAAGTCGGAATGCCGCGAAACTCACCGAGTCAAAGCGTTTCGCTGTTTAAGGAAGGAAGTTGATGTAGAACAAGTAGCAGAAGCATACATGCTCAAGAGGGATCACCCGAAATTCAAAGGCAACTGAATTTCGGCAACCGGGGCATCGAAGTCGGAATGCCGCGAAACTCACCGAGTCAAAGCGTTTCGCTGTTTAAGGAAGGAAGTGTGATGTAGAACAAGTAGCAGAAGCATACATGCTCAAGAGGGATCACCCGAAATTCAAAGGCAACTGAATTTCGGCAACCGGGGCATCGAAGTCGGAATGCCGCGAAACTCACCGAGTCAAAGCGTTTCGCTGTTTGCGGAAGGAAGTGTGATGTAGAACAAGTAGCAGAAGCATACATGCTCAAGAGGGATCACCCGAAATTCAAAGGCAACTGAATTTCGGCAACCGGGGCATCGAAGTCGGAATGCCGCGAAACTCACCGAGTCAAAGCGTTTCGCTGTTTGCGGAAGGAAGTGTGATGTAGAACAAGTAGCAGAAGCATACATGCTCAAGAGGGATCACCCGAAATTCAAAGGCAACTGAATTTCGGCAACCGGGGCATCGAAGTCGGAATGCCGCGAAACTCACCGAGTCAAAGCGTTTCGCTGTTTAAGGAAGGAAGTGTGATGTAGAACAAGTAGCAGAAGCATACATGCTCAAGAGGGATCACCCGAAATTCAAAGGCAACTGAATTTCGGCAACCGGGGCATCGAAGTCGGAATGCCGCGAAACTCACCGAGTCAAAGCGTTTCGCTGTTTGCGGAAGGAAGTTTGATGTAGAACAAGTAGCAGAAGCATACATGCTCAAGAGGGATCACCCGAAATTCAAAGGCAACTGAATTTCGGCAACCGGGGCATCGAAGTCGGAATGCCGCGAAACTCACCGAGTCAAAGCGTTTCGCTGTTTAAGGAAGGAAGTTGATGTAGAACAAGTAGCAGAAGCATACATGCTCAAGAGGGATCACCCGAAATTCAAAGGCAACTGAATTTCGGCAACCGGGGCATCGAAGTCGGAATGCCGCGAAACTCACCGAGTCAAAGCGTTTCGCTGTTTAAGGAAGGAAGTGTGATGTAGAACAAGTAGCAGAAGCATACATGCTCAAGAGGGATCACCCGAAATTCAAAGGCAACTGAATTTCGGCAACCGGGGCATCGAAGTCGGAATGCCGCGAAACTCACCGAGTCAAAGCGTTTCGCTGTTTGCGGAAGAAAGTGTGATGTAGAACAAGTAGCAGAAGCATACATGCTCAAGAGGGATCACCCGAAATTCAAAGGCAACTGAATTTCGGCAACCGGGGCATCGAAGTCGGAATGCCGCGAAACTCACCGAGTCAAAGCGTTTCGCTGTTTAAGGAAGGAAGTTGATGTAGAACAAGTAGCAGAAGCATACATGCTCAAGAGGGATCACCCGAAATTCAAAGGCAACTGAATTTCGGCAACCGGGGCATCGAAGTCGGAATGCCGCGAAACTCACCGAGTCAAAGCGTTTCGCTGTTTGCGGAAGGAAGTTGATGTAGAACAAGTAGCAGAAGCATACATGCTCAAGAGGGATCACCCGAAATTCAAAGGCAACTGAATTTCGGCAACCGGGGCATCGAAGTCGGAATGCCGCGAAACTCACCGAGTCAAAGCGTTTCGCTGTTTAAGGAAGGAAGTGTGATGTAGAACAAGTAGCAGAAGCATACATGCTCAAGAGGGATCACCCGAAATTCAAAGGCAACTGAATTTCGGCAACCGGGGCATCGAAGTCGGAATGCCGCGAAACTCACCGAGTCAAAGCGTTTCGCTGTTTAAGGAAGGAAGTTTGATGTAGAACAAGTAGCAGAAGCATACATGCTCAAGAGGGATCACCCGAAATTCAAAGGCAACTGAATTTCGGCAACCGGGGCATCGAAGTCGGAATGCCGCGAAACTCACCGAGTCAAAGCGTTTCGCTGTTTAAGGAAGGAAGTGTGATGTAGAACAAGTAGCAGAAGCATACATGCTCAAGAGGGATCACCCGAAATTCAAAGGCAACTGAATTTCGGCAACCGGGGCATCGAAGTCGGAATGCCGCGAAACTCACCGAGTCAAAGCGTTTCGCTGTTTAAGGAAGGAAGTGTGATGTAGAACAAGTAGCAGAAGCATACATGCTCAAGAGGGATCACCCGAAATTCAAAGGCAACTGAATTTCGGCAACCGGGGCATCGAAGTCGGAATGCCGCGAAACTCACCGAGTCAAAGCGTTTCGCTGTTTAAGGAAGGAAGTTTGATGTAGAACAAGTAGCAGAAGCATACATGCTCAAGAGGGATCACCCGAAATTCAAAGGCAACTGAATTTCGGCAACCGGGGCATCGAAGTCGGAATGCCGTGAAACTCACTGAGTCAAAGCGTTTCGCTGTTTAAGGAAGGAAGTGTGATGTAGAACAAGTAGCAGAAGCATACATGCTCAAGAGGGATCACCCGAAATTCAAAGGCAACTTAATTTCGGCAACCGGGGCATCGAAGTCGGAATACCGCGAAACTCACCGAGTCAAAGCGTTTAGCCGTTTAAGGAAGGAGGAGTGATGTAGAACAAGTAGCAGAAGCATACATGCTCAAGAGGGATCACCCGAAATTCAAAGGCAACTTAATTTCGGCAACCGGGTCATCGAAGTCGGAATGCCGCGAAACTCACTAAGTCAAAGCGTTTCTTTGTTTAAGGAAGGGTGTTTGATGTAGAACAAGTAGCAGAAGCATACATGCTCAAGAGGGATCACCCGAAATTCAAAGGCAAATGAATTTCGGCAACCGGGGCATCGAAGTCGGAATGCCGCGAAACTCACCGAGTCAAAGCGTTTCGCTGTTTAAGGGAGGAAGTTTGATGTAGAACAAGTAGCAGAAGCATACATGCTCGAGAGAGTGTATCCACGCCGAAATTCAAAGGCATCTTAATTTCGGCCACCGTGGCATCTGAAGTCGGAATGAGCCGCGAAACTCACCGTGTCAAAGCGATTCGCGCTGTTTAAGGAAGGAAGTGTGATGTAGAACAAGTAGCAGAAGCATACATGCTCAAGAGGGATCACCCGAAATTCAAAAGGCTACATAATTTTCGGCAACCGGGGCATCGAAGTCGGATTGCCGCGAAACACACTGAGTCAAATCGTTTCGCTGTATAAGGAAGGAAGTGAGTTATGTAGAACAAAGTAGCAGAATTATACATGCTCAAGATGGATCACCCCTAAAATCGAAGGCAACTTAATTTCGGCAACCGGGTGCATCGAAGTCGGAATGCCGCGAAACTCACCGAGTCAAAGCGTTACGCTGTTTAAGGAAGGAAGTGTGATGATAGAACAAGTAGCAGAATCATACATGCTCAAGAGGGATCCGACCCGAACTGCAAAGGCATCTTAATTTCGGCAACCGGGGCATCGAAGTCGGTTGCCGCGAAACTCACCGAGTCAAAGCGATCAGCTGTTTAGAGAGGAAGGAAGTGTGATGACGAACATTTAGCAGAAGCCTACATGCTAAAGAGGGACTACCCGAAATTCAAAGGCAACTTAATTTCGGCAACCGGAGCATCGAAGTACGGAATGGCCGCGAAACTCACCGAGTCAAAGCGTTTCGCTATTTAATACTGGCAAGGGAAGTGTGATGAAGAACAAGTAGACAGAAAGCATCACATGCTCAAAGAGGGATCACCCGAAATTCAAAGGCAACATTATTTTCCGCAACGGGGGCTTTCGAAGTCGGAATGCCGCGAAACTCACTCTAGTCAAAGCAAAGCTATTCAGACTGTTTAAGGAAGCGAAGTGTGATTGTAGAACAAGAGTATGAAAAGCATAACAATTGCTCATGAGGGATCAACCTGAAATTCAAAGAAAACTGTTTATTATTTCGGGCAACCGGGGCATTAGAAGTCTGGTATTGCCGCGAAACTCACCGAGTCTGAAAAGCGTGTTCGCTGTTTAAGGAAGGAAGCTGTGATTGTAGTAACAAGTAGCAGATAGCATACAATGCTTTCATAGAGAAGGTATCACCCGAAATTCAAAGGCAACCTAAAAATTTAATGCGGCAACCCGGGGGCATCGAATGTCGATAGAATGCCGCGAAACTCACCGAGTCAAAGACGTATTCGCTGCTTTAATCGGAAGGAAGTTTTGATGTTAGACAACAAGTAGCAGAAGCATACATGCTCAAGAATGGGATCAACCGAAATTCAAAGAGGCAACTGAATTTTCGGCAACACGGTGGCATACGAAGTCCGGAAATGCCGCGATAACTCAACCGAGTCCAAAGCGTTTCGCTGTATTTGCGAAGTAAGTTTGAATGTAGAACAAGTAGCAGAAAGCATACATGCTTCAAGATGGGATCAACCCGAAGGAATTCAAAGGCAAACTGATATTATCGGCAAACGAGCGATCGAAGTCGGAATGCCGCGAAACTCACTCGAGTGGCTAAAGCGTTATCGCTGTTTAAGGAAGGAAGTGATGATGTAGAACAAAAGTAGCAGCAAGTCATACATGCTCAAATGGCGGGATCACCCGAAATTCCGAAGGGCAAACTCTTTCGGCAAACCGGATGGCATCGAGAGATGGACGAATGCCGCGAAACTCGACCGAGTCATAAGCGTTTCCGCTGTTTTAAGAAAGGATAGGCATGTGATGATAGAACAAGTAGCTAGAAGCCATACATATGCCTCAAGAGGGATTTCACCCTGAAATTCAAAATGGCAACTTATTTCAGGCTAAGCCGGGGCATCGATAGCGTCGAAATGTCCGCGAAACTCACCGAGTCAAAAGGCGATTTCGCTGTTTAAGGAAGGAAGGTGTGATTGTAGAACAAGTAGCAAGAAGCGATACATGCTCACAAGAGGGATCACGACGAGAATTCAAAGGCAACAATTGTAATTTCGGACATTACCAGGGTGTCATCGAAAGTCGGAATGCCGCGAAACTCACCGATGTCAAAGCGTTTCATGCTGTTTGCGTGAAGGAAGTGCTCATGCAGCAATACAAAGTAGCAGAAGCATACATGCAGAAGAGGGATCACCCCCAAATTCAGAAGGCAACTGAATTTCTGGCAACCGGTGGTCATCGAAGTCGAAATGCCGCTGAAACTCACCGAGTCAAAGCGGTTTCGCTGTCTTAAGGAAGGAAGTGTGATTTAGAACAAGTAGCAACAGTCATACATGCTCAAGAGGGGATCACCCCGAGAGTACAAAGGCAAATTAATTTCGGCAACCGGGGCATCGAAGACGGGAGAATGCCAGCGCAACTCGCCGAGTCAAAGCGTTTTTCGCTGTTTAAGTGAATGGAAGTGTGTATGTAGAACAAGTAGCAGGAAGCATATCATGCTCAAGAGGAATCACCCGAAATTCACAAGGCATCTGGATTTGCGGCAACCGGGGGGGCATCGAATGTCGGAATAGCCCGCCAGGAAACTCACCGATTCAAGCGTTTCGCTGTTTAAGGAAAGGATAGTGTGAATGTAGAATCAAGTAGCAAGAAGCATACATGCTCCAAGAGGGGAAAAATCACCTCGAAAATTCGATAAGGCAACTTAATTTCAGGGCAACCGGGTGTCATACGACGTCGGAATGCCGCGAAACTCCGCCGAGTCAAAGCGTTTCGCTGTTTAAGGAAGGAAGTGTGATTTAGAACAAGTAGCAGAAGCATACATGCTCAAGAGGGATCACCCGAAATTCAAAGGCAACTTAATTTCGGCAACCGGGGCATCGAAGTCGGAATGCCGCGAAACTCACCGAGTCAAAGCGTTTCGCTGTTTATAGAAGAAAGTGTGATGTAGAACAAGTAGCAGAAGCATACATGCTCAAGAGGGATCACCCGAAATTCAAAGGCAACTTAATTTCGGCAACCGGGGCATCGAAGTCGGAATGCCGCGAAACTCACCGAGTCAAAGCGTTTCGCTGTTTAAGGAAAGAAGTGTGATGTAGAACAAGTAGCAGAAGCATACATGCTCAAGAGGAATCACCCGAAATTCAAAGGCAACTTAATTTCGGCAACCGGGGCATCGAAGTCGGAATGCCGCGAAACTCACCGAGTCAAAGCGTTTCGCTGTTTAAGGAAGGAAGTGTGATGTAGAACAAGTAGCAGAAGCATACATGCTCAAGAGGGATCACCTGAAATTCAAAGGCAACTTAATTTCGGCAACCGGGGCATCGAAGTCGGAATGCCGCGAAACTCACCGAGTCCAAGCGTTTCGCTGTTTGAGGAAGGAAGTGTGATGTAGAACAAGTAGCAGAAGCATACATGCTCAAGAGGGATTACCCGAAATTCAAAGGCAACTGAATTTCGGCAACCGGGGCATCGAAGTCGGAATGCCGCGAAACTCACCGAGTCAAAGCGTTTCGCTGTTTAAGGAAGGAAGTTTGATGTAGAACAAGTAGCAGAAGCATACATGCTCAAGAGGGATCACCCGAAATTCAAAGGCAACTTAATTTCGGCAACCGGGGCATCGAAGTCGGAATGCCGCGAAACTCACCGAGTCAAAGCGTTTCGCTGTTTAAGGAAGGAATTTTGAAGGAGAACAAGTAGCAGAAGCATACATGCTCAAGAGGGATCACCCGAAATTCAAAGGCAACTGAATTTCGGCAACCGGGGCATCGAAGTCGGAATGCCGCGAAACTCACCGAGTGAAAGCGTTTCGCTGTTTAAGGAAGGAAGTGTGATGTAGAAAAAGTAGCAGAAGCATACATGCTCAAGAGGGATCACCCGAAATTCAAAGGCAACTTAATTTCGGCAACCGGGGCATCGAAGTCGGAATGCCGCGAAACTCACCGAGTCAAAGCGTTTCGCTGTTAAGGAAGGAAGTGTGATGTAGAACAAGTAGCAGAAGCATACATGCTCAAGAGGGATCACCCGAAATTCAAAGGCAACTGAATTTCGGCAACCGGGGCATCGAAGTCGGAATGCCGCGAAACTCACCGAGACAAAGCGTTTCGCTGTTTAAGGAAGGAAGTTTGATGTAGAACAAGTAGCAGAAGCATACATGCTCAAGAGGGATCACCCGAAATTCAAAGGCAACTTAATTTCGGCAACCGGGGCATCGAAGTCGGAATGCCGCGAAACTCACCGAGTCAAAGCGTTTCGCTGTTTAAGGAAGGAAGTCTGATGTTAGAACAAGTAGCAGAAGCATACATGCTCAAGAGGGATCACCCGAAATTCAAAGGCAACTTAATTTCGGCAACCGGGGCATCGAAGTCGGAATGCCGCGAAACTCACCGAGTCAAAGCGTTTCGCTGTTTGAGGAAGGAAGTTTGATGTAGAACAAGTAGCAGAAGCATACATGCTCAAGAGGGATCACCCGAAATTCAAAGGCAACTGAATTTCGGCAACCGGGGCATCGAAGTCGGAATGCCGCGAAACTCACCGAGTCAAAGCGTTTCGCTGTTTAAGGAAGGAAGTTTGATGTAGAACAAGTAGCAGAAGCATACATGCTCAAGAGGGATCACCCGAAATTCAAAGGCAACTGAATTTCGGCAAACCGGGCATCGGAAGTCGGAATGCCGCGAAACTCACCGAGTCAAAGCGATTCCGCTGTTTAAGGAAGGAGGTGTGATGTAGAACAAGTAGCAGAAGCATACATGCTCAAGAGGGATCACCCGAAATTCAAAGGCAACTTAATTTCGGCAACCGGGGCATCGAAGTCGGAATGCCGCGAAACTCACCGAGTCAAAGCGTTTCGCTGTTTGAGGAAGGAAGTTGATGTAGAACAAGTAGCAGAAGCATACATGCTCAAGAGGGATCACCCGAAATTAAAAGGCAACTTAATTTCGGCAACCGGTGCATCGAAGTCGGAATGCCGCGAAACTCGCCGAGTCAAAGCGTTTCGATGTTTAAGGAAGGAAGTTTGATGTAGAACAAGTAGCAGAAGCATACATGCTCAAGAGGGATCACCCGAAATTCAAAGAAAACTGAATTTCGGCAACCGGGCATCGAAGTCGGAATGCCGCGAAACTCACCGAGTCAAAGCGTTTCGTTGTTTAAGGAAGGAAGTGTGATGTAGAACAAGTAGCAGAAGCATACATGCTCAAGAGGGATCACCCGAAATTCAAAGGCAACTTAATTTCGGCAACCGGGGCATCGAAGTCGGAATGCCGCGAAACTCACCGAGTCAAAGCGTTTCGCTGTTTAAGGAAGGAAGTTTGATGTAGAACAAGTAGCAGAAGCATACATGCTCAAGAGGGATCACCCGAAATTCAAAGGCAACTGAATTTCGGCAACCGGGGCATCGAAGTCGGAATGCCGCGAAACTCACGAGTCAAAGCGTTTCTTTGTTTAAGGAAGAAAGTGTGATGTAGAAACAAGTAGCAGAAGCATACATGCTCAAGAGGGATCACCCGAAATTCAAAGGCAACTGAATTTCGGCAACCGGGGCATCGAAGTCGGAATAGCCGCGAAACTCACCGAGTCAAAGCGTTTCGCTGTTTAAGGAAGGAAGTTGATGTAGAACAAGTAGCAGAAGCATACATGCTCAAGAGGGATCACCCGAAATTCAAAGGCAACTGAATTTCTGCAACCGGGGCATCGAAGTCGGAATGCGCGAAACTCACCGAGTCAAAGCGTTTCGCTGTTTAAGGAAAGAAGTTGATGTAGAACAAGTAGCAGAAGCATACATGCTCAAGAGGGATCACCCGAAATTCAAAGGCAACTAAATTTCGGCAACAGGTGAGCATCGAAAGTCGGGATGCCGCGAAACTCACCGCAGTAAGATAACGTTTCGCCGTTTGCGGGGAAGGAAGTAATGATTTATGAACAAGTATGCAGAAGCTGCATACAATGCTCATGAGGGATCACCCGAAATTCATAAGGCTAACTGAATTTCAGGCAACGGGGCGCATCGAAGTCGATAATGCCGGCGAAAAATACTCAACGAGTAGTCAAAGCGTTTCTCTGTTTAAAGGATGATGATAAGATTCGATGTAGTAATCTACTGGGCTAGAAGCATACATGCTCAAGAGGGATCACTCCCGAAATTCAAAGGCCATACTGAATTTCAGCAACATACGGGGACATTCGAAGGCGGAATGCCGCGGAATATCAACCCCTCCCCCAAAAAATGAGTTTCAAAGCGTTTCTGCTGTTTGTGAGGAAGGAAGGTGTCATACGTAGAACAAGTTAAGCAAGAAGAATACATGCACCCTAAAGAGGGATCCACTCCAGATAAATTCAATAGAAAACTGAATTTCGGCAACCCTGGGGCATCGAAGTCGGAATGCGCCGAATACTCAGCGAGGCAAAGCGTCTTCTCTGTTTAAGGAAGAAAGTAGTGATGTAGAACAAGTAGCAGAAGGTACATCATGCTCATAGAGGGATCACCCGAAATTAAAATGGCAACTGAATTTCGGCTAACCGGGGCATCGAAGTGGAGAATGGCGCGAAACTCACCGAGTCAAAGTCGTTTCTCTAGTTTAATGGGAAGGAAGTTTTGATTGTAGAACATAGAAGCACGAAGCATACATGCTCAAGAGGAGATCACCCGAAATTCAAGGCTAATGAATTTCAGCAAACGGGGCATCGTAAGATCGGTAATTTGCCGCGAAATATTCTCACCTGAGTCAAAGCGTTTTGCCCATGTTTAAGGAAAGAAGTCTCGAGTGTAGAACAAGTATGCAGAAAGATACATGCTCAAGTAAGGGATCATCCTACGAAATTCAAAGAAAAAATGAATTACCGGCAACCGAGCATCGAATTCGTGAATGCCGCGAAACTCACCGTTCCAAAGCGTTTCGCTGTTTAAA
>CM055348.1:26355041-26357541 GCA_029228515.1 Populus alba x Populus x berolinensis | reverse complement strand
CGCGCTGCCGATTTTTCCCACTGCTGGCATCGCTGCCGCTGCCCCGGGCCCGAAGGCAGCCCCCCCGCGGGCACGACAGCAAGCCAGCGGGGGCTGTCCGCGCTGCCGATTTTTCCCACTGCTGGCATCGCTGCCGCTGCCCCGGGCCCGAAGGCAGCCCCCCCGCGGGCACGACAGCAAGCCAGCGGGGGCTGTCCGCGCTGCCGATTTTTCCCACTGCTGGCATCGCTGCCGCTGCCCCGGCCCGAAGGCAGCCCCCCCGCGGGCACGACAGCAAGCCAGCGGGGGCTGTCCGCGCTGCCGATTTTTCCCACTGCTGGCATCCCTGCCGCTGCCCCGGCCCCGAAGGCACCCCCCCGCGGGCACGACAGCAAGCCAGCGGGGGCTGTCCGCGCTGCCGATTTTTCCCACTGCTGGCATCGCTGCCGCTGCCCCGGGCCCGAAGGCAGCCCCCCCGCGGGCACGACAGCAAGCCAGCGGGGGCTGTCCGCGCTGCCGATTTTTCCCACTGCTGGCATCGCTGCCGCTGCCCCGGGCCCGAAGGCAGCCCCCCCGCGGGCACGACAGCAAGCCAGCGGGGGCTGTCCGCGCTGCCGATTTTTCCCACTGCTGGCATCGCTGCCGCTGCCCCGGGCCCGAAGGCAGCCCCCCCGCGGGCACGACAGCAAGCCAGCGGGGGCTGTCCGCGCTGCCGATTTTTCCCACTGCTGGCATCGCTGCCGCTGCCCCGGGCCCGAAGGCAGCCCCCCCGCGGGCACGACAGCAAGCCAGCGGGGGCTGTCCGCGCTGCCGATTTTTCCCACTGCTGGCATCGCTGCCGCTGCCCCGGGCCCGAAGGCAGCCCCCCCGCGGGCACGACAGCAAGCCAGCGGGGCTGTCCGCGCTGCCGATTTTTCCCACTGCTGGCATCGCTGCCGCTGCCCCGGGCCCGAAGGCAGCCCCCCCGCGGGCACGACAGCAAGCCAGCGGGGGCTGTCCGCGCTGCCGATTTTTCCCACTGCTGGCATCGCTGCCGCTGCCCCGGGCCCGAAGGCAGCCCCCCCGCGGGCACGACAGCAAGCCAGCGGGGGCTGTCCGCGCTGCCGATTTTTCCCACTGCTGGCATCGCTGCCGCTGCCCCGGGCCCGAAGGCAGCCCCCCCGCGGGCACGACAGCAAGCCAGCGGGGGCTGTCCGCGCTGCCGATTTTTCCCACTGCTGGCATCGCTGCCGCTGCCCCGGGCCCGAAGGCAGCCCCCCCGCGGGCACGACAGCAAGCCAGCGGGGGCTGTCCGCGCTGCCGATTTTTCCCACTGCTGGCATCGCTGCCGCTGCCCCGGGCCCGAAGGCAGCCCCCCCGCGGGCACGACAGCAAGCCAGAGGGGGCTGTCCGCGCTGCCGATTTTTCCCACTGCTGGCATCGCTGCCGCAGAGTGTGCGTAGCCTCTCCCGCGCGGGGGGCAGGCAAGAGCGCAGGGGGGCAAGGCCCGAAGGCAGCCCCCCCGCGGGTAAGATAGCCAGCCAGCAGGGGCTGTCCCCGCGTCAGCCCCCGTTGCGCAGCGCGGCATGGAAATCATTGCCGCGCGCGCGCGCGCGCCCAATCGCCCAAGAGCCCAAGGGCCCCCAAGGGCCCCAGGCCCTCAGGCCCCAGCGCCCCAGCGCCAAGCGCAGACGCGGGCGCGGGCGCGGGCGGGCGCGCGCGTGTGATTTTTATAGGGCGGTGGTCGGAATCGGGTCGTCGCCGGCCGGAAAACGGGTCATCGATGGCGGCGTTACTTCGGGCCGTGAGGCCCCCCACGTGTGTAGCAGCAGCTCGCAAATCCCCCGCGGCAGGCCTATGGGCGCCAGCCAGCGCGCCCCATGGCCAGTCGGGGGGCACCCCCCTAAAGAGCTATAAGTGTTATTGCAGCTCTGGCAGGGGCAGACACTACTAGGTCCCAGCTGTCACCCCCCTCTAAAAAATTCATTTCTTGGTATTTTGAGCTGAAATTTTGCACATAGGTTGGCAAAAATCCAATCCACCTTTATAAATTTTCCCAGATTTTTTCGAGGTCGGGAAGTATTTTTTTTTATTTTCCTACCATTAAAAATCAAGGAAATACGCAAAAATAGGAACCGGCCCGGAATGACCCCAAATTCGGCTGGCAGCCTCACAAAAATATGGCTGATTTTACTGGATTGATTTCACGTGGAAAGCATGACGTTTTCTTGGCGGGATGCGGGAAAACCGGCAGCGCGCATGCCGCGGCCACCGGAGGAGCCCCGGGAAAACTCTTGCTTTCACGGTCTTGGCCTCCCCTCACCACCATGGCCGGCCTCTAATCCCCCCCATCAGCAGTTGTGGCCGATAGGGCAGTGATTTGAACGACGCCGCCGGGTAATCGCACCCGGCCGACGCGGGGAGGAAGAGATCTCTTCTTCCAAGATAGCGAACAACACATCGGGAGTTATGTTGATAGGGCAGAGAATTGAATGACTCGTTGCGGGCAGCCAGCTGATAGGGCCTCCAGCTGCACAAATCC
>CM055348.1:26342541-26345041 GCA_029228515.1 Populus alba x Populus x berolinensis | reverse complement strand
TATAAGTGTTATTGCAGCTCTGGCAGGGGTAGACACTACTAGGTCCCAGCTGTCACCCCCCCTCTAAAAAATTCATTTCTTGGTATTTTGAGCTGAAATTTTGCACATATGTTGGAAAAAATCCAATCCAACTTTATAAATTTTCCCAGATTTTTTCGAGGTCGGGAAGTATTTTTTTTTATTTTCCACCATTAAAAATCAAGGAAATACGCAAAAATAGGAACCGGCCCGGAATGACCCCAAATTCGGCTGGCAGCCTCACAAAAATATGGCTGATTTTACTGGATTGGTTTCATGTGGAAAGCACGACGTTTTCTTGGCGGGATGCGAGAAAACCGGCAGCGCGCATGCGCGGCCAGCGACGTCGGGCTGGCCCCAGCAGCGCCTAGCCTCTCCCGCGCGGGGGGCAGGCAAGAGCGCAGGGGCCCCGGGCCCGAAGGCAGCCCCCCCGCGGGCAAGACAGCAAGCCAGCGGGGGCTGTCCGCGCTGCCGATTTTTCCCACTGCTGGCATCGCTGCCGCTGCCCCGGGCCCGAAGGCAGCCCCCCCGCGGGCACGACAGCAAGCCAGCGGGGGCTGTCCGCGCTGCCGATTTTTCCCACTGCTGGCATCGCTGCCGCTGCCCCGGGCCCGAAGGCAGCCCCCCCGCGGGCACGACAGCAAGCCAGCGGGGGCTGTCCGCGCTGCCGATTTTTCCCACTGCTGGCATCGCTGCCGCTGCCCCGGGCCCGAAGGCAGCCCCCCCGCGGGCACGACAGCAAGCCAGCGGGGGCTGTCCGCGCTGCCGATTTTTCCCACTGCTGGCATCGCTGCCGCTGCCCCGGGCCCGAAGGCAGCCCCCCCGCGGGCACGACAGCAAGCCAGCGGGGGCTGTCCGCGCTGCCGATTTTTCCCACTGCTGGCATCGCTGCCGCTGCCCCGGGCCCGAAGGCAGCCCCCCCGCGGGCACGACAGCAAGCCAGCGGGGGCTGTCCGCGCTGCCGATTTTTCCCACTGCTGGCATCGCTGCCGCTGCCCCGGGCCCGAAGGCAGCCCCCCCGCGGGCACGACAGCAAGCCAGCGGGGGCTGTCCGCGCTGCCGATTTTTCCCACTGCTGGCATCGCTGCCGCTGCCCCGGGCCCGAAGGCAGCCCCCCCGCGGGCACGACAGCAAGCCAGCGGGGGCTGTCCGCGCTGCCGATTTTTCCCACTGCTGGCATCGCTGCCGCTGCCCCGGGCCCGAAGGCAGCCCCCCCGCGGGCACGACAGCAAGCCAGAGGGGGCTGTCCGCGCTGCCGATTTTTCCCACTGCTGGCATCGCTGCCGCAGAGTGTGCGTAGCCTCTCCCGCGCGGGGGGCAGGCAAGAGCGCAGGGGGGCAAGGCCCGAAGGCAGCCCCCCCGCGGGTAAGATAGCCAGCCAGCAGGGGCTGTCCCCGCGTCAGCCCCCGTTGCGCAGCGCGGCATGGAAATCATTGCCGCGCGCGCGCGCGCGCCCAATCGCCCAAGAGCCCAAGGGCCCCCAAGGGCCCCAGGCCCTCAGGCCCCAGCGCCCCAGCGCCAAGCGCAGACGCGGGCGCGGGCGCGGGCGGGCGCGCGCGTGTGATTTTTATAGGGCGGTGGTCGGAATCGGGTCGTCGCCGGCCGGAAAACGGGTCATCGATGGCGGCGTTACTTCGGGCCGTGAGGCCCCCCACGTGTGTAGCAGCAGCTCGCAAATCCCCCGCGGCAGGCCTATGGGCGCCAGCCAGCGCGCCCCATGGCCAGTCGGGGGGCACCCCCCTAAAGAGCTATAAGTGTTATTGCAGCTCTGGCAGGGGCAGACACTACTAGGTCCCAGCTGTCACCCCCCCTCTAAAAAATTCATTTCTTGGTATTTTGAGCTGAAATTTTGCACATAGGTTGGCAAAAATCCAATCCACCTTTATAAATTTTCCCAGATTTTTTCGAGGTCGGGAAGTATTTTTTTTTATTTTCCTACCATTAAAAATCAAGGAAATACGCAAAAATAGGAACCGGCCCGGAATGACCCCAAATTCGGCTGGCAGCCTCACAAAAATATGGCTGATTTTACTGGATTGATTTCACGTGGAAAGCATGACGTTTTCTTGGCGGGATGCGGGAAAACCGGCAGCGCGCATGCCGCGGCCACCGGAGGAGCCCCGGGAAAACTCTTGCTTTCACGGTCTTGGCCTCCCCTCACCACCATGGCCGGCCTCTAATCCCCCCCATCAGCAGTTGTGGCCGATAGGGCAGTGATTTGAACGACGCCGCCGGGTAATCGCACCCGGCCGACGCGGGGAGGAAGAGATCTCTTCTTCCAAGATAGCGAACAACACATCGGGAGTTATGTTGATAGGGCAGAGAATTGAATGACTCGTTGCGGGCAGCCAGCTGATAGGGCCTCCAGCTGCACAAATCCGCGCTGCCGATTTTTCCGACGTTGCCGATTTGTCTGAACAGCCCCTCGTTCGTCCGCGCTGCCGATTCCAACACTGCCTGCTGTGTCTGAACAGCCCCTGTT
>CM055348.1:26330041-26332541 GCA_029228515.1 Populus alba x Populus x berolinensis | reverse complement strand
GTTATTGCAGCTCTGGCAGGGGTAGACACTACTAGGTCCCAGCTGTCACCCGCCCTCCTCTAAAAAATTCATTTCTTGGTATTTTGGGCTGAAATTTTGCAACATATGTTGGAAAAAATCCCAATCCAACTTTATAAATTTTCCCAGATTTTTTCGAGGTCGGGAAGTATTTTTTTTTATTTTCCTACCATTAAAAATCAAGCGAAATACGCAAAAATAGGAAACCGGCCCGGAATGACCCCCAAATTCGGCTGGCAAGCCTCATCAAAAATATGGCTGATTTTACTGGATTGGGTTTCCATGTGGGAAAGTCACGACGTTTTCTTGGCGGGATGCGAGAAAACCGGCGAGCGGCGCATGCCGCCCCGGCCAGCGCCGTCGGGCTGGGCCCCATCAGCGCCTTAGCCTCTCCCTGCGCGGGGGAGCAGGCAAGAGAGCGCAGGGGCCCCGGGCCCGAAGGCAGCCCCCCCGCGGGCAAGACAGCAAGCCAGCGGGGGCTGTCCGCGCTGCCGATTTTTCCCACTGCTGGCATCGCTGCCGCTGCCCCGGGCCCGAAGGCAGCCCCCCCGCGGGCACGACAGCAAGCCAGCGGGGGCTGTCCGCGCTGCCGATTTTTCCCACTGCTGGCAACGCTGCCGCTGCCCCGGGCCCGAAGGCAGCCCCCCCGCGGGCACGACAGCAAGCCAGCGGGGGCTGTCCGCGCTGGGGGCTGTCCGCGCTGCCGATTTTTCCCACTGCTGGCATCGCTGCCGCTGCCCCGGGCCCGAAGGCAGCCCCCCCGCGGGCACGACAGCAAGCCAGCGGGGGCTGTCAGCGCTGCCGATTTTTCCCACTGCTGGCATCGCTGCCGCTGCCCCGGGCCCGAAGGCAGCCCCCCCGCGGGCACGACAGCAAGCCAGCGGGGGCTGTCCGCGCTGCCGATTTTTCCCACTGCTGGCATCGCTGCCGCTGCCCCGGGCCCGAAGGCAGCCCCCCCGCGGGCACGACAGCAAGCCAGAGGGGGCTGTCCGCGCTGCCGATTTTTCCCACTGCTGGCATCGCTGCCGCATAGTGTGCGTAGCCTCTCCCGCGCGGGGGGCAGGCAAGAGCGCAGGGGGGCAAGGCCCGAAGGCAGCCCCCCCGCGGGTAAGATAGCCAGCCAGCAGGGGCTGTCCCCGCGTCAGCCCCCGTTGCGCAGCGCGGCATGGAAATCATTGCCGCGCGCGCGCGCGCCCAAATCGCCCAAGAGCCCAAGGGCCCCCAAGGGCCCCAGGCCCTCAGGCCCCAGCGCCCCAGCGCCAAGCGCAGACGCGGGCGCGGGCGCGGGCGGGCGCGCGCGTGTGATTTTTATAGGGCGGTGGTCGGAATCGGGTCGTCGCCGGCCGGAAAACGGGTCATCGATGGCGGCGTTACTTCGGGCCGTGAGGCCCCCCACGTGTGTAGCAGCAGCTCGCAAATCCCCCGCGGCAGGCCTATGGGCGCCAGCCAGCGCGCCCCATGGGCCAGTCGGGGGGCACCCCCCTAAAGAGCTATAAGTGTTATTGCAGCTCTGGCAGGGCAGACACTACTAGGTCCCAGCTGTCACCCCCCCTCTAAAAAATTCATTTCTTGGTATTTTGAGCTGAAATTTTGCACATAGGTTGGCAAAAATCCAATCCACCTTTATAAATTTTCCCAGATTTTTTTCGAGGTCGGGAAGTATTTTTTTTTATTTTCCTACCATTAAAAATCAAGGAAATACGCAAAAATAGGAACCGGCCCGGAATGACCCCAAATTCGCTGCAGCCTCACAAAAATATGGCTGATTTTACTGGATTGATTTCACGTGGAAAGCATGACGTTTTCTTGGCGGGATGCGGGAAAACCGCAGCGCGCATGCCGCGGCCACCGGAGGAGCCCCGGAAAACTCTTGCTTTCACGGTCTTGGCCTCCCCTCACCACCATGGCCGGCCTCTAATCCCCCCATCAGCAGTTGTGGCCGATAGGGCAGTGATTTGAACGACGCCGCCAGGTAATCGCACCCGGCCGACGCGGGGAGGAAGAGATCTCTTCTTCCAAGATAGCGAAACAACACATCGGGAGTTATGTTGATAGGGCAGAGAATTGAATGACTCGTTGCGGGCAGCCAGCTGATAGGGCCTCCAGCTGCACAAATCCGCGCTGCCGATTTTTCCGACGTTGCCGATTTGTCTGAACAGCCCCTCGTTCGTCCGCGCTGCCGATTCCAACACTGCCTGCTGTGTCTGAACAGCCCCTGTTTCGTCAGCGCGTCCCCTTGACGAATTTTCCTGCCTGGCCTCGACAGCCCAGCGTCCAGCCCGTGTTTCGTCAACAAATCTGCGCTGCCGATTTTCCCCGACGGGCCTCCAGCTGCGGATCTCCGCGCTGCCGATTTTTCCCACTGTTGGCACCGCTGCCGCTGCCTAGGCCCCCAGTCTTTTTCGTCACGCCTAGGACTATAAACAGTCCAGACTCATCGCCAGCACCGGCTGCCGATTCTGCCTACTTCTCCAATTTCGTC
>CM055348.1:26298996-26327441 GCA_029228515.1 Populus alba x Populus x berolinensis | reverse complement strand
AATTCGTTTGCCTTTGAATTTCGGGTGATCCCCTTGAGCATGTATGCTTCTGCTACTTGTTCTACATCACACTTCTTCCGCAAAAGGCGAAACGCTTTGACTCGGTGAGTTTCGCGGCATTCGACTTCGATGCCCCGTTGCCGAAATTCAGTTGCCTTTGAATTTCGGGTGATCCTCTTGAGCATGTATGCTTCTGCTACTTGTTCTACATCACACTTCTTCCGCAAAGCGAAACGCTTTGACTCGGTGAGTTTCGCGGCATTCCGACTTCGATGCCCGGTTGCCGAAATTCAGTTGCCTTTGAATTTTGGGTGATCCCTCTTGAGCATGTATGCTTCTGCTACTTGTTCTACATCACACTTCTTCCGCAAAAGGCGAAACGCTTTGACTCGGTGAGTTTCGCGGCATTCCGACTTCGATGCCCGGTTGCCGAAATTCAGTTGCCTTTGAATTTCGGGTGATCCCTCTTGAGCATGTATGCTTCTGCTACTTGTTCTACATCAACTTCCTTCCGCAAACGGCGAAACGCTTTGACTGGATTGTTTCGCGGCATTCCGACTTCGATGCCCGGTTGCCGAAATTCAGTTGCCTTTGAATTTCGGGTGATCCCTCTTGAGCATGTATGCTTCTGCTACTTGTTCTACATCACACTTCCTTCCGCAAACGGCGAAACGCTTTGACTCGGTGAGTTTCGCGGCATTCCGACTTCGATGCCCGGTTGCCGAAATTCAGTTGCCTTTGAATTTCGGGTGATCCCTCTTGAGCATGTATGCTTCTGCTACTTGTTCTACATCACATTCTTCCGCAAACGGCGAAACGCTTTGACTCGGTGAGTTTCGCGGCATTCCGACTTCGATGCCCGGTTGCCGAAATTCAGTTGCCTTTGAATTTCGGGTGATCCCTCTTGAGCATGTATGCTTCTGCTACTTGTTCTACATCACACTTTCTTCCGCAAACGGCGAAACGCTTTGACTCGGTGAGTTTCGCGGCATTCCGACTTCGATGCCCGGTTGCCGAAATTCAGTTGCCTTTGAATTTCGGGTGATCCCTCTTGAGCATGTATGCTTCTGCTACTTGTTCTACATCACACTTCCTTCCGCAAACGGCGAAACGCTTTGACTCGGTGAGTTTCGCGGCATTCCGACTTCGATGCCCCGGTTGCCGAAATTCAGTTGCCTTTGAATTTCGGGTGATCCCTCTTGAGCATGTATGCTTCTGCTACTTGTTCTACATCACACTTCCTTCCGCAAACGGCGAAACGCTTTGACTCGGTGAGTTTCGCGGCATTCCGACTTCGATGCCGGTTGCCGAAATTCAGTTGCCTTTGAATTTCGGGTGATCCCTCTTGAGCATGTATGCTTCTGCTACTTGTTCTACATCACACTTTCTTCCGCAAACGGCGAAACGCTTTGACTCGGTGAGTTTCGCGGCATTCCGACTTCGATGCCCGGTTGCCGAAATTCAGTTGCCTTTGAATTTCGGGTGATCCCTCTTGAGCATGTATGCTTCTGCTACTTGTTCTACATCAACTTCCTTCCGCAAACGGCGAAACGCTTTGACTCGGTGAGTTTCGCGGCATTCCGACTTCGATGCCCCGGTTGCCGAAATTCAGTTGCCTTTGAATTTCGGGTGATCCCTCTTGAGCATGTATGCTTCTGCTACTTGTTCTACATCACACTTCTTCCGCAAACGGCGAAACGCTTTGACTCGGTGAGTTTCGCGGCATTCCGACTTCGATGCCCCGGTTGCCGAAATTCAGTTGCCTTTGAATTTCGGGTGATCCCTCTTGAGCATGTATGCTTCTGCTACTTGTTCTACATCACACTTCCTTCCGCAAACGGCGAAACGCTTTGACTCGGTGAGTTTCGCGGCATTCCGACTTCGATGCCCCGGTTGCCGAAATTCAGTTGCCTTTGAATTTCGGGTGATCCCTCTTGAGCATGTATGCTTCTGCTACTTGTTCTACATCACACTTCTTCCGCAAACGGCGAAACGCTTTGACTCGGTGAGTTTCGCGGCATTCCGACTTCGATGCCCCGGTTGCCGAAATTCAGTTGCCTTTGAATTTCGGGTGATCCCTCTTGAGCATGTATGCTTCTGCTACTTGTTCTACATCACACTTCTTCCGCAAACGGCGAAACGCTTTGACTCGGTGAGTTTCGCGGCATTCCGACTTCGATGCCCCGGTTGCCGAAATTCAGTTGCCTTTGAATTTCGGGTGATCCCTCTTGAGCATGTATGCTTCTGCTACTTGTTCTACATCACACTTCTTCCGCAAACGGCGAAACGCTTTGACTCGGTGAGTTTCGCGGCATTCCGACTTCGATGCCCCGGTTGCCGAAATTCAGTTGCCTTTGAATTTCGGGTGATCCCTCTTGAGCATGTATGCTTCTGCTACTTGTTCTACATCACACTTCCTTCCGCAAACGGCGAAACGCTTTGACTCGGTGAGTTTCGCGGCATTCCGACTTCGATGCCCCGGTTGCCGAAATTCAGTTGCCTTTGAATTTCGGGTGATCCCTCTTGAGCATGTATGCTTCTGCTACTTGTTCTACATCACACTTCCTTCCGCAAACGGCGAAACGCTTTGACTCGGTGAGTTTCGCGGCATTCCGACTTCGATGCCCCGGTTGCCGAAATTCAGTTGCCTTTGAATTTCGGGTGATCCCTCTTGAGCATGTATGCTTCTGCTACTTGTTCTACATCACACTTCTTCCGCAAACGGCGAAACGCTTTGACTCGGTGAGTTTCGCGGCATTCCGACTTCGATGCCCCGGTTGCCGAAATTCAGTTGCCTTTGAATTTCGGGTGATCCCTCTTGAGCATGTATGCTTCTGCTACTTGTTCTACATCACACTTCTTCCGCAAACGGCGAAACGCTTTGACTCGGTGAGTTTCGCGGCATTCCGACTTCGATGCCCCGGTTGCCGAAATTCAGTTGCCTTTGAATTTCGGGTGATCCCTCTTGAGCATGTATGCTTCTGCTACTTGTTCTACATCACACTTCTTCCGCAAACGGCGAAACGCTTTGACTCGGTGAGTTTCGCGGCATTCCGACTTCGATGCCCCGGTTGCCGAAATTCAGTTGCCTTTGAATTTCGGGTGATCCCTCTTGAGCATGTATGCTTCTGCTACTTGTTCTACATCACACTTCCTTCCGCAAACGGCGAAACGCTTTGACTCGGTGAGTTTCGCGGCATTCCGACTTCGATGCCCGGTTGCCGAAATTCAGTTGCCTTTGAATTTCGGGTGATCCCTCTTGAGCATGTATGCTTCTGCTACTTGTTCTACATCACACTTCTTCCGCAAACGGCGAAACGCTTTGACTCGGTGAGTTTCGCGGCATTCCGACTTCGATGCCCGGTTGCCGAAATTCAGTTGCCTTTGAATTTCGGGTGATCCCTCTTGAGCATGTATGCTTCTGCTACTTGTTCTACATCACACTTCCTTCCGCAAACGGCGAAACGCTTTGACTCGGTGAGTTTCGCGGCATTCCGACTTCGATGCCCCGGTTGCCGAAATTCAGTTGCCTTTGAATTTCGGGTGATCCCTCTTGAGCATGTATGCTTCTGCTACTTGTTCTACATCACACTTCCTTCCGCAAACGGCGAAACGCTTTGACTCGGTGAGTTTCGCGGCATTCCGACTTCGATGCCCCGGTTGCCGAAATTCAGTTGCCTTTGAATTTCGGGTGATCCCTCTTGAGCATGTATGCTTCTGCTACTTGTTCTACATCACACTTCCTTCCGCAAACGGCGAAACGCTTTGACTCGGTGAGTTTCGCGGCATTCCGACTTCGATGCCCCGGTTGCCGAAATTCAGTTGCCTTTGAATTTCGGGTGATCCCTCTTGAGCATGTATGCTTCTGCTACTTGTTCTACATCACACTTCCTTCCGCAAACGGCGAAACGCTTTGACTCGGTGAGTTTCGCGGCATTCCGACTTCGATGCCCCGGTTGCCGAAATTCAGTTGCCTTTGAATTTCGGGTGATCCCTCTTGAGCATGTATGCTTCTGCTACTTGTTCTACATCACACTTCTTCCGCAAACGGCGAAACGCTTTGACTCGGTGAGTTTCGCGGCATTCCGACTTCGATGCCCCGGTTGCCGAAATTCAGTTGCCTTTGAATTTCGGGTGATCCCTCTTGAGCATGTATGCTTCTGCTACTTGTTCTACATCACACTTCTTCCGCAAACGGCGAAACGCTTTGACTCGGTGAGTTTCGCGGCATTCCGACTTCGATGCCCCGGTTGCCGAAATTCAGTTGCCTTTGAATTTCGGGTGATCCCTCTTGAGCATGTATGCTTCTGCTACTTGTTCTACATCACACTTCCTTCCGCAAACGGCGAAACGCTTTGACTCGGTGAGTTTCGCGGCATTCCGACTTCGATGCCCCGGTTGCCGAAATTCAGTTGCCTTTGAATTTCGGGTGATCCCTCTTGAGCATGTATGCTTCTGCTACTTGTTCTACATCACACTTCCTTCCGCAAACGGCGAAACGCTTTGACTCGGTGAGTTTCGCGGCATTCCGACTTCGATGCCCCGGTTGCCGAAATTCAGTTGCCTTTGAATTTCGGGTGATCCCTCTTGAGCATGTATGCTTCTGCTACTTGTTCTACATCACACTTCTTCCGCAAACGGCGAAACGCTTTGACTCGGTGAGTTTCGCGGCATTCCGACTTCGATGCCCCGGTTGCCGAAATTCAGTTGCCTTTGAATTTCGGGTGATCCCTCTTGAGCATGTATGCTTCTGCTACTTGTTCTACATCACACTTCTTCCGCAAACGGCGAAACGCTTTGACTCGGTGAGTTTCGCGGCATTCCGACTTCGATGCCCCGGTTGCCGAAATTCAGTTGCCTTTGAATTTCGGGTGATCCCTCTTGAGCATGTATGCTTCTGCTACTTGTTCTACATCACACTTCCTTCCGCAAACGGCGAAACGCTTTGACTCGGTGAGTTTCGCGGCATTCCGACTTCGATGCCCCGGTTGCCGAAATTCAGTTGCCTTTGAATTTCGGGTGATCCCTCTTGAGCATGTATGCTTCTGCTACTTGTTCTACATCACACTTCTTCCGCAAACGGCGAAACGCTTTGACTCGGTGAGTTTCGCGGCATTCCGACTTCGATGCCCCGGTTGCCGAAATTCAGTTGCCTTTGAATTTCGGGTGATCCCTCTTGAGCATGTATGCTTCTGCTACTTGTTCTACATCACACTTCTTCCGCAAACGGCGAAACGCTTTGACTCGGTGAGTTTCGCGGCATTCCGACTTCGATGCCCCGGTTGCCGAAATTCAGTTGCCTTTGAATTTCGGGTGATCCCTCTTGAGCATGTATGCTTCTGCTACTTGTTCTACATCACACTTCCTTCCGCAAACGGCGAAACGCTTTGACTCGGTGAGTTTCGCGGCATTCCGACTTCGATGCCCGGTTGCCGAAATTCAGTTGCCTTTGAATTTCGGGTGATCCCTCTTGAGCATGTATGCTTCTGCTACTTGTTCTACATCACACTTCTTCCGCAAACGGCGAAACGCTTTGACTCGGTGAGTTTCGCGGCATTCCGACTTCGATGCCCCGGTTGCCGAAATTCAGTTGCCTTTGAATTTCGGGTGATCCCTCTTGAGCATGTATGCTTCTGCTACTTGTTCTACATCACACTTCCTTCCGCAAACGGCGAAACGCTTTGACTCGGTGAGTTTCGCGGCATTCCGACTTCGATGCCCCGGTTGCCGAAATTCAGTTGCCTTTGAATTTCGGGTGATCCCTCTTGAGCATGTATGCTTCTGCTACTTGTTCTACATCACACTTCTTCCGCAAACGGCGAAACGCTTTGACTCGGTGAGTTTCGCGGCATTCCGACTTCGATGCCCCGGTTGCCGAAATTCAGTTGCCTTTGAATTTCGGGTGATCCCTCTTGAGCATGTATGCTTCTGCTACTTGTTCTACATCACACTTCCTTCCGCAAACGGCGAAACGCTTTGACTCGGTGAGTTTCGCGGCATTCCGACTTCGATGCCCGGTTGCCGAAATTCAGTTGCCTTTGAATTTCGGGTGATCCCTCTTGAGCATGTATGCTTCTGCTACTTGTTCTACATCACACTTCCTTCCGCAAACGGCGAAACGCTTTGACTCGGTGAGTTTCGCGGCATTCCGACTTCGATGCCCGGTTGCCGAAATTCAGTTGCCTTTGAATTTCGGGTGATCCCTCTTGAGCATGTATGCTTCTGCTACTTGTTCTACATCACACTTCCTTCCGCAAACGGCGAAACGCTTTGACTCGGTGAGTTTCGCGGCATTCCGACTTCGATGCCCCGGTTGCCGAAATTCAGTTGCCTTTGAATTTCGGGTGATCCCTCTTGAGCATGTATGCTTCTGCTACTTGTTCTACATCACACTTCTTCCGCAAACGGCGAAACGCTTTGACTCGGTGAGTTTCGCGGCATTCCGACTTCGATGCCCCGGTTGCCGAAATTCAGTTGCCTTTGAATTTCGGGTGATCCCTCTTGAGCATGTATGCTTCTGCTACTTGTTCTACATCACACTTCCTTCCGCAAACGGCGAAACGCTTTGACTCGGTGAGTTTCGCGGCATTCCGACTTCGATGCCCCGGTTGCCGAAATTCAGTTGCCTTTGAATTTCGGGTGATCCCTCTTGAGCATGTATGCTTCTGCTACTTGTTCTACATCACACTTTCTTCCGCAAACGGCGAAACGCTTTGACTCGGTGAGTTTCGCGGCATTCCGACTTCGATGCCCCGGTTGCCGAAATTCAGTTGCCTTTGAATTTCGGGTGATCCCTCTTGAGCATGTATGCTTCTGCTACTTGTTCTACATCAACTTCCTTCCGCAAACGGCGAAACGCTTTGACTCGGTGAGTTTCGCGGCATTCCGACTTCGATGCCCCGGTTGCCGAAATTCAGTTGCCTTTGAATTTCGGGTGATCCCTCTTGAGCATGTATGCTTCTGCTACTTGTTCTACATCACACTTCTTCCGCAAACGGCGAAACGCTTTGACTCGGTGAGTTTCGCGGCATTCCGACTTCGATGCCCCGGTTGCCGAAATTCAGTTGCCTTTGAATTTCGGGTGATCCCTCTTGAGCATGTATGCTTCTGCTACTTGTTCTACATCACACTTCTTCCGCAAACGGCGAAACGCTTTGACTCGGTGAGTTTCGCGGCATTCCGACTTCGATGCCCCGGTTGCCGAAATTCAGTTGCCTTTGAATTTCGGGTGATCCCTCTTGAGCATGTATGCTTCTGCTACTTGTTCTACATCACACTTCCTTCCGCAAACGGCGAAACGCTTTGACTCGGTGAGTTTCGCGGCATTCCGACTTCGATGCCCCGGTTGCCGAAATTCAGTTGCCTTTGAATTTCGGGTGATCCCTCTTGAGCATGTATGCTTCTGCTACTTGTTCTACATCACACTTCTTCCGCAAACGGCGAAACGCTTTGACTCGGTGAGTTTCGCGGCATTCCGACTTCGATGCCCCGGTTGCCGAAATTCAGTTGCCTTTGAATTTCGGGTGATCCCTCTTGAGCATGTATGCTTCTGCTACTTGTTCTACATCACACTTCTTCCGCAAACGGCGAAACGCTTTGACTCGGTGAGTTTCGCGGCATTCCGACTTCGATGCCCCGGTTGCCGAAATTCAGTTGCCTTTGAATTTCGGGTGATCCCTCTTGAGCATGTATGCTTCTGCTACTTGTTCTACATCACACTTCTTCCGCAAACGGCGAAACGCTTTGACTCGGTGAGTTTCGCGGCATTCCGACTTCGATGCCCCGGTTGCCGAAATTCAGTTGCCTTTGAATTTCGGGTGATCCCTCTTGAGCATGTATGCTTCTGCTACTTGTTCTACATCACACTTCTTCCGCAAACGGCGAAACGCTTTGACTCGGTGAGTTTCGCGGCATTCCGACTTCGATGCCCCGGTTGCCGAAATTCAGTTGCCTTTGAATTTCGGGTGATCCCTCTTGAGCATGTATGCTTCTGCTACTTGTTCTACATCACACTTTCTTCCGCAAACGGCGAAACGCTTTGACTCGGTGAGTTTCGCGGCATTCCGACTTCGATGCCCCGGTTGCCGAAATTCAGTTGCCTTTGAATTTCGGGTGATCCCTCTTGAGCATGTATGCTTCTGCTACTTGTTCTACATCACACTTCTTCCGCAAACGGCGAAACGCTTTGACTCGGTGAGTTTCGCGGCATTCCGACTTCGATGCCCCGGTTGCCGAAATTCAGTTGCCTTTGAATTTCGGGTGATCCCTCTTGAGCATGTATGCTTCTGCTACTTGTTCTACATCACACTTCTTCCGCAAACGGCGAAACGCTTTGACTCGGTGAGTTTCGCGGCATTCCGACTTCGATGCCCCGGTTGCCGAAATTCAGTTGCCTTTGAATTTCGGGTGATCCCTCTTGAGCATGTATGCTTCTGCTACTTGTTCTACATCACACTTCTTCCGCAAACGGCGAAACGCTTTGACTCGGTGAGTTTCGCGGCATTCCGACTTCGATGCCCGGTTGCCGAAATTCAGTTGCCTTTGAATTTCGGGTGATCCCTCTTGAGCATGTATGCTTCTGCTACTTGTTCTACATCACACTTCCTTCCGCAAACGGCGAAACGCTTTGACTCGGTGAGTTTCGCGGCATTCCGACTTCGATGCCCCGGTTGCCGAAATTCAGTTGCCTTTGAATTTCGGGTGATCCCTCTTGAGCATGTATGCTTCTGCTACTTGTTCTACATCACACTTCTTCCGCAAACGGCGAAACGCTTTGACTCGGTGAGTTTCGCGGCATTCCGACTTCGATGCCCCGGTTGCCGAAATTCAGTTGCCTTTGAATTTCGGGTGATCCCTCTTGAGCATGTATGCTTCTGCTACTTGTTCTACATCACACTTCCTTCCGCAAACGGCGAAACGCTTTGACTCGGTGAGTTTCGCGGCATTCCGACTTCGATGCCCCGGTTGCCGAAATTCAGTTGCCTTTGAATTTCGGGTGATCCCTCTTGAGCATGTATGCTTCTGCTACTTGTTCTACATCACACTTCCTTCCGCAAACGGCGAAACGCTTTGACTCGGTGAGTTTCGCGGCATTCCGACTTCGATGCCCCGGTTGCCGAAATTCAGTTGCCTTTGAATTTCGGGTGATCCCTCTTGAGCATGTATGCTTCTGCTACTTGTTCTACATCACACTTCTTCCGCAAACGGCGAAACGCTTTGACTCGGTGAGTTTCGCGGCATTCCGACTTCGATGCCCCGGTTGCCGAAATTCAGTTGCCTTTGAATTTCGGGTGATCCCTCTTGAGCATGTATGCTTCTGCTACTTGTTCTACATCACACTTCTTCCGCAAACGGCGAAACGCTTTGACTCGGTGAGTTTCGCGGCATTCCGACTTCGATGCCCCGGTTGCCGAAATTCAGTTGCCTTTGAATTTCGGGTGATCCCTCTTGAGCATGTATGCTTCTGCTACTTGTTCTACATCACACTTCTTCCGCAAACGGCGAAACGCTTTGACTCGGTGAGTTTCGCGGCATTCCGACTTCGATGCCCCGGTTGCCGAAATTCAGTTGCCTTTGAATTTCGGGTGATCCCTCTTGAGCATGTATGCTTCTGCTACTTGTTCTACATCACACTTCTTCCGCAAACGGCGAAACGCTTTGACTCGGTGAGTTTCGCGGCATTCCGACTTCGATGCCCCGGTTGCCGAAATTCAGTTGCCTTTGAATTTCGGGTGATCCCTCTTGAGCATGTATGCTTCTGCTACTTGTTCTACATCACACTTCTTCCGCAAACGGCGAAACGCTTTGACTCGGTGAGTTTCGCGGCATTCCGACTTCGATGCCCCGGTTGCCGAAATTCAGTTGCCTTTGAATTTCGGGTGATCCCTCTTGAGCATGTATGCTTCTGCTACTTGTTCTACATCACACTTCCTTCCGCAAACGGCGAAACGCTTTGACTCGGTGAGTTTCGCGGCATTCCGACTTCGATGCCCCGGTTGCCGAAATTCAGTTGCCTTTGAATTTCGGGTGATCCCTCTTGAGCATGTATGCTTCTGCTACTTGTTCTACATCACACTTCTTCCGCAAACGGCGAAACGCTTTGACTCGGTGAGTTTCGCGGCATTCCGACTTCGATGCCCCGGTTGCCGAAATTCAGTTGCCTTTGAATTTCGGGTGATCCCTCTTGAGCATGTATGCTTCTGCTACTTGTTCTACATCACACTTCCTTCCGCAAACGGCGAAACGCTTTGACTCGGTGAGTTTCGCGGCATTCCGACTTCGATGCCCGGTTGCCGAAATTCAGTTGCCTTTGAATTTCGGGTGATCCCTCTTGAGCATGTATGCTTCTGCTACTTGTTCTACATCACACTTCCTTCCGCAAACGGCGAAACGCTTTGACTCGGTGAGTTTCGCGGCATTCCGACTTCGATGCCCCGGTTGCCGAAATTCAGTTGCCTTTGAATTTCGGGTGATCCCTCTTGAGCATGTATGCTTCTGCTACTTGTTCTACATCACACTTCCTTCCGCAAACGGCGAAACGCTTTGACTCGGTGAGTTTCGCGGCATTCCGACTTCGATGCCCCGGTTGCCGAAATTCAGTTGCCTTTGAATTTCGGGTGATCCCTCTTGAGCATGTATGCTTCTGCTACTTGTTCTACATCACACTTCTTCCGCAAACGGCGAAACGCTTTGACTCGGTGAGTTTCGCGGCATTCCGACTTCGATGCCCCGGTTGCCGAAATTCAGTTGCCTTTGAATTTCGGGTGATCCCTCTTGAGCATGTATGCTTCTGCTACTTGTTCTACATCACACTTCTTCCGCAAACGGCGAAACGCTTTGACTCGGTGAGTTTCGCGGCATTCCGACTTCGATGCCCCGGTTGCCGAAATTCAGTTGCCTTTGAATTTCGGGTGATCCCTCTTGAGCATGTATGCTTCTGCTACTTGTTCTACATCAGACTTCTTCCGCAAACGGCGAAACGCTTTGACTCGGTGAGTTTCGCGGCATTCCGACTTCGATGCCCCGGTTGCCGAAATTCAGTTGCCTTTGAATTTCGGGTGATCCCTCTTGAGCATGTATGCTTCTGCTACTTGTTCTACATCACACTTCCTTCCGCAAACGGCGAAACGCTTTGACTCGGTGAGTTTCGCGGCATTCCGACTTCGATGCCCCGGTTGCCGAAATTCAGTTGCCTTTGAATTTCGGGTGATCCCTCTTGAGCATGTATGCTTCTGCTACTTGTTCTACATCACACTTCTTCCGCAAACGGCGAAACGCTTTGACTCGGTGAGTTTCGCGGCATTCCGACTTCGATGCCCCGGTTGCCGAAATTCAGTTGCCTTTGAATTTCGGGTGATCCCTCTTGAGCATGTATGCTTCTGCTACTTGTTCTACATCACACTTCTTCCGCAAACGGCGAAACGCTTTGACTCGGTGAGTTTCGCGGCATTCCGACTTCGATGCCCCGGTTGCCGAAATTCAGTTGCCTTTGAATTTCGGGTGATCCCTCTTGAGCATGTATGCTTCTGCTACTTGTTCTACATCACACTTCCTTCCGCAAACGGCGAAACGCTTTGACTCGGTGAGTTTCGCGGCATTCCGACTTCGATGCCCCGGTTGCCGAAATTCAGTTGCCTTTGAATTTCGGGTGATCCCTCTTGAGCATGTATGCTTCTGCTACTTGTTCTACATCACACTTCCTTCCGCAAACGGCGAAACGCTTTGACTCGGTGAGTTTCGCGGCATTCCGACTTCGATGCCCCGGTTGCCGAAATTCAGTTGCCTTTGAATTTCGGGTGATCCCTCTTGAGCATGTATGCTTCTGCTACTTGTTCTACATCACACTTCTTCCGCAAACGGCGAAACGCTTTGACTCGGTGAGTTTCGCGGCATTCCGACTTCGATGCCCCGGTTGCCGAAATTCAGTTGCCTTTGAATTTCGGGTGATCCCTCTTGAGCATGTATGCTTCTGCTACTTGTTCTACATCACACTTCCTTCCGCAAACGGCGAAACGCTTTGACTCGGTGAGTTTCGCGGCATTCCGACTTCGATGCCCCGGTTGCCGAAATTCAGTTGCCTTTGAATTTCGGGTGATCCCTCTTGAGCATGTATGCTTCTGCTACTTGTTCTACATCACACTTCTTCCGCAAACGGCGAAACGCTTTGACTCGGTGAGTTTCGCGGCATTCCGACTTCGATGCCCCGGTTGCCGAAATTCAGTTGCCTTTGAATTTCGGGTGATCCCTCTTGAGCATGTATGCTTCTGCTACTTGTTCTACATCACACTTCCTTCCGCAAACGGCGAAACGCTTTGACTCGGTGAGTTTCGCGGCATTCCGACTTCGATGCCCCGGTTGCCGAAATTCAGTTGCCTTTGAATTTCGGGTGATCCCTCTTGAGCATGTATGCTTCTGCTACTTGTTCTACATCACACTTCCTTCCGCAAACGGCGAAACGCTTTGACTCGGTGAGTTTCGCGGCATTCCGACTTCGATGCCCCGGTTGCCGAAATTCAGTTGCCTTTGAATTTCGGGTGATCCCTCTTGAGCATGTATGCTTCTGCTACTTGTTCTACATCACACTTCCTTCCGCAAACGGCGAAACGCTTTGACTCGGTGAGTTTCGCGGCATTCCGACTTCGATGCCCCGGTTGCCGAAATTCAGTTGCCTTTGAATTTCGGGTGATCCCTCTTGAGCATGTATGCTTCTGCTACTTGTTCTACATCACACTTCCTTCCGCAAACGGCGAAACGCTTTGACTCGGTGAGTTTCGCGGCATTCCGACTTCGATGCCCCGGTTGCCGAAATTCAGTTGCCTTTGAATTTCGGGTGATCCCTCTTGAGCATGTATGCTTCTGCTACTTGTTCTACATCACACTTCTTCCGCAAACGGCGAAACGCTTTGACTCGGTGAGTTTCGCGGCATTCCGACTTCGATGCCCCGGTTGCCGAAATTCAGTTGCCTTTGAATTTCGGGTGATCCCTCTTGAGCATGTATGCTTCTGCTACTTGTTCTACATCACACTTCTTCCGCAAACGGCGAAACGCTTTGACTCGGTGAGTTTCGCGGCATTCCGACTTCGATGCCCCGGTTGCCGAAATTCAGTTGCCTTTGAATTTCGGGTGATCCCTCTTGAGCATGTATGCTTCTGCTACTTGTTCTACATCACACTTCCTTCCGCAAACGGCGAAACGCTTTGACTCGGTGAGTTTCGCGGCATTCCGACTTCGATGCCCCGGTTGCCGAAATTCAGTTGCCTTTGAATTTCGGGTGATCCCTCTTGAGCATGTATGCTTCTGCTACTTGTTCTACATCACACTTCTTCCGCAAACGGCGAAACGCTTTGACTCGGTGAGTTTCGCGGCATTCCGACTTCGATGCCCCGGTTGCCGAAATTCAGTTGCCTTTGAATTTCGGGTGATCCCTCTTGAGCATGTATGCTTCTGCTACTTGTTCTACATCACACTTCTTCCGCAAACGGCGAAACGCTTTGACTCGGTGAGTTTCGCGGCATTCCGACTTCGATGCCCCGGTTGCCGAAATTCAGTTGCCTTTGAATTTCGGGTGATCCCTCTTGAGCATGTATGCTTCTGCTACTTGTTCTACATCACACTTCTTCCGCAAACGGCGAAACGCTTTGACTCGGTGAGTTTCGCGGCATTCCGACTTCGATGCCCCGGTTGCCGAAATTCAGTTGCCTTTGAATTTCGGGTGATCCCTCTTGAGCATGTATGCTTCTGCTACTTGTTCTACATCACACTTCCTTCCGCAAACGGCGAAACGCTTTGACTCGGTGAGTTTCGCGGCATTCCGACTTCGATGCCCCGGTTGCCGAAATTCAGTTGCCTTTGAATTTCGGGTGATCCCTCTTGAGCATGTATGCTTCTGCTACTTGTTCTACATCACACTTCCTTCCGCAAACGGCGAAACGCTTTGACTCGGTGAGTTTCGCGGCATTCCGACTTCGATGCCCCGGTTGCCGAAATTCAGTTGCCTTTGAATTTCGGGTGATCCCTCTTGAGCATGTATGCTTCTGCTACTTGTTCTACATCACACTTCTTCCGCAAACGGCGAAACGCTTTGACTCGGTGAGTTTCGCGGCATTCCGACTTCGATGCCCGGTTGCCGAAATTCAGTTGCCTTTGAATTTCGGGTGATCCCTCTTGAGCATGTATGCTTCTGCTACTTGTTCTACATCACACTTCCTTCCGCAAACGGCGAAACGCTTTGACTCGGTGAGTTTCGCGGCATTCCGACTTCGATGCCCCGGTTGCCGAAATTCAGTTGCCTTTGAATTTCGGGTGATCCCTCTTGAGCATGTATGCTTCTGCTACTTGTTCTACATCACACTTCCTTCCGCAAACGGCGAAACGCTTTGACTCGGTGAGTTTCGCGGCATTCCGACTTCGATGCCCCGGTTGCCGAAATTCAGTTGCCTTTGAATTTCGGGTGATCCCTCTTGAGCATGTATGCTTCTGCTACTTGTTCTACATCACACTTCTTCCGCAAACGGCGAAACGCTTTGACTCGGTGAGTTTCGCGGCATTCCGACTTCGATGCCCCGGTTGCCGAAATTCAGTTGCCTTTGAATTTCGGGTGATCCCTCTTGAGCATGTATGCTTCTGCTACTTGTTCTACATCACACTTCCTTCCGCAAACGGCGAAACGCTTTGACTCGGTGAGTTTCGCGGCATTCCGACTTCGATGCCCCGGTTGCCGAAATTCAGTTGCCTTTGAATTTCGGGTGATCCCTCTTGAGCATGTATGCTTCTGCTACTTGTTCTACATCACACTTCTTCCGCAAACGGCGAAACGCTTTGACTCGGTGAGTTTCGCGGCATTCCGACTTCGATGCCCCGGTTGCCGAAATTCAGTTGCCTTTGAATTTCGGGTGATCCCTCTTGAGCATGTATGCTTCTGCTACTTGTTCTACATCACACTTCCTTCCGCAAACGGCGAAACGCTTTGACTCGGTGAGTTTCGCGGCATTCCGACTTCGATGCCCCGGTTGCCGAAATTCAGTTGCCTTTGAATTTCGGGTGATCCCTCTTGAGCATGTATGCTTCTGCTACTTGTTCTACATCACACTTCTTCCGCAAACGGCGAAACGCTTTGACTCGGTGAGTTTCGCGGCATTCCGACTTCGATGCCCCGGTTGCCGAAATTCAGTTGCCTTTGAATTTCGGGTGATCCCTCTTGAGCATGTATGCTTCTGCTACTTGTTCTACATCACACTTCCTTCCGCAAACGGCGAAACGCTTTGACTCGGTGAGTTTCGCGGCATTCCGACTTCGATGCCCCGGTTGCCGAAATTCAGTTGCCTTTGAATTTCGGGTGATCCCTCTTGAGCATGTATGCTTCTGCTACTTGTTCTACATCACACTTCTTCCGCAAACGGCGAAACGCTTTGACTCGGTGAGTTTCGCGGCATTCCGACTTCGATGCCCCGGTTGCCGAAATTCAGTTGCCTTTGAATTTCGGGTGATCCCTCTTGAGCATGTATGCTTCTGCTACTTGTTCTACATCACACTTTCTTCCGCAAACGGCGAAACGCTTTGACTCGGTGAGTTTCGCGGCATTCCGACTTCGATGCCCCGGTTGCCGAAATTCAGTTGCCTTTGAATTTCGGGTGATCCCTCTTGAGCATGTATGCTTCTGCTACTTGTTCTACATCACACTTCCTTCCGCAAACGGCGAAACGCTTTGACTCGGTGAGTTTCGCGGCATTCCGACTTCGATGCCCCGGTTGCCGAAATTCAGTTGCCTTTGAATTTCGGGTGATCCCTCTTGAGCATGTATGCTTCTGCTACTTGTTCTACATCACACTTCCTTCCGCAAACGGCGAAACGCTTTGACTCGGTGAGTTTCGCGGCATTCCGACTTCGATGCCCCGGTTGCCGAAATTCAGTTGCCTTTGAATTTCGGGTGATCCCTCTTGAGCATGTATGCTTCTGCTACTTGTTCTACATCACACTTCCTTCCGCAAACGGCGAAACGCTTTGACTCGGTGAGTTTCGCGGCATTCCGACTTCGATGCCCCGGTTGCCGAAATTCAGTTGCCTTTGAATTTCGGGTGATCCCTCTTGAGCATGTATGCTTCTGCTACTTGTTCTACATCACACTTCTTCCGCAAACGGCGAAACGCTTTGACTCGGTGAGTTTCGCGGCATTCCGACTTCGATGCCCCGGTTGCCGAAATTCAGTTGCCTTTGAATTTCGGGTGATCCCTCTTGAGCATGTATGCTTCTGCTACTTGTTCTACATCACACTTCCTTCCGCAAACGGCGAAACGCTTTGACTCGGTGAGTTTCGCGGCATTCCGACTTCGATGCCCCGGTTGCCGAAATTCAGTTGCCTTTGAATTTCGGGTGATCCCTCTTGAGCATGTATGCTTCTGCTACTTGTTCTACATCACACTTCCTTCCGCAAACGGCGAAACGCTTTGACTCGGTGAGTTTCGCGGCATTCCGACTTCGATGCCCCGGTTGCCGAAATTCAGTTGCCTTTGAATTTCGGGTGATCCCTCTTGAGCATGTATGCTTCTGCTACTTGTTCTACATCACTTCCTTCCGCAAACGGCGAAACGCTTTGACTCGGTGAGTTTCGCGGCATTCCGACTTCGATGCCCCGGTTGCCGAAATTCAGTTGCCTTTGAATTTCGGGTGATCCCTCTTGAGCATGTATGCTTCTGCTACTTGTTCTACATCACACTTCCTTCCGCAAACGGCGAAACGCTTTGACTCGGTGAGTTTCGCGGCATTCCGACTTCGATGCCCCGGTTGCCGAAATTCAGTTGCCTTTGAATTTCGGGTGATCCCTCTTGAGCATGTATGCTTCTGCTACTTGTTCTACATCACACTTCCTTCCGCAAACGGCGAAACGCTTTGACTCGGTGAGTTTCGCGGCATTCCGACTTCGATGCCCCGGTTGCCGAAATTCAGTTGCCTTTGAATTTCGGGTGATCCCTCTTGAGCATGTATGCTTCTGCTACTTGTTCTACATCACACTTCCTTCCGCAAACGGCGAAACGCTTTGACTCGGTGAGTTTCGCGGCATTCCGACTTCGATGCCCCGGTTGCCGAAATTCAGTTGCCTTTGAATTTCGGGTGATCCCTCTTGAGCATGTATGCTTCTGCTACTTGTTCTACATCACACTTCCTTCCGCAAACGGCGAAACGCTTTGACTCGGTGAGTTTCGCGGCATTCCGACTTCGATGCCCCGGTTGCCGAAATTCAGTTGCCTTTGAATTTCGGGTGATCCCTCTTGAGCATGTATGCTTCTGCTACTTGTTCTACATCACACTTCCTTCCGCAAACGGCGAAACGCTTTGACTCGGTGAGTTTCGCGGCATTCCGACTTCGATGCCCCGGTTGCCGAAATTCAGTTGCCTTTGAATTTCGGGTGATCCCTCTTGAGCATGTATGCTTCTGCTACTTGTTCTACATCACACTTCCTTCCGCAAACGGCGAAACGCTTTGACTCGGTGAGTTTCGCGGCATTCCGACTTCGATGCCCCGGTTGCCGAAATTCAGTTGCCTTTGAATTTCGGGTGATCCCTCTTGAGCATGTATGCTTCTGCTACTTGTTCTACATCACACTTCCTTCCGCAAACGGCGAAACGCTTTGACTCGGTGAGTTTCGCGGCATTCCGACTTCGATGCCCCGGTTGCCGAAATTCAGTTGCCTTTGAATTTCGGGTGATCCCTCTTGAGCATGTATGCTTCTGCTACTTGTTCTACATCACACTTCCTTCCGCAAACGGCGAAACGCTTTGACTCGGTGAGTTTCGCGGCATTCCGACTTCGATGCCCCGGTTGCCGAAATTCAGTTGCCTTTGAATTTCGGGTGATCCCTCTTGAGCATGTATGCTTCTGCTACTTGTTCTACATCACACTTCCTTCCGCAAACGGCGAAACGCTTTGACTCGGTGAGTTTCGCGGCATTCCGACTTCGATGCCCCGGTTGCCGAAATTCAGTTGCCTTTGAATTTCGGGTGATCCCTCTTGAGCATGTATGCTTCTGCTACTTGTTCTACATCACACTTCCTTCCGCAAACGGCGAAACGCTTTGACTCGGTGAGTTTCGCGGCATTCCGACTTCGATGCCCCGGTTGCCGAAATTCAGTTGCCTTTGAATTTCGGGTGATCCCTCTTGAGCATGTATGCTTCTGCTACTTGTTCTACATCACACTTCTTCCGCAAACGGCGAAACGCTTTGACTCGGTGAGTTTCGCGGCATTCCGACTTCGATGCCCCGGTTGCCGAAATTCAGTTGCCTTTGAATTTCGGGTGATCCCTCTTGAGCATGTATGCTTCTGCTACTTGTTCTACATCACACTTCCTTCCGCAAACGGCGAAACGCTTTGACTCGGTGAGTTTCGCGGCATTCCGACTTCGATGCCCCGGTTGCCGAAATTCAGTTGCCTTTGAATTTCGGGTGATCCCTCTTGAGCATGTATGCTTCTGCTACTTGTTCTACATCACACTTCCTTCCGCAAACGGCGAAACGCTTTGACTCGGTGAGTTTCGCGGCATTCCGACTTCGATGCCCCGGTTGCCGAAATTCAGTTGCCTTTGAATTTCGGGTGATCCCTCTTGAGCATGTATGCTTCTGCTACTTGTTCTACATCACACTTCCTTCCGCAAACGGCGAAACGCTTTGACTCGGTGAGTTTCGCGGCATTCCGACTTCGATGCCCCGGTTGCCGAAATTCAGTTGCCTTTGAATTTCGGGTGATCCCTCTTGAGCATGTATGCTTCTGCTACTTGTTCTACATCACACTTCCTTCCGCAAACGGCGAAACGCTTTGACTCGGTGAGTTTCGCGGCATTCCGACTTCGATGCCCCGGTTGCCGAAATTCAGTTGCCTTTGAATTTCGGGTGATCCCTCTTGAGCATGTATGCTTCTGCTACTTGTTCTACATCACACTTCCTTCCGCAAACGGCGAAACGCTTTGACTCGGTGAGTTTCGCGGCATTCCGACTTCGATGCCCCGGTTGCCGAAATTCAGTTGCCTTTGAATTTCGGGTGATCCCTCTTGAGCATGTATGCTTCTGCTACTTGTTCTACATCACACTTCCTTCCGCAAACGGCGAAACGCTTTGACTCGGTGAGTTTCGCGGCATTCCGACTTCGATGCCCCGGTTGCCGAAATTCAGTTGCCTTTGAATTTCGGGTGATCCCTCTTGAGCATGTATGCTTCTGCTACTTGTTCTACATCACACTTCCTTCCGCAAACGGCGAAACGCTTTGACTCGGTGAGTTTCGCGGCATTCCGACTTCGATGCCCCGGTTGCCGAAATTCAGTTGCCTTTGAATTTCGGGTGATCCCTCTTGAGCATGTATGCTTCTGCTACTTGTTCTACATCACACTTCCTTCCGCAAACGGCGAAACGCTTTGACTCGGTGAGTTTCGCGGCATTCCGACTTCGATGCCCCGGTTGCCGAAATTCAGTTGCCTTTGAATTTCGGGTGATCCCTCTTGAGCATGTATGCTTCTGCTACTTGTTCTACATCACACTTCCTTCCGCAAACGGCGAAACGCTTTGACTCGGTGAGTTTCGCGGCATTCCGACTTCGATGCCCCGGTTGCCGAAATTCAGTTGCCTTTGAATTTCGGGTGATCCCTCTTGAGCATGTATGCTTCTGCTACTTGTTCTACATCACACTTCTTCCGCAAACGGCGAAACGCTTTGACTCGGTGAGTTTCGCGGCATTCCGACTTCGATGCCCCGGTTGCCGAAATTCAGTTGCCTTTGAATTTCGGGTGATCCCTCTTGAGCATGTATGCTTCTGCTACTTGTTCTACATCACACTTCCTTCCGCAAACGGCGAAACGCTTTGACTCGGTGAGTTTCGCGGCATTCCGACTTCGATGCCCCGGTTGCCGAAATTCAGTTGCCTTTGAATTTCGGGTGATCCCTCTTGAGCATGTATGCTTCTGCTACTTGTTCTACATCACACTTCCTTCCGCAAACGGCGAAACGCTTTGACTCGGTGAGTTTCGCGGCATTCCGACTTCGATGCCCCGGTTGCCGAAATTCAGTTGCCTTTGAATTTCGGGTGATCCCTCTTGAGCATGTATGCTTCTGCTACTTGTTCTACATCACACTTCCTTCCGCAAACGGCGAAACGCTTTGACTCGGTGAGTTTCGCGGCATTCCGACTTCGATGCCCCGGTTGCCGAAATTCAGTTGCCTTTGAATTTCGGGTGATCCCTCTTGAGCATGTATGCTTCTGCTACTTGTTCTACATCACACTTCCTTCCGCAAACGGCGAAACGCTTTGACTCGGTGAGTTTCGCGGCATTCCGACTTCGATGCCCCGGTTGCCGAAATTCAGTTGCCTTTGAATTTCGGGTGATCCCTCTTGAGCATGTATGCTTCTGCTACTTGTTCTACATCACACTTCCTTCCGCAAACGGCGAAACGCTTTGACTCGGTGAGTTTCGCGGCATTCCGACTTCGATGCCCCGGTTGCCGAAATTCAGTTGCCTTTGAATTTCGGGTGATCCCTCTTGAGCATGTATGCTTCTGCTACTTGTTCTACATCACACTTCCTTCCGCAAACGGCGAAACGCTTTGACTCGGTGAGTTTCGCGGCATTCCGACTTCGATGCCCCGGTTGCCGAAATTCAGTTGCCTTTGAATTTCGGGTGATCCCTCTTGAGCATGTATGCTTCTGCTACTTGTTCTACATCACACTTCCTTCCGCAAACGGCGAAACGCTTTGACTCGGTGAGTTTCGCGGCATTCCGACTTCGATGCCCCGGTTGCCGAAATTCAGTTGCCTTTGAATTTCGGGTGATCCCTCTTGAGCATGTATGCTTCTGCTACTTGTTCTACATCACACTTCCTTCCGCAAACGGCGAAACGCTTTGACTCGGTGAGTTTCGCGGCATTCCGACTTCGATGCCCCGGTTGCCGAAATTCAGTTGCCTTTGAATTTCGGGTGATCCCTCTTGAGCATGTATGCTTCTGCTACTTGTTCTACATCACACTTCTTCCGCAAACGGCGAAACGCTTTGACTCGGTGAGTTTCGCGGCATTCCGACTTCGATGCCCCGGTTGCCGAAATTCAGTTGCCTTTGAATTTCGGGTGATCCCTCTTGAGCATGTATGCTTCTGCTACTTGTTCTACATCACACTTCCTTCCGCAAACGGCGAAACGCTTTGACTCGGTGAGTTTCGCGGCATTCCGACTTCGATGCCCGGTTGCCGAAATTCAGTTGCCTTTGAATTTCGGGTGATCCCTCTTGAGCATGTATGCTTCTGCTACTTGTTCTACATCACACTTCCTTCCGCAAACGGCGAAACGCTTTGACTCGGTGAGTTTCGCGGCATTCCGACTTCGATGCCCCGGTTGCCGAAATTCAGTTGCCTTTGAATTTCGGGTGATCCCTCTTGAGCATGTATGCTTCTGCTACTTGTTCTACATCACACTTCCTTCCGCAAACGGCGAAACGCTTTGACTCGGTGAGTTTCGCGGCATTCCGACTTCGATGCCCCGGTTGCCGAAATTCAGTTGCCTTTGAATTTCGGGTGATCCCTCTTGAGCATGTATGCTTCTGCTACTTGTTCTACATCACACTTCCTTCCGCAAACGGCGAAACGCTTTGACTCGGTGAGTTTCGCGGCATTCCGACTTCGATGCCCCGGTTGCCGAAATTCAGTTGCCTTTGAATTTCGGGTGATCCCTCTTGAGCATGTATGCTTCTGCTACTTGTTCTACATCACACTTCTTCCGCAAACGGCGAAACGCTTTGACTCGGTGAGTTTCGCGGCATTCCGACTTCGATGCCCCGGTTGCCGAAATTCAGTTGCCTTTGAATTTCGGGTGATCCCTCTTGAGCATGTATGCTTCTGCTACTTGTTCTACATCACACTTCTTCCGCAAACGGCGAAACGCTTTGACTCGGTGAGTTTCGCGGCATTCCGACTTCGATGCCCCGGTTGCCGAAATTCAGTTGCCTTTGAATTTCGGGTGATCCCTCTTGAGCATGTATGCTTCTGCTACTTGTTCTACATCACACTTCTTCCGCAAACGGCGAAACGCTTTGACTCGGTGAGTTTCGCGGCATTCCGACTTCGATGCCCCGGTTGCCGAAATTCAGTTGCCTTTGAATTTCGGGTGATCCCTCTTGAGCATGTATGCTTCTGCTACTTGTTCTACATCACACTTCCTTCCGCAAACGGCGAAACGCTTTGACTCGGTGAGTTTCGCGGCATTCCGACTTCGATGCCCCGGTTGCCGAAATTCAGTTGCCTTTGAATTTCGGGTGATCCCTCTTGAGCATGTATGCTTCTGCTACTTGTTCTACATCACACTTCCTTCCGCAAACGGCGAAACGCTTTGACTCGGTGAGTTTCGCGGCATTCCGACTTCGATGCCCCGGTTGCCGAAATTCAGTTGCCTTTGAATTTCGGGTGATCCCTCTTGAGCATGTATGCTTCTGCTACTTGTTCTACATCACACTTCCTTCCGCAAACGGCGAAACGCTTTGACTCGGTGAGTTTCGCGGCATTCCGACTTCGATGCCCCGGTTGCCGAAATTCAGTTGCCTTTGAATTTCGGGTGATCCCTCTTGAGCATGTATGCTTCTGCTACTTGTTCTACATCACACTTCCTTCCGCAAACGGCGAAACGCTTTGACTCGGTGAGTTTCGCGGCATTCCGACTTCGATGCCCCGGTTGCCGAAATTCAGTTGCCTTTGAATTTCGGGTGATCCCTCTTGAGCATGTATGCTTCTGCTACTTGTTCTACATCACACTTCCTTCCGCAAACGGCGAAACGCTTTGACTCGGTGAGTTTCGCGGCATTCCGACTTCGATGCCCCGGTTGCCGAAATTCAGTTGCCTTTGAATTTCGGGTGATCCCTCTTGAGCATGTATGCTTCTGCTACTTGTTCTACATCACACTTCTTCCGCAAACGGCGAAACGCTTTGACTCGGTGAGTTTCGCGGCATTCCGACTTCGATGCCCGGTTGCCGAAATTCAGTTGCCTTTGAATTTCGGGTGATCCCTCTTGAGCATGTATGCTTCTGCTACTTGTTCTACATCACACTTCCTTCCGCAAACGGCGAAACGCTTTGACTCGGTGAGTTTCGCGGCATTCCGACTTCGATGCCCCGGTTGCCGAAATTCAGTTGCCTTTGAATTTCGGGTGATCCCTCTTGAGCATGTATGCTTCTGCTACTTGTTCTACATCACACTTCCTTCCGCAAACGGCGAAACGCTTTGACTCGGTGAGTTTCGCGGCATTCCGACTTCGATGCCCGGTTGCCGAAATTCAGTTGCCTTTGAATTTCGGGTGATCCCTCTTGAGCATGTATGCTTCTGCTACTTGTTCTACATCACACTTCCTTCCGCAAACGGCGAAACGCTTTGACTCGGTGAGTTTCGCGGCATTCCGACTTCGATGCCCCGGTTGCCGAAATTCAGTTGCCTTTGAATTTCGGGTGATCCCTCTTGAGCATGTATGCTTCTGCTACTTGTTCTACATCACACTTCCTTCCGCAAACGGCGAAACGCTTTGACTCGGTGAGTTTCGCGGCATTCCGACTTCGATGCCCCGGTTGCCGAAATTCAGTTGCCTTTGAATTTCGGGTGATCCCTCTTGAGCATGTATGCTTCTGCTACTTGTTCTACATCACACTTCCTTCCGCAAACGGCGAAACGCTTTGACTCGGTGAGTTTCGCGGCATTCCGACTTCGATGCCCCGGTTGCCGAAATTCAGTTGCCTTTGAATTTCGGGTGATCCCTCTTGAGCATGTATGCTTCTGCTACTTGTTCTACATCACACTTCCTTCCGCAAACGGCGAAACGCTTTGACTCGGTGAGTTTCGCGGCATTCCGACTTCGATGCCCCGGTTGCCGAAATTCAGTTGCCTTTGAATTTCGGGTGATCCCTCTTGAGCATGTATGCTTCTGCTACTTGTTCTACATCACACTTCTTCCGCAAACGGCGAAACGCTTTGACTCGGTGAGTTTCGCGGCATTCCGACTTCGATGCCCCGGTTGCCGAAATTCAGTTGCCTTTGAATTTCGGGTGATCCCTCTTGAGCATGTATGCTTCTGCTACTTGTTCTACATCACACTTCCTTCCGCAAACGGCGAAACGCTTTGACTCGGTGAGTTTCGCGGCATTCCGACTTCGATGCCCCGGTTGCCGAAATTCAGTTGCCTTTGAATTTCGGGTGATCCCTCTTGAGCATGTATGCTTCTGCTACTTGTTCTACATCACACTTCCTTCCGCAAACGGCGAAACGCTTTGACTCGGTGAGTTTCGCGGCATTCCGACTTCGATGCCCCGGTTGCCGAAATTCAGTTGCCTTTGAATTTCGGGTGATCCCTCTTGAGCATGTATGCTTCTGCTACTTGTTCTACATCACACTTCTTCCGCAAACGGCGAAACGCTTTGACTCGGTGAGTTTCGCGGCATTCCGACTTCGATGCCCCGGTTGCCGAAATTCAGTTGCCTTTGAATTTCGGGTGATCCCTCTTGAGCATGTATGCTTCTGCTACTTGTTCTACATCACACTTCCTTCCGCAAACGGCGAAACGCTTTGACTCGGTGAGTTTCGCGGCATTCCGACTTCGATGCCCCGGTTGCCGAAATTCAGTTGCCTTTGAATTTCGGGTGATCCCTCTTGAGCATGTATGCTTCTGCTACTTGTTCTACATCACACTTCCTTCCGCAAACGGCGAAACGCTTTGACTCGGTGAGTTTCGCGGCATTCCGACTTCGATGCCCGGTTGCCGAAATTCAGTTGCCTTTGAATTTCGGGTGATCCCTCTTGAGCATGTATGCTTCTGCTACTTGTTCTACATCACACTTCTTCCGCAAACGGCGAAACGCTTTGACTCGGTGAGTTTCGCGGCATTCCGACTTCGATGCCCCGGTTGCCGAAATTCAGTTGCCTTTGAATTTCGGGTGATCCCTCTTGAGCATGTATGCTTCTGCTACTTGTTCTACATCACACTTCCTTCCGCAAACGGCGAAACGCTTTGACTCGGTGAGTTTCGCGGCATTCCGACTTCGATGCCCGGTTGCCGAAATTCAGTTGCCTTTGAATTTCGGGTGATCCCTCTTGAGCATGTATGCTTCTGCTACTTGTTCTACATCACACTTCTTCCGCAAACGGCGAAACGCTTTGACTCGGTGAGTTTCGCGGCATTCCGACTTCGATGCCCCGGTTGCCGAAATTCAGTTGCCTTTGAATTTCGGGTGATCCCTCTTGAGCATGTATGCTTCTGCTACTTGTTCTACATCACACTTCCTTCCGCAAACAGCGAAACGCTTTGACTCGGTGAGTTTCGCGGCATTCCGACTTCGATGCCCCGGTTGCCGAAATTCAGTTGCCTTTGAATTTCGGGTGATCCCTCTTGAGCATGTATGCTTCTGCTACTTGTTCTACATCAGACTTCCTTCCGCAAACGGCGAAACGCTTTGACTCGGTGAGTTTCGCGGCATTCCGACTTCGATGCCCCGGTTGCCGAAATTCAGTTGCCTTTGAATTTCGGGTGATCCCTCTTGAGCATGTATGCTTCTGCTACTTGTTCTACATCACACTTTCTTCCGCAAACGGCGAAACGCTTTGACTCGGTGAGTTTCGCGGCATTCCGACTTCGATGCCCCGGTTGCCGAAATTCAGTTGCCTTTGAATTTCGGGTGATCCCTCTTGAGCATGTATGCTTCTGCTACTTGTTCTACATCACACTTCCTTCCGCAAACGGCGAAACGCTTTGACTCGGTGAGTTTCGCGGCATTCCGACTTCGATGCCCCGGTTGCCGAAATTCAGTTGCCTTTGAATTTCGGGTGATCCCTCTTGAGCATGTATGCTTCTGCTACTTGTTCTACATCACACTTCTTCCGCAAACGGCGAAACGCTTTGACTCGGTGAGTTTCGCGGCATTCCGACTTCGATGCCCGGTTGCCGAAATTCAGTTGCCTTTGAATTTCGGGTGATCCCTCTTGAGCATGTATGCTTCTGCTACTTGTTCTACATCACACTTCCTTCCGCAAACGGCGAAACGCTTTGACTCGGTGAGTTTCGCGGCATTCCGACTTCGATGCCCCGGTTGCCGAAATTCAGTTGCCTTTGAATTTCGGGTGAACCCTCTTGAGCATGTATGCTTCTGCTACTTGTTCTACATCACACTTCCTTCCGCAAAAAGCGAAACGCTTTGACTCGGTGAGTTTCGCGGCATTCCGATTGAGATGCCCTGGTTGCCGAAATTCAGTTGCCTTTGAATTTCGGGTGATCCCTCTTGAGCATGTATTCTTCTGCTACTTGTTCTACATCACACTTCCTTCCTCAAATGGCCAAACGCTTTGACTCGGTGAGTTTCGCGGCATTCCGACTTCGATGCCCCGGTTGCCAAAATTCAGTTGCCTTTGAATTTCGGGTGATCCCTCTTGAGCATGAATGCTTCTGATACTTGTTCTACATCACACTTCCTTCCGCAAACGGCGAAACGCTTTGACTCGGTGAGTTTCGCGGCATTCCGACTTCGATGCCCCGGTTGCCGAAAGTCCGTTGCCTTTGAATTTCGGGTGATCCCTCTTGAGCATGAATGCTTCTGATACTTGTTCTACATCACACTTCCTTCCGCAAACGGCGAAACGCTTTGACTCGGTGAGTTTCGCGGCATTCCGACTTCGATGCCCCGGTTTGCAAAATTCAGTTGCCTTTGAATTTCGGGTCAACCCTCTTGAGCATGTATGCTTCTGCTAGTTGTTCTACATCACACTTCCTTCCGCAAACGGCGAAACGCTTTGACTCGGTGAGTTTCGCGGCATTCCGACTTCGATGCCCCGGTTGCCGAAATTCAGTTGCCTTTGAATTTCGGGTGATCCCTCTTGAGCATGTATGCTTCTGCTACTTGTTCTACATCACACTTCCTTCCGCAAACGGCGAAACGCTTTGACTCGGTGAGTTTCGCGGCATTCCGACTTCGATGCCCCGGTTGCCGAAATTCAGTTGCCTTTGAATTTTGACCGTGATCTCTTGAGCATGTATGCTTCTGCTACTTGTTCTACATCACACTTCCTTCCGCAAACAGCGAAACGCTTTGACTCGGTGAGTTTCACGGCATTCCGACTTCGATGCCCCGGTTGCCGAAATTCAGTTGCCTTTGAATTTCGGGTGATCCCTCTTGAGCATGTATGGTTCTGCTACTTGTTCAACATCACACTTCCTTCCGCAAAAAGGGAAACGCTTTGACTCGGTGAGTTTCGCGGCATTCCGACTTCGATGCCCTGGTTGCCGAATTTTAGTTGCCTTTGAATTTCGGGTGATCCCTCTTGAGCATGTATGCTTCTGCTACTTGTTCTTCATCACACTTCCTTCCGCAAAAGCGAAACGCTTTGACTCGGTGAGTTTCGCGGCATTCCGACTTCGATGCCCCGGTTGCCGAAATTCAGTTGCCTTTGAATTTCGGGTTCCCTCTTGAGCATGTATGCTTCTGCTACTTGTTCTACATCACACTTCTTCCGCAAACGGCGAAACGCTTTGACTCGGTGAGTTTCGCGGCATTCCGACTTCGATGCCCCGGTTGCCGAAATTCAGTTGCCTTTGAATTTCGGGTGATCCCTCTTGAGCATGTATGCTTCTGCTACTTGTTCTACATCACACTTCTTCCGCAAACGGCGAAACGCTTTGACTCGGTGAGTTTCGGCATTCCGACTTCGATGCCCCGGTTGCCGAAATTCAGTTGCCTTTGAATTTCGGGTGATCCCTCTTGAGCATGTATGCTTCTGCTACTTGTTCTACATCACACTTCTTCCGCAAACGGCGAAACGCTTTGACTCGGTGAGTTTCGCGGCATTCCGACTTCGCCCCGGTTGCCGAAATTCAGTTGCCTTTGAATTTCGGGTGATCCCTCTTGAGCATGTATGCTTCTGCTACTTGTTCTACATCAGACTTCTTCCGCAAAAGCGAAACGCTTTGACTCGGTGAGTTTCGCGGCATTCCGACTTCGATGCCCCGGTTGCCGAAATTCAGTTGCCTTTGAATTTCGGGTGATCCCTCTTGAGCATGTATGCTTCTGCTACTTTTCTACATCACACTTCCTTCCGCAAACGGCGAAAACGCTTTGACTCGGTGAGTTTCGCGGCATTCCGACTTCGATGCCCCGGTTGCCGAAATTCAGTTGCCTTTGAATTTCGGGTGATCCCTCTTGAGCATGTATGCTTCTGCTACTTGTTCTACATCACACTTCTTCCGCAAAAGCGAAACGCTTTGACTCGGTGAGTTTCGCGGCATTCCGACTTCGATGCCCGGTTGCCGAAATTCAGTTGCCTTTGAATTTCGGGTGACCTCTTGAGCATGTATGCTTCTGCTACTTGTTCTACATCACACTTCTTCCGCAAAAAGCGAAACGCTTTGACTCGGTGAGTTTCGCGGCATTCCGACTTCGATGCCCGGTTGCCGAAATT
>CM055348.1:26265899-26290611 GCA_029228515.1 Populus alba x Populus x berolinensis | reverse complement strand
GAATGGCCCCGACCGGACGCTGTCGCCGTGTCGTACCGATTCCACTGTCTCCATGGAAAACAGCCTCCGAAAACTCGTGAAACAATTTGAGCGCGATCCAACGGTCGATCTACAGATACGGACCTTTTGAGCCATAGTCTGGTCGTGCCGGTGGAATGGCCCGACCGGACGCTGTCGCCGTGTCGTACCGATTCCACGCGTCTCCATGGAACCAACCTCCGAAAATCGTGAAACAATTTGAGCTGGATCCAACGGTCGGATCTACAGATACGGACCTTTTGAGCCGGTACTCTAGTCGTGCCGGTGGAATGGCCCCGACCGGACGCTGTCGCCGTGCCGTACCGATTCCACGCGTCTCCATGGAAACCAGCCTCGAAACTCGTGAAACAATTTGAGCTGGATCCAACGGTCGGATCTACAGATACGGACCTTTTGAGCCGGTACTCTAGTCGTGCCAGTGGAAGGTCCCCGACCGGACGCTGTCGCCGTGTCGTACCGATTCCACGTGTCCCATGGAAAACAGCCTCCGAAAACTCGTGAAACAATTTGAGCGCGATCCAACGGTCGGATCTACAGATACGGACCTTTTGAGCCGGTACTCTCGTCGTGCCGGTGGAATGGCCCCGACCGGACGCTGTCGCCGTGTCGTACCGATTCCACCACGTCTCCATGGAAACCAGCCTCCGGAAACTCGTGAAACAATTTGAGCGCGATCCAACGGTCGGATCTACAGATACGGACCTTTTGAGCCGGTACTCTAGTTGTGCCGGTAGAATGGCCCCGACCGGACGCTGTCGCCGTGTAGTACCGATTCCACGCGTCTCCATGGAAACCACCTCTGGAAAATCGTGAAACAATTTGAGCGCGATCCAACGGTCGGATCTACAGATACGGACCTTTTGAGCCGGTCTCTGGTCGTGCCGGTGGAAGGTCCCCGACCGGACGCTGTCGCCGTGTCGTACCGATTCCACGTGTCTCCATGGAAAACAGCCTCCGAAAACTCGTGAAACAATTTGAGCTCGATCCAACGGTCGGATCTACAGATACGGACCTTTTGAGCCGGTACTCTAGTCGTGCCGGTGGAAGGCCCCGACCGGACGCTGTCGCCGTGTCGTACCGATTCCACGTGTCTCCATGGAAAACAGCCTTCGAAAACTCGTGAAACAATTTGAGCTGATCCAACGGTCGGATCTACAGATACGGACCTTTTGAGCCGGTACTCTAGTCGTGCCGGTGGAATGCCCCACCGGACGCTGTCGCCGTGTCGTACCGATTCCACGTGTCTCCATGGAAACCAGCCTCCGGAAACTCGTGAAACAATTTGAGCGGATCCAACGGTCGGAATCTACAGATACGACCTTTTGAGCCGGTACTCTGGTCGTGCCGGGAAGGTCCCCGACCGGACGCTGTCGCGTGTCGTACTGATTCCACGTGTCTCCATGGAAAACAGTCTCCGAAAATCGTGAAACAATTTGAGCAGGATCCAACGGTCGGATCTACAGATACAGACCTTTTGAGCCGGTGCTCGGGCCGTGCCAGTAGGAATGGCCCCGACCGGACGCTGTCGCCGTGTCGTACCGATTCCACGTGTCTCCATGGAAAACAGCCTCCGAAAACTCGTGAAACAATTTGAGCTAGATCCAACGGTCGGATCTACAGATACGGACCTTTTGAGCCCATAGTCTGGTCGTGCCGGTGGAATGGCCCCGACCGGACGCTGTCGCCGTGTCGTACCGATTCCACGCGTCTCCATGGAAACCAGCCTCCGGAAAATCGTGAAACAATTTGAGCTGGATCCAACGGTCGGATCTACAGATACGGACCTTTTGAGCCGGTACTCTGGTCGTGCCAGTGGAATGGCCCCGTAGCCCGAATCGCTGTCGCCGTTTCGTTACCGATTCCACGTGTCTCCATGTAAAACTGCCGCCGATATAGTCGTGAAACTATTTGAGCTAGAGCCAACGGTCGGATCAACATCATAACAACTGCCCTTTTGACCCATAGTCTGGTTCGTGCCCGGTAGGGAATGGCCCCGGACCGCACGCTGTCCGCCGTTGCGTACCGATTTCCTCGTGCTCCCCATGGAAACCAACCTCCGAAAACTCGTGAAACAATTGGAGCTGGATCCAACGGTCGAGATCGACAGATACGGACCAGTTGAGCCGGATACTCTATTTCGTAGCCGGTGGAATGAGCCCCCCGACCAGGGATTTCGACATATTAGCGCATGTCGCCAGTGTCGTACCGATCATCCACCTGTCTCCATGGAAAAACTCCTTCGAAAACAGCTCGTGGAAACAATTTGAGCTGGATCCAACGGTCGGATCTATAGAAACTGACCTTGTGAGCCCTGGGTACGCTAGTCGTGGCCAGGGTGAAGGTCCCCGACCGGACGGCATGTCGCCGCGTGATCCGGGACCGAGACTTCCACGATGGTCTCCAATCGGAAAATAGCCTCACGACAACCAGTGAAGCTAATTGAGCGCGATACAACGGTCGGATCTACAGATAGCGGACCCTTTTGTACTGACTACCCTCGTCGCGTGCCGGTGGAATGGCCCCGTCCGGACGCTATCGCCGTGTCGGACCGATTCCCACACGTCTCCATGGAAACCATCCCCCCCCCCCCCGCCTCCTGCGAACTCGTCGCTAACAATTTGAGCGCTATCCAGCGGTCGTATATCTACAGATACGAACCTTTTGAGCCGGTACTCGAGCTTTGGCCGTAGATATGGCCGCCGACCGAAACGCTGTCGTCGTGTTATACCGATTCCACACGCGTCTCCATGGAAACGCAGCCTCCGGAAACTCCGTGAAACAATCTTCGAGCTCGAACCAACGGTCGGAGTCTAACAGATTACGGACCTTTTTTTTGAGCCGGTACTCACTGGGCCGTAGCCAATGGAAGGTCCCCCCCCGACCGGACGCTGTCTCGACCGTGTCGTAACCCGATTCCCCGTGTCCTCCATGTGAAAACAGCCTTCGAAAACATCTGATTTGAGGGAAACTAATTGAGCTAGATCCACACCGGTCGGATTAATCTTCTGATACGGACCTTTTGAGCCGGTACTCTAGTCGTGCCGGTGGAGAAAAAGCGTCCCCCGGACCGGACGCTAATACGTTTTCCGCCGGTGTAGTTACAATTCCACGTGTCGTCCAATGGAACACAACCTTCCGAGAAACTCGTGAAACAAAATTTGAGCTGTAATCCGAACGGTCAGAGTCTACAGATACGGTGACCTTTTGAGCACGCCTGGGTATCTTCTGGTCGTTGCCAGTGTAATAGTCCCCAATCCGGACGTTGTCGCCGTGGTTCGTAAAACCGATTCCTACGTGTCTCCATGGAAACCAGCCTCCGGAAAACTCGTGAAACATATTTGAGCTGGAATCCAACGGTCGGATTCTACAGATACGGACCTTTTGAGCCGTTACTCTGGTCGTAGCCGGTGGAAGGTCCCCGACCCGGACTGCTGTCGCCGTGTCGTACTAGATTGCCTCTTGTCTCCATGGAAAACAGTCCTCCGAAAAGTACGTGAAACAATGTTGAGCTGGATTCCAATCGGTCGGATCTACAGATACGGAACCTTTTGAGCCGGTGCTCGGATGCCGTAGCCGGTGGAATGGCCCCGACTCGGGTTAACACTTTCCATTATTTCATTTGTCGCCGTGTCGTACCGATTCCCACGTGTCTCCATGGAACAACAAAGCCACCGAAAGACTCGTGAAACAATTTGATGAGCTAGATTCCAACGGTCGGATCTACAGATCCGCGACCTTTAATGAGCCCATAGCTCTGGCCCGTTGCCGGTGGAATGGCACCGACCGGACGCTGTCAGCCGTATTGTTAGTTAACCGATTCCTCGCGTCTCCATGAAAACCAACCTCCGGAAAATCGTGAACAATTTGAGCTCGATCCAACGGTCGGATCTACAGATACGGACCTTTTGAGCCGGTACTCTGGTCGTGCCAGTGGACTGGCCCCGGCCACGGACGCTGTTCGCCGTTTCGTACCGATTCCACGTGTCTCCATGGAAAACAGCCTCCGAAAATTCGTGAAACAATTTGAGCTAGATCCAACGGTCGGATCTACACATACGGACCTTTTGAGCCCATAGTCTGGTCGTGCCATTGGAATGTCCCCGACCGGACGCTGTCGCCGTGTCGTACCGATTCCTCGCGTCTCCATGGAAACCAACCTCCGGAAAATCGTGAAACAATTTGAGCTGGATCCAACGGTCGGATCTACAGATACGGACCTTTTGAGCCGGTACTCTGGTCGTGCCAATGGAAGGTCCCCGACCGGACGCTGTCGCCGTGTCGTACCAATTCCATGTGTCTCCATGGAAAACAGCCTCCGAAAACTCGTGAAACAATTTGAGCGCGATCCAACGGTCGGATCTACAGATACAGACCTTTGAGCCGGTGCTCTGGCCGTGCCGGAGTTTGGCCCCGACGGGACGCTGTCGCCGGTGTCGTACCGATTCCACATGTCTCCATGGAAACCAGCCGCCGGAAAATCGTGAAAACAATTTGAGCTCGATCCAACTGTCGGATCTACTGATACGGAACTTTTGAGCCGGTACTCTGGTCGTGCCAGTGGAAGGTCCCCGACCGGACGCTATCGCCGTGTCGTACCGATTCCACGTGTCTCCATGGAAAACAGCCTCCGAAAACTCGTGAAACAATTTGATCTGGATCCAACGGTCGGATCTACTGATACGGACCTTTTGAGCCGGTACTCTAGTAGTGCCAGTGAAGGGTCCCCGACCGGACGCTGTCGCCGGTTTCGTACCGATTCCACGCGTCTCCATGGAAACCAGCCTCCGGAAAATCGTGAAACAATGTGAGCTCGATCCAACGGTCGGATCTACAGATACGGACCTTTTGAGCCGGTACTCTGGTCGTGCCAGTGGAAGGTCCCCGACCGGACGCTGTCGCGTGTCGTACCGATTCCACGTGTCTCCATGGAAAACGTCTCCGAAAACTCGTGAAACAATTTGAGCTGGATCCATCGGTCGGATCTACAAATACGGACCTTTTGAGCCGGTACTCTGGTCGTGCCTGTGGAAGGTCCCCGACCGGACGCTGTCGCCGTGTAGTACCGATTCCACGTGTCTCCATGGAAAACAACCTTCGAAAACTCGTGAAATAATTTGAGCTCGATCCAACGGTCAGAATCTACAGATACTGACCTTTTGAGCCGGTACTCTAGTCGTGCCGGTGAAATAGCCCCGACCGGACGCTGTCGCCGTGTCGTACCGATTCCCACCTGTCTCCATGGAAACCAGCCTCCGGAAACTCGTGGAAACAATTTGAGCGCGATCCAACGGTCGGATGTACATATACAGACCTTTTGAGCCGGTGCTCTGGCCGTGCCGGTAGAATGGCCCCGACCGGACGCTGTCGCCGTTTCGTACCGATTCCACGCGTCTCCATGGAAACCAGCCTCTGGAAACTCGTGAAACAATTTGCGCATCGATCCAACGGTCGGAATCTACAGATACGGACCTTTTGAGCCGGTGCTCTGCCGTGCCGGTAGAATGGCCCCGACCGGACGCTGTCGCCGTTTCGTAACGATTCCACGCGTCTCCATGGAAACCAGCCTCCGGAAAATCGTGAAACAATTTGAGCTCGATCCAACGGTCGGATCTACAGATACGGAACCTTTTGAGCCGGTACTCTGGTCGTGCCAGTGGAAGGTCCCCGACCGTACGCTGTCGCCGTGTCATACCGATTCCACGTGTCTCCATGGAAAACAGCCTTCGAAAACTCGTGAAACAATTTGAGCGCGATCCAACGGTCGGATCTACAGATACGGACCTTTTGAGCCCATACTCTGGTCGTGCCGGTGGAATGGCCCCGACCGGACGCTGTCGCCGTGTAGTACCGATTCCACGTGTCTCCATGGAAAACAGCCTCCGAAAACTCGTGAAACAATTTGAGCTGGATCCAACGGTCGGATCTACAGATACGGACCTTTTGAGCGGGTGCTCTAGTCGTGCCGGTGGAAGGTCCCCGACCGGACGCTGTCGCCGTTGTCGTACCGATTCCACGTGTCTCCATGGAAAACAGCCTCCGAAAACTCGTGAAACAATTTGAGCTAGATTTCAACGGTCGGATCTACAGATACGGACCTTTTGAGCCGGTTGTCCGATCGTGCCGGTGGAATGGCCCCGACCGGACGCTGTCGCCGTGTAGTACCGATTCCACGTGTCTCCATGAAAACCAGCTTCCGAAAACTCGTGAAACAATTTTGAGCTGGATCCAACAGTCGGATCTACAGATACGGACCTTTTGAGCCGGTACTCTAATCGTGCCGGTGGAATAGCCCCGACCGGACGGTGTCGCCGTGTAATACCAATTCCATGTGTCTCCATGGAAAAAAGCCTCTGAAAACTCGTGAAACAATTTGAGCGCGATCCAACGGTCGCTCTACAGATACGGACCTTTTGAGCCGGTACTCTAGTCGTGCCAGTGGTAGGTCCCCGACCGGACGTCTGTCGCCGTGTCGTACCGATTCCATGTGTCTCCATGGAGAACAGCCTCCGAAAACTCGTGAAACAATTTGAGCGCGATCCAACGGTCGGATCACAGATACGGACCTTTTGAGCCGGTGCTCTGGCCGTGCCGATGGATGGGCCTGACCGGACGCTGTCGCCGTGTAGTACCGATTCCACGCGTCTCCATGGAAACCAGCCTCCGGAAAATCGTGAAACAGTTTGAGCTCGATCCAACGGTCGGATCTACAGATACGGACCTTTTGAGCCGGTACTCTGGTCGTGCCGGTGGAAGGTCCCCGACCGGACGCTGTCGCCGTGTCGTACCGATTCCACTTGTCTCCATGGAAAACAGCCTCCGAAAACTCGTGAAACAATTTGAGCTCGATCCAACGGTCGGATCTACAGATACTGACCTTTTGAGCCAGTACTCTAGTCGTGCCGGTGGAATGGCCCCGACCGGACGCTGTCGCCGTGTCGTACCAGATTCCACGTGTCTCCATGGAAAACAGCCTCCGAAAACGCGTGAAACAATTTGAGCTCGATCCAACGGTCGGATCTACAGATACGGACCTTTTGAGCCGGTACTCTAGTCATGCCGGTGGAATAGCCCCGACCGGATGCTGTCGCCGTGTAGTACCTATTCCATGTGTCTCCATGGAAAACAGCCTCCGAAAACTCGTGAAACAATTTGAGCGCGATCCAACGTCGGCTCTACAATACAGACCTTTTGAGCCGGTGCTCTGGCCGTGCCTGTAGAATGGCCCCGACCGGACGCTGTCGCCGTTGCGTACTGATTCCACGCGTCTCCATGGAAACCAGCCTCCGGAAAATCGTGAAACAATGTGAGCTCGATCCAACGGTCGGATCTACAGATACGGACCTTTTGAGCCGGTGCTCTGGTCGTGCCGTAGAAGGTCCCCGACCGGACGCTATCGCCGTGTCGTACCGATTCCACGTGTCGCTATGGAAAATAGCCTCCGAAAACTCGTGAAACAATTTGAGCTAGATCCAACGGTCGGATCTACACATACGGACCTTTTGAGCCGGTGCTCTGGCCTGCCGGTGGAATGGCCCCGACCGGACGCTGTCGCCGTGTAGTACCCATTCCACGTGTCTCCATGGAAAACAGCCTTCGAAAACTCGTGAAACAATTTGATCTGGGTCACGGTCGGATCTACAGATACGGACCTTTTGAGCCGTACTCTAGTCGTGCCGGTGGAATAGCACCGACCGGTCGCTGTCGCCGTGTAGTACCGATTCCATGTGTCTCCATGTAAAACAGCCTCCGAAAACTCGTGAAACAATTGAGCGCGATCCAACGGTCGCTCTACAGATACGGACCTTTTGAGCCTGTACTCTAGTCGTGACGGTGGAAGGTCCCCGACCGGACGCTGTCGCCGTGTCATACCGATTCCATGTGTCTCCATGGAAAACAGCCTCCGAAAACTCGTGAAACAATTAAGCGCGATCCAACGGTCGGATCTACAGATACAGACCTTTTGATCCGGTGCTCTGGCCGTGCCGGTAGATTGGCCCCGACCGGACGCTGTCGCCGTGTAGTACCGATTCCACGCGTCTCCATGGAAACCAGCCTTCGGAAAATCGTGAAACAATTTGAGCTCGATCCAACGGTCGGATCTACAGATACGGACCTTTTGAGCCGGTACTCTGGTCGTGCCAGTGGAAGGTCCCCGACCGGACGCTGTCGCCGTGTCGTACCGATTCCATGTGTCTCCATGGAAACCAGACTCCGAAAACTCGTGAAACAATTTGAGCGCGATCCAACGGTCGGATCTACAGATACGGACCTTTTGAGCCGGTACTCTAGTCGTGCCGGTGGAAATGGTCCCCGACCGGACGCTGTCGCCGTGTCGTACCGATTCCAACGTGTCTCCATGGAAAACAGCCTTCGAAAACTCGTGAAACAATTTGAGCGCGATCCAACGGTCGGATCTACAGATACGGACCCTTTGAGCCGGTACTACTCGTAGTGCCGGTGGAATGGCCCCGACCGGACGCTGTCGCCGTGTCGTACCGATTCCACGTGTTCTCCATGGAAACCAGCCTCCAAAAACTCGTGAAACAATTTGAGCGCGATCCAACGGTCGGATCTACAGATACGAGACCTTTTGAGCCGGTGCTCTGTCGTGCCGGTAGAATGGCCCCGACCGGACGCTGTCGCCGTGTCGTACCGATTCCACGCGTCTCCATGGAAACCAGCCTTCGAAAACTCGTGAAACAATTTTGAGCGCGATCCAACGGTCGGATCTACAGATACGGACCTTTTGAGCCCATACTCTGGTCGTGCCGGTGGAATGGCCCCGACCGGACGTTGTCGCCGTGTCGTACCGATTCCACGCGTCTCCATGGAAAACAGCCTTCGAAAACTCGTGAAACAATATGAGCGTTCTATCCAACGGTCGGATCTACAGATACGGACCCTTTGAGCCGGTACTCACGTCGTGCCGGTGGAATGGCCCCGACCGGACGCTATCGCCGTGTCATACCGATTCCACGTGTCTCCATGGAAAACAGCCTCCGAAAACTCGTGAAACAATTTGAGCGCGATCCAACGGTCGGATCTACAGATACAGACCTTTTGAGCCGATACTCAGCCGTGCCGGTAGAATGGCCCCGACCGGACGCTGTCGCCGTGTCGTACCGATTCCACGCGTCTCCATGGAAACCAGCCTCCGGAAAATCGTGAAACAATGTGAGCTCGATCCAACGGTCGGATCTACAGATACGGACCTTTTGAGCCGGTACTCTAGTCGTGCCGGTGGAATAGCCCCCGACCGGACGCTGTCCGCCGTGTTGTACCGATTCCACGTGTCTCCATGGTCACCAGCCTCCGAAAACTCGTGAAACAATTTGAGCGCGATCCAACGGTCGGATCTACAGATACAGACCTTTTGAGCCCGTGCTCTGGCCTGTTGCCGGTAGAATGGCCCCGACCGGACGCTGTCGCCGTTTCGTACCGATTCCACGCGTCTCCATGGAAACCAGCCTCCGAAAAATCATTAAACAATTTGAGCTCGATCCATCGGTCGGGATCTACAGATACGGACCTTTTGAGCCGGTACTCTTGTCGTGCCAGTGGAAGGTCCCCGACCGGAACGCTATCCGCGTGTCGTACCGATTCCACGTGTCTCCATGGAAAACAGCCTCCGAAAACTCGTGAAAACAATTTCAGCCGGATCCATCGTTCGGATCTACAGATACGGACCTTTTGAGCCGGTACTCTGGTCGTGCCAGTGGAAAGGTCCCCGACCGGACACTGTCGCCGTGTCGTACCAATTCCACGTGTCTCCATGGAAAACAGCCTTCGAAAAACTCGTGAAACAATTTGAGCGCGGATCCAACGGTCGGATCTACAGATACGGACCTTTTGAGCCCATAGTCTGGTCGTGCCGGTGGAATGGCCCCGACCGGACGCTGTCGCCGTGTAGTACCGATTCCACGTGTCTCCATGGAAAACAGCCTTCGAAAACTCGTGAAACAATTTGAGCTGGTCCAACGGTCGGATCTCTACAGATACGGACCTTTTGAGCCGGTACTCTAGTCGTGCCGGTGGAAGGTCCCCGACCGGACGCTGTCGCCGTTGTCGTACCGATTCCACGTGTCTCCATGGAAAACAGCCTCCGAAAACTCGTGAAACAATTTGAGCTAGATCCAACGGTCGGATCTACAGATACGGACCTTTTGAGCCCATAGTCCTGGTCGTGCCGTGGAATGGCCCCGACCGGACGCTGTCGCCGTGTAGTACGATTCCACGTGTCTCCATGGAAAACAGCCTTCGAAAACTCGTGAAACAATTTGAGCTGGGTCCAACGGTCGGATCTACAGATACGGACCTTTTGAGCCGGTTACTCTAGTCGTTGCCGGTGGAATAGCACCGACCGGACGCTGTCGCCGTGTAGTAACCGATTCCATGTGTCTTCATGGAAAACAGCCTCCGAAAACTCGTGAAACAATTTGAGCGCGATCCAACCGGTCGGATCTACAGATACAGACCTTTTGAGCCGGTGCTCTGGCCGTGCCGGTAGAACGGCCCCGACCGGACGCTGTCGCCGTTGCGTACTGATTCCACGCGTCTCCATGGAAACCAGCCTCTGGAAAATCGTGAAACAATGTGAGCTCGATCCAACGGTCGGATCTACAGATACGGACCTTTTGAGCCGGTACTCTGGTCGTGCCAGAGGAAGGTCCCCGACCGGAAGCTATCGCGTGTCGTACTGATTCCACGTGTCTCCATGGAAAACAGTCTCCGAAAAGTCGTGAAACAATTTGAGCTGGATCCATCGGTCGGATCTACAGATACGGACCTTTGAGCCGGTACTCTGGTCGTGCCAGTGGAAGGTCCCCGACCGGACGCTATCGCCGTGTCGTACCGATTCCATGTGTCTCCATGGAAAATAGACTCCGAAAACTCGTGAAACAATTTGAGCGCGATCCAACGGTCGGATCTACAGATACGGACCTTTTGAGCCCGTAGTCTGGTCGTGCCGGTGGAATGGCCCCGACCGGACGCTGTCGCCGTGTAGTACCCATTCCACGTGTCTCCATGGAAAACAGCCTTTGAAAACTCGTGAAACAATTTGAGCTGGGTCCAACGGTCGGATCTACAGATACGGACCTTTTGAGCCGGTACTCTAGTCGTGCCGGTGGAATAGCACCGACCGGACGCTGTCGCCGTGTCGTACCGAATCCATGTGTCTCCATGGAAAACAGCCTCCGAAAACTCGTGAAACAATTTGAGCGCGATCCAACGGTCGAATCTACAGATACAGACCTTTTGAGCTGGTGCTCTGGCCGTGCCGGTAGATTGGCCCCGACCGGACGTTGTCGCCGTGTAGTACCGATTCCACGCGTCTCCATGGAAACCAGCCTCCGGAAAATCGTGAAACAATTTGAGCTCGATCCAACGGTCGGATCTACAGATACGGACCTTTTGAGCCGGTTCTCTGGTCGTGCCAGTGGAAGGTCCCCGACCGGACGCTGTCGCCGTGTCGTACCGATTCCATGTGTCTCCATGGAAAATAGACTCCGAAAACTCGTGAAACAATTTGAGCGCGATCCAACGGTCGGATCTACAGATACGGACCTTTTGAGCCGGTACACTAGTCGTGCCGGTGGAATGGCCCCGACCGGACGCTGTCGCCGTGTCGTACCGATTCCACGCGTCTCCATGGAAAACAGCCTTCGAAAACTCGTGAAACAATTTTGAGCGCGATACAACGGTCGGATCTACAGATACGTACCCTTTGAGCTGGTACTCTCGTAGTGCCGGTGGAATGGCCCCGACCGGACGCTCTCGCCGTGTCGTACCGATTCCACGTGTCTCCATGGAAAACAGCCTCCGAAAACTCGTGAAACAATTTGAGCGCGATCCAACGATCGGATCTACAGATACAGACCTTTTGAGCCGGTGCTCTGCCGTACCGGTAGAATGGCCCCGACCTGACGCTGTCGCCGTTTCGTACCGATTCCACGCGTCTCCATGGAAACCAGCCTCCGAAAAATCATTAAACAATTTGAGCTCGATCCAACGGTCGGATCTACAGATACGGACCTTTTGAGCCGGTACTCTTGTCGTGCCAGTGGAAGGTCCCCGACCGGACGCTATCGCGTGTCGTACCGATTCCACGTGTCTCCATGGAAAACAGTCTCCGAAAACTCGTGAAACAATTGCAGCCGGATCCATCGGTTGGATCTACAGATACGGACCTTTTGAGCCGGTACTCTGGTCGTGCTAGTGGAAGGTCCCCGACCGGACACTGTCGCCGTGTCGTACCAATTCCACGTGTCTCCATGGAAAACAGCCTTCGAAAACTCGTGAAACAATTTGAGCGCGATCCAACGGTCGGATCTACAGATACGGACCTTTTGAGCCCATAGTCTGGTCGTGCCGGTGGAATGGCCCCGACCGGACGCTGTCGCCGTTGTAGTACCGATTCCACGTGTCTCCATGGAAAACAGCCTTCGAAAACTCGTGAAACAATTTGAGCTGGTCCAACGGTCGGATCTACAGATACGGACCTTTTGAGCCGGTACTCTAGTCGTGCCGGTGGAAGGTCCCCGACCGGACCCTGTCGCCGTGTCGTACCGATTCCACGTGTCTCCATGGAAAACAGCCTCCGAAAACTCGTGAAACAATTTGGAGCTAGATCCAACGGTCGGATCTACACATACGGACCTTTTGAGCCCATAGTCTGGTCGTGCCGGTGGAATGGCCCCGACCGGACGCTGTCGCCGTGTAGTACCGATTCCACGTGTCTCCATGGAAAACAGCCTTCGAAAACTCGTGAAACAATTTGAGCTGGGTCCAACGGTCGGATCTACAGATACGGACCTTTTGAGCCGGTACTCTAGTCGTGCCGGTGGAATTGCACCGACCGGACGCTGTCGCCGTGTAGTACCGATTCCATGTGTCTTCATGGAAAACAGCCTCCGAAAACTCGTGAAACAATTTGAGCGCGATCCAACGGTCGGCTCTACAGATACAGACCTTTTGAGCCGGTGCTCTGGCCGTGCCGGTAGAACGGCCCTGACCGGACGCTGTCGCCGTTGCGTACTGATTCCACGCGTCTCCATGGAAACCAGCCTCTGGAAAATCGTGAAACAATGTGAGCTCGATCCAACGGTCGGATTACAGATACGGACCTTTTGAGCCGGTACTCTGGTCGTGCCAGAGGAAGGTCCCCGACCGGAAGCTATCGCGTGTCGTACTGATTCCACGTGTCTCCATGGAAAACAGTCTCCGAAAAGTCGTGAAACAATTTGAGCTGGATCCATCGGTCGGATCTACAGATACGGACCTTTTGAGCCGGTACTCTGGTCGTGCCAGTGGAAGGTCCCCGACCGGACGCTATCGCCGTGTCGTACCGATTCCATGTGTCTCCATGGAAAATAGACTCCGAAAAACTCGTGAAACAATTTGAGCTAGATCCAACGGTCGGATCTACACATACGGACCTTTTGAGCCCATAGTCTGGTCGTGCCGGTGGAATGGCCCCGACCGGACGCTGTCGCCGTGTAGTACCCATTCCACGTGTCTCCATGGAAAACAGCCTTCGAAAACTCGTGAAACAATTTGAGCTGGGTCCAACGGTCGGATCTACAGATACGGACCTTTTGAGCCGGTAGTCTAGTCGTGCCGGTGGAATAGCACCGACCGGACGCTGTCGCCGTGTCGTACCGATTCCATGTGTCTCCATGGAAAACAGCCTCCGAAAACTCGTGAAACAATTTGAGCGCGATCCAACGGTCGGATCTACAGATACAGACCTTTTGAGCCGGTGCTCTGGCCGTGCCGGTAGATTGGCCCCGACCGGACGTTGTCGCCGTGTAGTACCGATTCCATGCGTCTCCATGGAAACCAGCCTCCGGAAAATCGTGAAACAATTTGAGCTCGATCCAACGGTCGGATCTACAGATACGGACCTTTTGAGCCGGTTCTCTGGTCGTGCCAGTGGAAGGTCCCCGACCGGACGCTGTCGCCGTGTCGTACCGATTCCATGTGTCTCCATGGAAAATAGACTCCGAAAACTCGTGAAACAATTTGAGCGCGATCCAACGGTCGGATCTACAGATACGGACCTTTTGAGCCGGTACTCTAGTCGTGCCGGTGGAAATGGCCCCGACCGGACGCTGTCGCCATGTCGTACCGATTCCACGCGTCTCCATGGAAAACAGCCTTCGAAAACTCGTGAAACAATTTGAGCGCGATACAACGGTCGGATCTACAGATACGGACCCTTTGAGCCGGTACTCTCGTAGTGCCGGTGGAATGGCCCCGACCGGACGCTCTCGCCGTGTCGTACCGATTCCACGTGTCTCCATGGAAAACAGCCTCCGAAAACTCGTGAAACAATTTGAGCGCGATCCAACGATCGGATCTACAGATACAGACCTTTTGAGCCGGTGCTCTGCCGTACCGGTAGAATGGCCCCGACCGGACGCTGTCGCCGTTTCGTACCGATTCCACGCGTCTCCATGGAAACCAGCCTCCGAAAAATCATTAAACAATTTGAGCTCGATCCAACGGTCGGATCTACAGATACGGACCTTTTGAGCCGGTACTCTTGTCGTGCCAGTGGAAGGTCCCCGACCGGACGCTATCGCGTGTCGTACCGATTCCACGTGTCTCCATGGAAAACAGTCTCCGAAAACTCGTGAAACAATTTGAGCCGGATCCATCGGTTGGATCTACAGATACGGACCTTTTGAGCCGGTACTCTGGTCGTGCCAGTGGAAGGTCCCCGACCGGACACTGTCGCCGTGTCGTACCAATTCCACGTGTCTCCATGGAAAACAGCCTTCGAAAACTCGTGAAACAATTTGAGCGCGATCCAACGGTCGGATCTACAGATACGGACCTTTTGAGCCCATAGTCTGGTCGTGCCGGTGGAATGGCCCCGACCGGACGCTGTCGCCGTGTAGTACCGATTCCACGTGTCTCCATGGAAAACAGCCTTCGAAAACTCGTGAAACAATTTGAGCTGGTCCAACGGTCGGATCTACAGATACGGACCTTTTGAGCCGGTACTCTAGTCGTGCCGGTGGAAGGTCCCCGACCGGACCCTGTCGCCGTGTCGTACCGATTCCACGTGTCTCCATGGAAAACAGCCTCCGAAAACTCGTGAAAACAATTTGAGCTAGATCCAACGGTCGGATCTACACATACGGACCTTTTGAGCCCATAGTCTGGTCGTGCCGGTGGAATGGCCCCGATTCCGGACGCTGTCGCCGTGTAGTACCGATTCCACGTGTCTCCATGGAAAACAGCCTTCGAAAACTCGTGAAACAATTTGAGCTGGGTCCAACGGTCGATCTACAGATACGGACCTTTTGAGCCGGTACTCTAGTCGTGCCGGTGGAATAGCACCGACCGGACGCTGTCGCCGTGTAGTACCGATTCCATGTGTCTTCATGGAAAACAGCCTCCGAAAACTCGTGAAACAATTTGAGCGCGATCCAACGGTCGGCTCTACAGATACAGACCTTTTGAGCCGGTGCTCTGGCCGTGCCGGTAGAACGGCCTGACCGGACGCTGTCGCCGTTGCGTACTGATTCCACGCGTCTCCATGGAAACCAGCCTCTGGAAAATCGTGAAACAATGTGAGCTCGATCCAACGGTCGGATCTACAGATACGGACCTTTTGAGCCGGTACTCTGGTCGTGCCAGAGGAAGGTCCCCGACCGGAAGCTATCGCGTGTCGTACTGATTCCACGTGTCTCCATGGAAAACAGTCTCCGAAAAGTCGTGAAACAATTTGAGCTGGATCCATCGGTCGGATCTACAGATACGGACCTTTTGAGCCGGTACTCTGGTCGTGCCAGTGGAAGGTCCCCGACCGGACGCTATCGCCGTGTCGTACCGATTCCATGTGTCTCCATGGAAAATAGACTCCGAAAACTCGTGAAACAATTTGAGCTAGATCCAACGGTCGGATCTACACATACGGACCTTTTGAGCCCATAGTCTTGGTCGTGCCGGTGGAATGGCCCCGACCGGACGCTGTCGCCGTGTAGTACCCATTCCACGTGTCTCCATGGAAAACAGCCTTCGAAAACTCGTGAAACAATTTGAGCTGGGTCCAACGGTCGGATCTACAGATACGGACCTTTTGAGCCGGTAGTCTAGTCGTGCCGGTGGAATAGCACCGACCGGACGCTGTCGCCGTGTCGTACCGATTCCATGTGTCTCCATGGAAAACAGCCTCCGAAAACTCGTGAAACAATTTGAGCGCGATCCAACGGTCGGATCTACAGATACAGACCTTTTGAGCCGGTGCTCTGGCCGTGCCGGTAGATTGGCCCCGACCGGACGTTGTCGCCGTGTAGTACCGATTCCATGCGTCTCCATGGAAACCAGCCTCCGGAAAATCGTTGAAACAATTTGAGCTCGATCCAACGGTCGGATCTACAGATACGGACCTTTTGAGCCGGTTCTCTGGTCGTGCCAGTGGAAGGTCCCCGACCGGACGCTGTCGCCGTGTCGTACCGATTTCCATGTGTCTCCATGGAAAATAGACTCCGAAAACTCGTGAAACAATTTGAGCGCGATCCAACGGTCGGATCTACAGATACGGACCTTTTGAGCCGGTACTCTAGTCGTGCCGGTGGAATGGCCCCGACCGGACGCTGTCGCCATGTCGTACCGATTCCACGCGTCTCCATGGAAAACAGCCTTCGAAAACTCGTGAAACAATTTGAGCGCGATACAACGGTCGGATCTACAGATACGGACCCTTTGAGCCGGTACTCTCGTAGTGCCTGGTGGAATGGCCCCGACCGGACGCTCTCGCCGTGTCGTACCGATTCCACGTGTCTCCATGGAAAACAGCCTCCGAAAACTCGTGAAACAATTTGAGCGCGATCCAACGATCGGATCTACAGATACAGACCTTTTGAGCCGGTGCTCTGCCGTACCGGTAGAATGGCCCCGACCGGACGCTGTCGCCGTTTCGTACCGATTCCACGCGTCTCCATGGAAACCAGCCTACGAAAAATCATTAAACAATTTGAGCTCGATCCAACGGTCGGATCTACAGATACGGACCTTTTGAGCCGGTACTCTTGTCGTGCCAGTGGAAGGTCCCCGACAGGACGCTATCGCGTGTCGTACCGATTCCACGTGTCTCCATGGAAAACAGTCTCCGAAAACTCGTTGAAACAATTTCAGCCGGATCCATCGGTTGGATCTACAGATACGGACCTTTTGAGCCTGGTACTCTGGTCGTGCCAGTGGAATGGTCCCCGACCGGACACTGTCGCCGTGTCGTACCAATTCCACGTGTCTCCATGGAAAACAGCCTTCGAAAACTCGTGAAACAATTTGAGCGCGATCCAACGGTCGGATCTACAGATACGGACCTTTTGAGCCCATAGTCTGGTCGTGCCGGTGGAATGGCCCCGACCGGACGCTGTCGCCGTGTAGTACCGATTCCACGTGTCTCCATGGAAAACAGCCTTCGAAAACTCGTGAAACAATTTGAGCTGGTCCAACGGTCGGATCTACAGATACGGACCTTTTGAGCCGGTACTCTAGTCGTGCCGGTGGAAGGTCCCCGACCGGACCCTGTCGCCGTGTCGTACCGATTCCACGTGTCTCCATGGAAAACAGCCTCCGAAAACTCGTGAAACAATTTGAGCTAGATCCAACGGTCGGATCTACACATACGGACCTTTTGAGCCCATAGTCTGGTCGTGCCGGTGGAATGGCCCCGACCGGACGCTGTCGCCGTGTAGTACCGATTCCACGTGTCTCCATGGAAAACAGCCTTCGAAAACTCGTGAAACAATTTGAGCTGGGTCCAACGGTCGGATCTACAGATACGACCTTTTTGAGCCGGTACTCTAGTCGTGCCGGTGGAATAGCACCGACCGGACGCTGTCGCCGTGTAGTACCGATTCCATGTGTCTTCATGGAAAACAGCCTCCGAAAACTCGTGAAACAATTTGAGCGCGATCCAACGGTCGGCTCTACAGATACAGACCTTTTGAGCCGGTGCTCTGGCCGTGCCGGTAGAACGGCCCTGACCGGACGCTGTCGCCGTTGCGTACTGATTCCACGCGTCTCCATGGAAACCAGCCTCTGGAAAATCGTGAAACAATGTGAGCTCGATCCAACGGTCGGATCTACAGATACGGACCTTTTGAGCCGGTACTCTGGTCGTGCCAGAGGAAGGTCCCCGACCGGAAGCTATCGCGTGTCGTACTGATTCCACGTGTCTCCATGGAAAACAGTCTCCGAAAAGTCGTGAAACAATTTGAGCTGGATCCATCGGTCGGATCTACAGATACGGACCTTTTGAGCCGGTACTCTGGTCGTGCCAGTGAAGGTCCCCGACCGGACGCTATCGCCGTGTCGTACCGATTCCATGTGTCTCCATGGAAAATAGACTCCGAAAACTCGTGAAACAATTTGAGCTAGATCCAACGGTCGGATCTACACATACGGACCTTTTGAGCCCATAGTCTGGTCGTGCCGGTGGAATGGCCCCGACCGGACGCTGTCGCCGTGTAGTACCCATTCCACGTGTCTCCATGGAAAACAGCCTTCGAAAACTCGTGAAACAATTTGAGCTGGGTCCAACGGTCGGATCTACAGATACGGACCTTTTGAGCCGGTACTCTAGTCGTGCCGGTGGAATAGCACCGACCGGACGCTGTCGCCGTGTCGTACCGAATCCATGTGTCTCCATGGAAAACAGCCTCCGAAAACTCGTGAAACAATTTGAGCGCGATCCAACGGTCGAATCTACAGATACAGACCTTTTGAGCTGGTGCTCTGGCCGTGCCGGTAGATTGGCCCCGACCGGACGTTGTCGCCGTGTAGTACCGATTCCACGCGTCTCCATGGAAACCAGCCTCCGGAAAATCGTGAAACAATTTGAGCTCGATCCAACGGTCGGATCTACAGATACGGACCTTTTGAGCCGGTTCTCTGGTCGTGCCAGTGGAAGGTCCCCGACCGGACGCTGTCGCCGTGTCGTACCGATTCCATGTGTCTTCATGGAAAACAGCCTCCGAAAACTCGTGAAACAATTTGAGCGCGATCCAACGGTCGGATCTACAGATACGGACCTTTTGAGCCGGTACACTAGTCGTGCCGGTGGAATGGCCCCGACCGGACGCTGTCGCCGTGTCGTACCGAATTCCACGCGTCTCCATGAAAAACAGCCTTCGAAAACTCTGTGAAACAATTTGAGCGCGATACAACGGTCGGATCTACAGATACGGACCCTTTGAGCCGGTACTCTCGTAGTGCCGGTGGAATGGCCTCGACCGGACGCTCTCGCCGTGTCGTACCGATTCCACGTGGTCTCCATGGAAAACAGCCTCCGAAAACTCGTGAAACAATTTGAGCGCGATCCAACGATCGGATCTACAGATACAGACCTTTTGAGGCCGGTGCTCTGCCGTACCGGTAGAATGGCCCCGACCGGACGCTTGTCGCCGTTTTCGTACCGATTCCACGCGTCTCCATGGAAACCAGCCTCCGAAAAATCATTAAACAATTTGAGCTCGATCCAACGGTTCGGATCTACAGATACGGACCTTTTTGAGCCGGTACTCTTGTCGTGCCAGTGGAAGGTCCCCGTCCGGACGTTGTCGCGTGTCGTACCGATTCCACGTGTCTCCATGGAAAACAGTCTCCGAAAACTCGTGAAACAATTTCAGCCGGATCCATCGGTCGGATCTACAGATTACGGACCTTTTGAGCCGGTACTCTGGTCGTGCCAGTGGAAGGCCCCGACCGGACGCTGTCGCCGTGTCGTACCAATTCCACGTGTCTCCATGGAAAACAGCCTTCGAAAACTCGTGAAACAATTTGAGCGCGATCCAACGGTCGGATCTACAGATACGGACCTTTTGAGCCATAGTCTGGTCGTGCCGGTGGAATGGCCCCGACCGGACGCTGTCGCCGTTTCGTACCGATTCCACGTGTCTCCATGGGAAAACAGCCTCCGAAAACTCGTGAAACAATTTGAGCTGGTCCAACGGTCGGATCTACAGATACGGACCTTTTGAGCCGGTACTCTAGTCGTGCCGGTGGAAGGTCCCCGACCGGACCCTGTCGCCGTGTCGTACCGATTCCACGTGTCTCCATGGAAAACAGCCTCCGAAAACTCGTGAAACAATTTGAGCTAGATCCAACGGTCGGATCTACACATACGGACCTTTTGAGCCCATTGTCTGGTCGTGCCGGTGGAATGGCCCCGACCGGACGCTTGTCGCCGTGTAGTACCGATTCCACGTGTCTCCATGGAAAACAGCCTTCGAAAACTCGTGAAACAATTTGAGCTCGGTCCAACGGTCGGATCTACAGATACGGACCTTTTGAGCCGGTACTCTAGTCGTGCCGGTGGAATAGCCCTGACCGGACGCTTGTCGCCGTGTAGTACCGATTCCATGTGTCTTCATGGAAAACAGCCTCCGGAAAACTCGTGAAACAATTTGGAGCGCGATCCAACGGTCGAATCTACAGATACAGACCTTTTGAGCCGGTGCTCTGGCCGTGCCGGTAGAATGGCCCCTGACCGGACGCTGTCGCCGTTGCGTACCGATTCCATCGCGTCTCCATGGAAACCAGCCTCCGGAAAAATCGTGAAACAATGTGAGCTCGATCCAACGGTCGGATCTACAGATACGGACCTTTTGAGCAGGTACTCTGGTCGTGCCAGAGGAAGGTCCCCGACCGGAAGCTATCGCGTGTCGTACTGATTCCACGTGTCTCCATGGAAAACAGTCTCCGAAAAGTCGTGAAACAATTTGAGCTGGATCCATCGGTCGGATCTACAGATACGGACCTTTTGAGCCGGTACTCTGGTCGTGCCAGTGGAAGGTCCCCGACCGGACGCTATCGCCCGTGTCGTACCGATTCCATGTGTCTCCATGGAAAATAGACTCCGAAAACTCGTGAAACAATTTGAGCTAGATCCAACGGTCGGATCTACACATACGAACCTTTTGAGCCCATAGTCTGGTCGTGCCGGTGGAATGGCCCCGACCGGACGCTGTCGCCGTGTAGTACCCATTCCACGTGTCTCCATGGAAAACAGCCTTCGAAAACTCGTGAAACAATTTGAGCTGGATCCAACGGTCGGAATCTACAGATACGGACCTTTTGAGCCGGTACTCTAGTCGTGCCGGTGGAATAGCACCGACCGGACGCTGTCGCCGTGTCGTACCGATTCCATGTGTCTCCATGGAAAACAGCCTCCGAAAACTCGTGAAACAATTTGAGCGCGATCCAACGGTCGGGATCTACAGATACAGACCTTTTGAGCCGGTGCTCTGGCCGTGCCGGTAGATTGGCCCCGACCGGACGCGTTGTCGCCGTGTAGTACCGATTCCATGCGTCTCCATGGAAACCAGCCTCCGGAAAATCGTGAAACAATTAGAGCTCGATCCAACGGTCGGATCTACAGATACGGACCTTTTGAGCCGGTTCTCTGGTCGTGCCAGTGGAAGGTCCCCGACCGGACGCTGTCGCCAGTGTCGTACCGATTCCATGTGTCTCCATGGAAAATAGACTCCGAAAACTCGTGAAACAATTTGAGCGCGATCCAACGGTCGGATCTACAGATACGGACCTTTTGAGCCGGTACTCTAGTCGTGCCGGTGGAATGGCCCCTGACCGGACGCTGTCGCCGTGTCGTACCGATTCCACGCGTCTCCATGGAAAACAGCCTTCGAAAACTCGTGAAACAATTTGAGCGCGATACAACGGTCGGATCTACAGATACGGACCCTTTGAGCCGGTACTCTCGTCGTGCCGGTGGAATGGCCCGACCGGACGCTCTCGCCGTGTCGTACCGATTCCACGTGTCTCCATGGAAAACAGCCTCCGAAAACTCGTGAAACAATTTGAGCGCGATCCAACGGTCGGATCTACAGATACAGACCTTTTGAGCCGGTGCTCTGCCGTACCGGTAGAATGGCCCCGACCGGACGCATGTCGCCGTTTCGTACCGATTCCACGCGTCTCCATGGAAACCAGCCTCCGGAAAATCGTGAAACAATGTGAGCTCGATCCAACGGTCGGATCTACAGATACGGACCTTTTGAGCCGGTACTCTTGTCGTGCCGGTGGAATAGCCCCGACCGGACGTTGTCGCCGTGTATGTACCGATTCCACGTGTCTCCATGGAAACCAGCCTCCAGAAACTCGTGAAACAATTTGAGCGCGATCCAACGTCGGATCTACAGATACAGACCTTTTGAGCCGGTGCTCTGGCCGTGCCGGTAAATGGCCCCGACCGGACGCTGTCGCCGTTTCGTACCGATTCCACGCGTCTCCATGGAAACCAGCCTCCGAAAAATCGTGAAACAATTTGAGCTCGATCCAGTACGGTCGGATCTACAGATACGGACCTTTTGAGCCGGTACTCTGGTCGTGCCAGTGGAAGGCCCCGACCGAACGCTATCGCGTGTCGTACCGATTCCACGTGTCTCCATGGAAAACAGCCTCCGAAAACTCGTGAAACAATTTCAGCTGGATCCAACGGTCGGATCTACAGATACGGACCTTTTGAGCCGGTGCTCTGGTCGTGCAGTGGAAGGTCCCCGACCGGACACTGTCGCCGTGTCGTACCGATTCCACGTGTGTCCATGGAAAACAGCCTCGAAAACTCGTGAAACAATTTGAGCGCGATCCAACGGTCGGATCTACAGATACAGACCTTTTGAGCCCATAGTCTATCGTTGCCGATGGAATGGCCCCGACCGGACGCTGTCGACCGTGTAGTATCGATTCCACGCGGTATCTCCATGGAAACCAGCCTACGGAAACTCGTGAAATAATTTGAGCACGATCCAACGGTCGGGATCTATAGATACGGACCTTTTGAGCCCGTACTCTGGTCGTGCCGGTGGAATAGCCCCGACCGGTCGCTGTCGTCGTGTTTTACCGATTCCAAGTGTCTCCTTGGAAACCAGCCTCCGAAAAACCCAGTGTGATGAAACAATTTGAGCGCGATCCAACGGATGCGGATCTACAGATACGGACCTTTTGAGCCCGGTAGTCTGTCCGTGCCGGTGGAAGGGCCCCGACCGGACGTTGTCCGCGCGTTTCGTACCGATTCCACAGGTCTCCTGGGGAACCAGCCTCCGGAAACTAATGAAAAACATTCACGCTCGAGCGCGATCCCAACGGTAGGATTCTACAAGGATTGCGGACCTTTTGAGCCGATACTCTTGTTGTGGCCTGTAGAATGGCCCCCGACCGGAACGCCTTCGTCCGTGTAGTACCGATTCCACGCGTCTCCATGGAAAACAGCCTCAGGAAACTCTGTGAAACAAGTTGAGCCACTAATCCAACGGTCGGATCTACAGATCACGGAACCATTTTGGAGCCGTGTGCTATAGCCGTGCCGTTGGAAGTTCCCGGACCGGACCGTGTCGCCGTTTCGTTAACTGATTCCACACGTGTCTCCCTGGAAAATAGCCTACGAGGACTCGTGAAATAATTTGAATGATAGGCACGATCCAACGGTCGGTATCTATAGATACGGACGTTTTGAGACCGTTGTCTGGTCGCTTTTGCCGGTGGAATGGCTTACCCGACCGGACGTTGTCGCCGATGTAGTACCCAATTTCCACGCGTCTCCATGGAAACCAGCCTTCGATAAACCCGTTGTGAAACAATTTGAGGCGCGATTGCAACGGTGCGGATTCTACAGATACGGACTCTTTGTAGTCGGTGCTCTGGCCGTGCCGTTGGAAGGCCCCCGACCGGACGCTGTTTGGTCGATTGTGTCGTAACCGATTCCACGCGGTCTCCATGAAAACCAGGCTACGAAAAACTCGTGAAACAATTTGAGCGGCGATTTCAACGGTCGGATCTACAGATACGAACCTTTTGAGCCGTAGCTCATGGTCGTGCCTTGGTGGATTGGCCCCGACCGGATTGCTGTCGCCGCGTTCTGCTAGTATTGTCGTACCGATTCCACATGTTCTCCATGGGAAACTAGCCTCCGGAACTCGTGAAAACAGTTTAGGAGCGCGATCCAACAGTCTGGATCTACAGATACGGACCATTTGAGCCGCGGTACTCTAATTTGTGCCGGTGGAATGGTCCCCGATACGGAACGATATCGCCGTGTAGTACAGATTCCATTGCGTCTCCAAGGAAAACAGCCTCCGGAAACTCGTGAAACAATTTGAGCGCGATCCAACGGGTTCGGATCTACAGATACGGACCTTTTAAGCCGGTGTTCTAGGCGTGCCAATTGGAAAGGGCACCGCTACTCGGTCGCTTTCGATGTGTGTTACCGATTCCACAACGTATCGTGGGAAAAAAACCAGCCTCCGAAAACTCGTGAATAATTTGAGCGCGATCCAACGGTCGGATCTACAGATACGGACCTTTTGAGCCCGTAGTTTGGTCGTGCTGGTGGAATGCCTTCGAGTCGGACGCTGTCGGCCGTGTTAGTACCGAGTCCACGCGTCTCCATGGAAACCAGCCTTCGGAAACTCATTGAAACAGTAGAGCTGGATCCAACGGTCGGATCTACAGATACGGACCTTTTGAGCCGGTACTCTTGTCGTGCCGTGGAAGGCCCCGACCGACGCTGTCGCCGTGTCGTACCGATTCCACGTGTCTCCATGGAAAACAGCCTCCGAAAACCCGTGAAACAATTTGAGCGCGATCCAACGGTCGGATCTACAGATACGGACCTTTTGAGCCGGTGCTCTGGCCG
>CM055348.1:26260559-26261811 GCA_029228515.1 Populus alba x Populus x berolinensis | reverse complement strand
GTGGCCGGAATCAGGACGTCGCCGTTACGTAGCGCCAAGCCGTTGGGCGCGTTGGGGCTGCCAGCACCTTGGCACGAGGGGAATCCTGTTAAGGCCCCACGCCCGAGACCGCGGATAAGCAGCCCCAACGCGCCCAACGGCTTGGAGCGGGTGACGGGCAGGGATTCCGGCCACCGCCACCGGGACGTCGCGGCAAGCTGAGAGGCGCGCGTCAGCTGCCAGCACCTTGGAACGAGCGCGGCTTGTTAAGGCCCCACGCCCACGCCGCGGATAAGCAGCCCCAACGCGCCCAACGGCTTGGAGCGGGTCCCGGGGACGGTGGCCGGAATCGTGACGTCGCGCCAAGCCGTTGGGCGCGTTGGGGCTGCCTATTGGTTGGCACGAGCGCTGGCAAATCAGAGTGCGTGCGCGCCCGCAGCCGCGGATAAGCAGCCCCAACGCGCCCAACGGCTTGGAGCGGGTCACAGGGACGGTGGCCGGAATCGTGACGTCGCGCCAAGCCGTTGGGCGCGTTGGGGCTGCCTATTGGTTGGCACGAGCGCTGGCAAATCAGAGTGCGTGCGCGCCCGCAGCCGCGGATAAGCAGCCCCAACGCGCCCAACGGCTTGGAGCGGGTCACAGGGACGGTGGCCGGAATCGTGACGTCGCGCCAAGCCGTTGGGCGCGTTGGGGCTGCCTATTGGTTGGCACGAGCGCTGGCAAATCAGAGTGCGTGCGCGCCCGCAGCCGCGGATAAGCAGCCCCAACGCGCCCAACGGCTTGGAGCGGGTCACAGGGACGGTGGCCGGAATCGTGACGTCGCGCCAAGCCGTTGGGCGCGTTGGGGCTGCCTATTGGTTGGCACGAGCGCTGGCAAATCAGAGTGCGTGCGCGCCCGCAGCCGCGGATAAGCAGCCCCAACGCGCCCAACGGCTTGGAGCGGGTCACAGGGACGGTGGCCGGAATCGGGTCGTCGCCGGCCGGAAAACGGGTCATCGATGGCGGCGTTACTTCGGGCCATGAGGCCCCCCACGTTAGTCCGAGCATAGCAGCAGCCCACAAATCCCCCGCGGCAGGCCTATGGGCGCCAGCCAGCGCGCCCCATGGCCAGCCAGGGGGCACCCCCCTAAAGAGCTATAAGTGTTATTGCAGCTCTGGCAGGGGTAGACACTACTAGGTCCCAGCTGTCACCCCCCCTCTAAAAAATTCATTTCTTGGTATTTTGAGCTGAAATTTTGCACATATGTTGGAAAAAATCCAATCCAACTTTATA
>CM055348.1:26245559-26250559 GCA_029228515.1 Populus alba x Populus x berolinensis | reverse complement strand
GATTCCGGCCACCGCCACCGGGACGTCGCGGCAAGCTGAGAGGCGCGCGTCAGCTGCCAGCACCTTGGAACGAGCGCGGCTTGTTAAGGCCCCACGCCCACGCCGCGGATAAGCAGCCCCAACGCGCCCAACGGCTTGGAGCGGGTCCCGGGGACGGTGGCCGGAATCGTGACGTCGCGCCAAGCCGTTGGGCGCGTTGGGGCTGCCTATTGGTTGGCACGAGCGCTGGCAAATCAGAGTGCGTGCGCGCCCGCAGCCGCGGATAAGCAGCCCCAACGCGCCCAACGGCTTGGAGCGGGTCACAGGGACGGTGGCCGGAATCGTGACGTCGCGCCAAGCCGTTGGCGCGTTGGGGCTGCCTATTGGTTGGCACGAGCGCTGGCAAATCAGAGTGCGTGCGCGCCCGCAGCCGCGGATAAGCAGCCCCAACGCGCCCAACGGCTTGGAGCGGGTCACAGGGACGGTGGCCGGAATCGTGACGTCGCGCCAAGCCGTTGGGCGCGTTGGGGCTGCCTATTGGTTGGCACGAGCGCTGGCAAATCAGAGTGCGTGCGCGCCCGCAGCCGCGGATAAGCAGCCCCAACGCGCCCAACGGCTTGGAGCGGGTCACAGGGACGGTGGCCGGAATCGTGACGTCGCGCCAAGCCGTTGGGCGCGTTGGGGCTGCCTATTGGTTGGCACGAGCGCTGGCAAATCAGAGTGCGTGCGCGCCCGCAGCCGCGGATAAGCAGCCCCAACGCGCCCAACGGCTTGGAGCGGGTCACAGGGACGGTGGCCGGAATCGTGACGTCGCGCCAAGCCGTTGGGCGCGTTGGGGCTGCCTATTGGTTGGCACGAGCGCTGGCAAATCAGAGTGCGTGCGCGCCCGCAGCCGCGGATAAGCAGCCCCAACGCGCCCAACGGCTTGGAGCGGGTCACAGGGACGGTGGCCGGAATCGGGTCGTCGCCGGCCGGAAAACGGGTCATCGATGGCGGCGTTACTTCGGGCCATGAGGCCCCCCACGTTAGTCCGAGCATAGCAGCAGCCCACAAATCCCCCGCGGCAGGCCTATGGGCGCCAGCCAGCGCGCCCCATGGCCAGCCAGGGGGCACCCCCCTAAAGAGCTATAAGTGTTATTGCAGCTCTGGCAGGGGTAGACACTACTAGGTCCCAGCTGTCACCCCCCCTCTAAAAAATTCATTTCTTGGTATTTTGAGCTGAAATTTTGCACATATGTTGGAAAAAATCCAATCCAACTTTATAAATTTTCCCAGATTTTTTCGAGGTCGGGAAGTATTTTTTTTATTTTCCTACCATTAAAAATCAAGGAAATACGCAAAAATAGGAACCGGCCCGGAATGACCCCAAATTCGGCTGGCAGCCTCACAAAAATATGGCTGATTTTACTGGATTGGTTTCATGTGGAAAGCACGACGTTTTCTTGGCGGGATGCGAGAAAACCGGCAGCGCGCATGCGCGGCCAGCGACGTCGGGCTGGCCCCAGCAGCGCCTAGCCTCTCCCGCGCGGGGGGCAGGCAAGAGCGCAGGGGCCCCGGGCCCGAAGGCAGCCCCCCCGCGGGCAAGACAGCAAGCCAGCGGGGGCTGTCCGCGCTGCCGATTTTTCCCACTGCTGGCATCGCTGCCGCTGCCCCGGGCCCGAAGGCAGCCCCCCCGCGGGCACGACAGCAAGCCAGCGGGGGCTGTCCGCGCTGCCGATTTTTCCCACTGCTGGCATCGCTGCCGCTGCCCCGGGCCCGAAGGCAGCCCCCCCGCGGGCACGACAGCAAGCCAGCGGGGGCTGTCCGCGCTGCCGATTTTTCCCACTGCTGGCATCGCTGCCGCTGCCCCGGGCCCGAAGGCAGCCCCCCCGCGGGCACGACAGCAAGCCAGCGGGGGCTGTCCGCGCTGCCGATTTTTCCCACTGCTGGCATCGCTGCCGCTGCCCCGGGCCCGAAGGCAGCCCCCCCGCGGGCACGACAGCAAGCCAGCGGGGGCTGTCCGCGCTGCCGATTTTTCCCACTGCTGGCATCGCTGCCGCTGCCCCGGGCCCGAAGGCAGCCCCCCCGCGGGCACGACAGCAAGCCAGCGGGGGCTGTCCGCGCTGCCGATTTTTCCCACTGCTGGCATCGCTGCCGCTGCCCCGGGCCCGAAGGCAGCCCCCCCGCGGGCACGACAGCAAGCCAGCGGGGGCTGTCCGCGCTGCCGATTTTTCCCACTGCTGGCATCGCTGCCAAGGGCTGCCCCGGTGCCCGAAGGCAGCCCCCCCGCGGGCACGACAGCAAGCCAGTGGGGGCTGTCCGCGCTGCGAGAATATTCCCACTGCTGGCACTCGCTGCAGCTTGCCCCGGGCCCGAATGCAGCCCCCCCGCGGCTCTGACAGCAAGCCAGAGGGGGCTGTCCGCGCTGCCGATGTTCCCCACTGCTGGCATCGCTGCCGCAGAGTGTGCGTAGCCTCTCCCGCGCGCGGGGGCAGGCAAGAGCGCATGGGGGCAAGGCCCGAAGGCAGCCCCCCCGCTGGTAAGATAGCCAGCCAGCAGGGGCTGACCCCCGCGTCATCCCCCGTTGCGCAGCAGCGGCATGAAAATCATTGCCGCGCGCAAGAGAGCAAGCGCGCCCAAGTCGCCCAAGAGCCCAAGGGCCCCCAAGGGCCCCAGGCACTCAGGCCCCAGCTCCCCAGCCGCCAAGCGCAGACGCGGGCGCGGGGCGCGGGCGGCGCACGCGCGTGTGAATTTTTATAGGGCGGTGGTCGGAATCGTGTGTCGTCAGCCGGCCGGAGAAACGGGTCATACGATGGCGGCGTTACTTCGGGCCGTGAGGCCCCCACACGTGTTAAGCAGCAGCTCGCAAATCCCCCGCGGCAGGCCTATGGGCGCCAGCCAGCTGCCCCATGGCCAGTTACGGTGGGCACCTCCCCTAAAGAGCTATAAGTGTTATTGGCAGCCTCTGGCGAGAGGCAGACACTACTAGGTCCCAGCTGTCACCCCCCCTCTAAAAAATGCATTTCTTGGTATTTTGAGCTGAAATTTTGCACATAGGTTGGAGCAAAAATCCAATCCACCTTTATAAATTTTCCCAGATTTTTCGGAGGTCGGGAAGTATTTTTTTTTTATTTTCCTACCATTAAAAATCAAGGAAATACGCAAAAAAAGGAACCGGCCCGGAATTGACCCCAAATTCGGCTGGCAGCCTCACAAAAATATGGCTGATTTTACTGGATTGATTTCACGTGGAAAGCATGGACGTTTTCTTGGCGGAATGCGGGAAAAACCGGCAGCGCGCATCCCGCGGCCATGACCGGAGGTAGCCCCGGGAAAACTCTTGCTTTCACGGTCCTTGAGCCTCCCCTCAACCACCATGGCCGGCCTCTAAGCCCCCCCATCAGCAGATTGTGGCGCAATAGGGCAGTGATTTGAACGAGCCCGCCGGGTAATCGCACCCGGGCCGACGCGGGGAGGAAGAGATCTCGTCTTCCAAGATAGCGAACAACACATCGGGAGTTATGTTGATAGGGCAGGAGAATTGAATGACTCGTTGCGGGCAGCCCGCTGATAGGGCCCTCCAGCTGGCACAAATCCGCGCTGCCGATTTTTCCGACGTTGCCGATTTGTCTGAACAGCCCCTCGTGTCGTAAACCGCGCTGCCGATTCCAACACTGCCAGCTGTGTTCTGAACAGCCCCTGTTTCGTCAGCGCGTCCCCTTGACGAATTTCCACGCCTGGCCTCGACAGCCCAGCGTCCAGCCGGTGTTTCGTCAACAAATCTGCGCTGCCGATTTTCCCCGACGGGCCTCCAGCTGCGGATCTCCGCGCCTGCCGTTTTTCCCACTGTTGGCATCGCTGCACGCTGCCTAGCCCCCGAGTCTTTTTCGTCACGCCTAGGACTATAAACAGTCCATACTCATCGCCAGCAACTGCTGCCGATTCCGCCCGATCTTCTCCATATTTCGTCGGCGCTGCCGATTCCAACACTGCCCGCTGGTGTCTGAACAGCCCTGGCTTCGTCAGCGCATCCCCTTGAACGATTTTTCCTGCCTGGCCAGGACAGCCCAGCGTCCCGCCCATTTTCGTCAAAAAATCTGCGGCTTGCCCGATTTTCCCAACTGTTTGCAAAGTTGCCATTGCCGCCAGTGTGTGTCCTAGGGCCCCCAGTCCGTTTTCCGTCAAGCCTGGGACTATAAATCGTCCGGACTCAATCGCCAGCATCCGGCTGCCGCTTCAGCCGACTTCTCCGATTTCGTCGGCGCTGCCGAACCAACACTGCCTGCTGTTGTCTGAACAGCCGCCGTTTCGTCAGTCGCGTCCCCTTGACGAATTTTCCTGCCTGGCATAGACAGCCCAGACGTCCAGCCCGTTGTTCGTCAACAAATCTGCGCTGCCGATTTTCCCCCGACGGTCCTCCAGCTGCGGATCTCCGCGCTGCCTGGATTTTTCCCACTGTTGGCATCGCTGCCCCTGCCTAGGCCCCCAGTCTTTTTCCGTCACGCCTAGGACTATAAACAGTCCAGACTCATCGCCAGCACCGGCTGCCGAGTCTGGCCCGATTTCGTCGGCGCTGCCGATTCCAGCACTGCCTGCTGATGTCACTGAAACAGCCCCCACTGCTTCGTCAGCGCATCCCCTTGACGTATATTTTCCTGCCTGGGCCTGGAACCAGGCCCAGGCGTCCAGCCCATGTTCGTCAAAAAATCTGCGCTGCCGATTTTTCCCCCAACTGTTGGCATAGCGTGCAACTGCCCCCAGTGATGTTGTCTAGGCCCCCAGTCGTTTCGTCAAGCCTGGGACTATAAATCGTCCGGAGCTCATCGCCAGCCCCGGAGCTGCCGATTCTGCCGTACTTCTCCGATTTTCGTCGGCGCTGCCGATATCCAACACTGCCTGCTGTTTCTGAACAGCCCCTGTTTCGTCAGCGCGTCCCCTTGACGAATTTTTCCTGCATGGCCTAGACAGCCCAGCGTCCAGCCACGATGTTACGGTCAACAAATCTGCGCAGTGCCGATTTTCCCCAGACGGGCCTCCAGCTG